>JAPXVT010000015.1:5886056-5901838 GCA_029823135.1 Acanthurus reversus | reverse complement strand
AGAGATGTGTTTTGCCACCTATTTACTTTTTGTTGTGCTCTCTAAGGCTTGGTGTTGATCAGTGAGCAGAGAGGGTATGTTGGGGGTTCTGGCCAAAAACTAACAAATAAAGACTGTAGCCATGAATGTTTTGCACTCTGTTCTTTGCCACCCAGTGCACTATATGTCTGTACTGAAGTGCCGCATCTCTCTCCTCATCATCAACAAACTCTCCTCTATTGTCAATTAATAATTTCTCCATCCATTTACAATCATTTCAGTGTAAAAAAAAGCCAATTTAGGGATTTTGTTCCCAGATAAGTTTCTTAGGTAGTTGTTTTATGACAGAAATTGGTTTGTTCAGGCACCTTTGCAGACAGTGGAGGAAAAGCAGGAAAACAGAGCCTGACTGACAACGAAGCAGCAATAAGCATCAGCTGACGGCAGCTTGTAGCAGCCGAGTGAGCGTCTGGGTCAAATATGGACCAAAAACTATTTATTTGATTTGTCTTAACCTGCAGTTCATAGGTGAGGTTTGGTGCATTTGACAAGTTCAGGGATTAGCAACAAAAAATACATAACTAACAACACGCATAATTACAGAGACACACTTTTAATGTTAAAGGTGTGATATTGAAAATCTACTCCTTTAACTGATGATCACAAGATCATTCCCTCGTCTTGGACTCTTAAATTTAGAACACTGGCTTTTAAGTTGACGTGACTTTCCACCAATTAGACGATCATTGAGGAAGTACCCACCTATGTGATGTGATAGAGGTCTACTACAAACTGTATGAAAAGCAGGTTGACCTTTGTTTGCTGTGTGATGAGGCCTCATGCATGAGACCCAGCAGACAGCCTGACAAACTGGCAGAGCACCGCGGCGGGAGCGCACCTGTCTGCCGACTTACAGCATGTGTGTGTGTGTGTGTGTGTGTGTGTGTGTGTGTGTAGAGAATCCTTAGTTCAGGATCAAATGTGTTAAATAAGAAACACAGCTTAAGCAAAAACACAGAAACAAAACATTTGGCTGGACAATATGAAGACTTTGCAGCTCTTACAAATACTACACACATATTTCTTGTGTTCCTGTGTGTCCTTATGAAAGAAAAATGTTTTTTTTTTAAATTTAATGTAGTTTTAATAGTTAGGATCATAAATCAGGACACACAAAAACAGAAAAATAAAAGTGTGCAATGGCAGTTAAAAAGCTGTTGATTGCCTGCTGGTACTGAAGAGTGTGTATGTCTGTGTGTGTGTTTGTTAGGCTTTTGTATTCTGCAGCAGCGACTAGCTTAGCTCGGCCCAGTTTTGCCTCGACTCGGCTCGTTTTTGGCGAAACACTGAACTCGTCCTGTTTACGGCACGCTGGCTCCGGCAGGACTTTTACTGCAGCTGTCCAATCACAGCTGACACAGTTTACCATGAAATGGAAAAATCCTGCTCGGGCATTTTGAACGTGCTGTAAACAGGAGTCGGTGATGCAGAGCATTGTTATTTTTTTGCTTTTACTTTGTTGGCTCGGTCTGGTTTGGTCCGACCAGCTGGCTACGGTACCTGGAGTAGGAGGAGGCGCTGGAGAGGTTGGAGGAGTAGGTCTGCCTGAATCCACAGGGGGACAGGCCAGGATAGACTGGCTGGCTCTGCCTGCCACGGCACAGCAGAGGGGAGAGTTGGAGCCTTTTAGTTCACAGGTTCATGTTTGGTGATGGCTGAGGGACCCTTAGCCCTTACAGTCAATTTATGTCTGCTAAAAGTTTAATTTAAATGCCACTTAACCCCTAAAATCAGTAAAAATCTCAACCCTTAAACATGTTCTACAATTAAGTCATTTTATTACAACACAAAGGCACTGGTTTGGGGAATTTTCCACCATTCGTCACCTTTCAATGCATTTTGAAAACTTCCTAAACATACAATTTTTTCTTCTCAGTTCTAATGTTGATTGTTAGATAGCTTAAATAAGAATAAAACTGTTTTTTTATATTTCTGTTTTAGTTTGTCTTGTTTTAAAAGAGAGGAGCCTGAAGCTTCCCAGCTTTCCCATACATGTTTTGTTATGTATACACATCAATATGTGTGTAAGTGTAAATGTGTTGAAATGAAAGCATCTTTCTCTTTTTCAATGCTCTACTTTGTAATATTCAGACAATAAACATCGTAACACCAGTAGAAAACAAAACAAACAAACAAAAAAAACCCTCATTCGTCAATAAAGTCAAATTTAATGGTTTAATGCTTCTTTGATTTTTCCTCTCATCTATAGACGTATCTGTTGTAGAAGCTCTTGTGATGCTGTGATGCGTCGTGATCCCCTGCAGAGACTGTGGATCAGCGCTGTTGACAGCTGTGTGTCAATACTTGGCTTACCGGGAGCAGAAACACACATGCACACACACTCACACACCACGGGAGGTCGAGAGCGGGGCTGGGATGTAAGCAAAAAACCTTTGATATGTATAAAGCCACACTTCTACCTCATGAGAGCTAATACAACCACACCCCCCTCATTTGATTCATCCTCATGTCTCAGCGTATGCACACGCACGCACACTCTGATCCACATCTCCTATTTAAACCGACTTTACATTCATCAGTATCATCTCATGTCATCCTCTCCACTGTATCCAATCTGCAGCCCCAGGAGGCAGCACTGACATGCGCGAAAGCCCAGCGGCAGAGGCCCTCAGCTGGGAAGACATCCAGAGATCGCCTGGTTTGGCCCCTGGAGGACCATTCATGCTGTAATCCTGTTTTACACTATAACACAGGTCAAGTGTTGTTCAGATGAAGGCAGTTTGAACAAATCAGCTGGTCTGCTCTATGTCTCTTCATGCAGCTGCACACACCGGGTCTCAGAGTCCATCAATAAACAATCAATCAATCAATCAATTAACAGATGAAGAATAAAAGTTTCAAACACCAGCCCTTACATGCATCATCATGGAAGTCACACACATGAAAATCCTTGCAAACAGCAGCTCCTGAGTGACACGATGCCACATTCCAGCAGAAAAATGCCTCCATGTGACAGGCACTGCCGGGCACAGGTCTGCTGGGAATTAAACGAAAAACAAAGCCACCTGCTCTATTGTGCCAGGGAGCGCCTTCAGCGTCGTCTTTGTTACACTTTGACTACAAGTGACAACAAAGTAATTACATCCCTGCGAACTGATGGATTCAGTCAACGGTGCAGGGTTAGAAAATGTCAGCGAATGACGGCAGAGAGAAATAGCTTTCATGCTTTGTTTCCAACACTAACTGCTTGTTCTGACACTCACAAAGACCCCTGACTGCTCTCCTGCTCTTTGGGTGATTTTCTTACAGGACCAACAAGCACATTTTTGACTGCCTTCAAGTATAAAAGTGACGACAAAATATGAAATTTGGCTTCAGTCTCTCACTTTCTGGCTTGAAATTTAAGGCACACCCAAACTTCAAACTCCCACACAGCTGCAATTTCAGCAGCTCAATGACAAAGGAGAAGAAAACAAGGTGATTTTGCAACAAAGACCGAACATTTTGTTATTTAACTCTCTTATTAGAAAAGTAATTTGCATGGTGAAGTGTTATCATGTCTAAAATGATCGTTTCTTACTGCTAAACTGTAAAAATGCAACTTAAACTGCTTCTGCCACTTAAAACTGCTGTAAACTCAAACAGAACTTTTGGTCGGATGTTGGTAAACTTTCTGAAACCCCTTCCTCCAAAACCTTTACACTCTGACTGGTCAGAAAAATGAAGGTGGAATTTGAACTTCTCTCTCCAGGTAGTGTTAGGATTAGAGATTGTCCTAATACTGGGACCTAACAGATGTGGGATTTTTGGGGCTGATGCTGATATCTGTTAGACAAACTACGTGATTGCATTTAAATCACTAGTCCAAGCATTTTTTTCCTTCCTTAAAAACAGTTTTAATATCAGCGCATATCACAGAATATATGTGCTGATACAGATATATCTGAGATAGGCCAATGTCAGCCAGTTCTGTCAGCAAACAGATATATACTGGTCAGGCCCTACTTGTAGGCTAATTAATCTTAACTCTGAGGCAAGCAATTTTGTTACCTAGTGCCTCCCAGTGTGTTGTAATTGACTTGAAAATGCAATGACTGAGTGCAATCTTCTTAATCTAGAGGAGCTCGTGTGGATGATTTACCATTTCACGATCAGATGTCTCTCTAAGCAGACGATTTCTGTTGCCGGGGCCCCAATCAAATTCACTTCATTGTTGTAAATCAGTTTAAAAAGGTAAATATATTTACGTTTCATGATGGTGGGTGATGAAACTCAGTTTATCTTTTGTCTCAAAGAGTGTCTTGCAGTTTGCCGTCCTGGATTTTTGCCACACTTTCAACTTAAATGCCGAATTCCTTTTATTCTTTCTCTTGTTGCAGGTAAAAGTCCGATCGACTAAATGACATACAGACACATTATGGCCCCTGGTGTAATGTCAATATGAACTTGTTCTCTTTTCCTGACTAGCCTCCTCCTCCAGCACACAATCATAACAGTCTTCAACACACATGTAATTGTTTTAATGCATTTAATGACACAACTATAACCGTACCAGTATGTCTAAATGGGTAATTTCAAGGTTTGGGTTAGAGGTGATACCAGCATGCTTATCTTACAAAAGATATGTGTTTTTTTATTTTAAATTATTTAAAAAAGACTTCACATAGATAGAGGGAAAAATAAGTATCTCCATGTCAAAAAATGCGTTCTCTTTTAGGAATGACTCCAAATCAATTAAATGGGAAAGGCAGCTAAGCTGGTGGTTCTGTTTGTTTCTGCCTCTCCAGGAGAAAAACAGATGATGCTGTGGCGTTTGAAGTGAAACAAAAGACAACATAATGCAGGACAGACAACTGAAAACAAACACCGGCTGGAGGATTTTGTTGACTCTCAAGAAAGAGATGAGAGCGAGGATATTTTTCTTATCCTGACTCGTCTTGTAGCACGAATGAACATGAAAGACAACAGATGAAACTTGCCAATTACTGCTATTATTTGTCATATCTGATTTTTTTTTTTTACATTTTACAGTTTTGTTAAGCTCACGTTCAGCAGGCCCGACAAGACATAATAACCCGAGCATTTGAAAGAGACGCTTTGAGGATTACTGTAGCCCTCACTTGCCCACTTTTTCATTGCTGCTAATCTCACCCTGTTTTTCTCTCCCCTCTGTACTTCGCACCACATTCCCCCTCCCCCGTTCCTTTTTTATTTATTTTCTCTGCTTCTGCAATGTTCTTTTGATTTTTCTATTTTCTGTAATCTCCGAGAAAGTGTCACTGTCGGACATCACGCTGTGTCACCAGCTGACATCTGACACAGGCCAGGCAGCATAGTCAATAAAGCCCTCTAATTGAGTGCCACTGGCTGCTGTTTATTGACAAAATAAGACCTGGGAATTAGGTGTGTCTCCGTCGGGCGCTCGCGGCTCCGTCGTCCTCCTGCCTGTCGACAGCTGTCCACTTCCCATCCATCACCGGCTCAGCTCGGTCTGCTGTCTGTGTCAGAGGACAGTACCTCACTTGAAAAACAACTACTTTACCCTCCTTCGCTGTCCAGGTGGGACTGGGTGCATGAGCCAGGGAGACGGAAAGCGAATATGAAAAAGGAGACAGAGCGTAAAAATGGAAATGAAAGTTTTTGCTTATTTTAGGGGGTTTTTGTGTGTGTGTGAGTGTGTGTCTCTATCTGTAACTCTGTGGTGCTCATCACAACAGGCACCAGCAGCGAAGCCTCCTCAAAGTAAAGTGCACTCTTGGTAATTAATTAGTGTTTATGCTTGTGAATGCTATCTCTATCGCCTGGCAAAAGCAAAAATAAGATTCCTGTCGCTAAGGCGCTCTCTACCTGCCTAATTAGAGGCCAAACCGAGCCTTGGGCCGAGATACAAAACAAAATTCCACTATCTGCCGTTCAGTTGTTCAGCATGAACACTCTTATCATCCTCCTCCTTTTCTTTCTCCAAATTAACTTCAGTCATGTGATAATGGTTTAGTGCCTGCTGAAGGCTCTTACCGTCAGTTTATCTGAAGAAAACATACAGTGAATCTCTGGATAAGTGCGGTCTATTTTTGTAATGACTGCCAGGATGATGACTGAACCGTCGATGTCTCAGTCGCTCTCCCTGGGGCCTTTTGCTTCTTCCTCAAGCCCCCTGTTTTCTCCTCCCGCAAATCTCCAGAACCAGGTGGGAGTGATAAGGGTGAGATGGTAGCAGGACTGGCTGGCGGACTAGAGACGCCACACTAGCAGGCCTCGGCTGACAGTGATGAACGAGCCATCCATCCTTCTGATAATTCGTCACTCACAGGCAGAGAGAGGTCCATTAATCAAAACAAGTGTGGCGGCACCGCGTTTTCTAATAGGAACCTCCTTTCTCCCACCTCCTTCGATCTTTAGCTCCTCCGCCTTAAACTGACGTGACTAGCAGCACGCTGGAGAGCAACAATCTGTTGCACGATTGGATTTAGACCCAGAGTGTATGCACAGGAGGGACAGGAGAGAGGTTTCCTATTCAGTCTGTGATTTCTCTAACTGGTGATGGAGGTGGAGGAGCATGCATGGGCAGCACGGACTCAGATAGCGCCCCCCCACCAGGCACGGTCTTCTGAGGAATCACTGTCCTGGCAGGCAGCAGGTGGAGAGATGGGAGTGCAGGGAGTGGGTAGATTGATTGATCCGTTGCAGCTGTAATGCATCAGGAGTTTCCCGGTGGAGAGAGGCCGTGTGCAGAATGTAAGGCATTTCTGCTCAAATCTGTGTAGCAGGGCACAAATCAGCAGCACCAGAATCTCCAGAGAGGTTCCCATTACTGCCGCTATATATAACAGTAATCTTGTTAAGCTTCCGTTCGGTCTGGGCTCTGTCAGGGGGTTTGATTCAGTCAATAAGTGACCCCGTGGACTGTAAATGAGATTCAGCCTGTTCTCCCAGGCAGGCATCCACACACAAGCGCATAAACACACAAAGATGCACACTTCCATGCATACATAAATGCCTCTACACACACACACACACACTGTCACATGCATGCTAGCTTCTGGTTTGTTTTGTCAGATTGCTTTATGTGTGTGGAGAGCAGACCCTGATTAATGAGAGTGGGGGCTTAACCTGTGAGCTCTAACATGAGCTGCTAATGACAACCATTTGGAGCCTTTTTCTGTTTACCCCCTCAATTTGGAAACCATGCTTAATTAGAAATGGCTGTTTTTCAAGCAGAACAACTCACGCTGTCATCCTAAAAGGCCCCAAAAGAACTTCAGATATTTTAGTGGGGGGAACATCTGCTACGCCTTTGAAACCGAGAGAGGAATAAAGGAAAAAAGTAGTGATACGTGTTGTTGAGGGAGCTGGGAAAACTTTGGATGATATGTGGTTTAATTTCTGTTTTGCCTTCTGTTGGCAGCATCAGCTGGAAATGCATCTTATCTTTGTATCAAACAGAATACATGAGGATAAACAGACATGTGGTGCGGAACTGAGGAAAAAAACACAAAAGTTATAGTCATCTCGATACAATCCAAAGTCAAGTGAGAGGTAAAATGAGGGGAGCTGATTGCAAAATCACATGCCAGCGCAGACATGTTGGTGTATGTTAATATTGCGCTCAGCAGACGTCCTGGGCTCAGACGGCTGCCTTGTGCCTCAGTGCTCTCGCCCCCTTTTACCATACAGCATGATTTACCCCCCAAGAAACGTGCAGAAAATTTCCCTCTGAACCCCTCAGAGCGACTCCATCAGTCTGTGCCTGCCTATCTGCAAATGCCAGCTCATTTCTCAAGCTAGGCCCCCCCAGTTGGACTCCAAACACTGCTAACTGCTCATTCTTATGCATCCCTCCTGCCAAACAGCACATCAACAGGGATGAGGAAAGGAAAGAGCAAAGAGCCTAAAGTTTTCATTGACTTTATTTTTGGTGCTTGGAGATATCAGAGGAAGCTAGTTAAGGTAGCTTCTAGGAGAAAGTTATTGGATTGGTTCGGAGGGCTCTGAAGACCTAAACGACACGGGAAGAAAAGAAGAGGCGAGTGATTGAAGCTCGCCACTGTGTCTGTGCGGGATGGCAAGTTGCGCTTTACGTCTCTCAGGCTCCTCTGTATATCCCTCACAGCTGCTTCCTCCCGCCATCTGTCCAAGTGATGCCGGGGAGTCCCACAGAGCAGGGCCCTGCCAAGCTCCACACAACCCGAGCCCATCAGATATACAATTTAGACATTAATGAGAGGAGGGAGAAGCTGTCGGACTCCTTTGTGTGTTCGATTCTGCATCTTTCAATCTCACGAAGATGTGTTTGCTACCCAGAATACGACACTAGCTTTCTGAAACCGAGACTTCCGTTTTTTATTTGCATCTATTGATACTTACAGAGTTTATTTTTAATTCCCACTTAATGTTTAAGCAATTTTGACTCATCTTTTACTCACTCCTAGTCTAGCTAGGCCCCGTGTCCACATGGCGTTTTTTTGTTTGTTTGTTTTTTGGGGCTCGGGGGCAACAAAAAGTGCTGGCGTTGCGCTGAAAGAATAAAACACTGCACGTGTGTCATGTCTTGAAAATGGCCGCTGTATGATCAACACCACACCGATGCTTTTCCTGTTTTCTGTTTGAAATCATTTTTATTTTACTATGGGCATCAAATGGAGGACGCCTTCTTTCATACTTTGCATGAATGATGAGCGTAATAATAATAGTGACCAACTATCAAAGCTCCAGCAATCAGACATGGAGCAAAGAGGATGTGGGTGCTTGACACAACCTGCGGAGGACAAAAATGTGGCGAATATCATCACTTTGCCCAGGACATATGATTAGCTGGTTGATGATAAAAGCACCAGATTGTCTCCAGCACTTATCTGAAAAGTTCTGAAATTTTTTAACTGGAAGAGTTCAAAGCGGCTGCACAATAAAGGTGGTGCGTTGCGCTTTTTTTTTTTTTCCAGGCAGAAGCCTGCTGCTGCAATCACTCTCCTCACTACAAACAATTGAAAAAAAGACAAGGTGCTCATAATTTTTTTTCTTTTTTAAAAGCTAGTAGACACGGGCCCTTAATGTGCATGTTATGTTCTTAAGCTTATTCCTTGTGCACAGTAGTGGATTTTTGAATCTGAAAGCGAGGGAAATCCACAGACGACCAGACGATTCTCTCATGACGAAGGATAAACATTTTCTGTTTACAATAAACAATGACAGAGTGTCAGGACTTTGGGAGCACTTGCATATGTGTTGTATTTCTTGCACAAAAAAATAACAAAACAGAGATAAAGAAACATGGATAAAGTCATGGCTGAGAAGACAGAATCAGCATGACATTTACATTTTGCAGTACAAGCTGGAGGCGAGTTGGAAATATATACAATTTGGGCTCAGACGGGGCTAATGCAACGTGCCACCACAAGCTCACCTTCGGTCTCCCCATTGGCCAGCTTACTCTCATTGGCTATTTCAGGTTTCTGTTCAGTATTTTCTCCTTGTTTCCTTTCACACTACA
The DNA here is from genome assembly GCA_029823135.1 of Acanthurus reversus. Classification (NCBI taxonomy): domain Eukaryota; kingdom Metazoa; phylum Chordata; class Actinopteri; order Acanthuriformes; family Acanthuridae; genus Acanthurus; species Acanthurus reversus. Next base: position 5,892,351 of record JAPXVT010000015.1, on the reverse strand, counting down.
GGATTTGGAATCATGAATTTTAAACAAGTAAAATTATAGGAAACAAAATCAGGGAGCGTCTGGTCCTGTTGGTAAAATTCAGATTATGTACCCCTCAAGCCACTGGACAAATAATCTATTCAGACCAGCTTTGAGTCGAACACCCCAGCAATCAGAAGAGTAATTTGCACCCAAAATCTGCCTAATTATCCTCTTGTGTGGGACTAGCATAAAGTGGCATTTTCACAATTATAACTATGTCAAAATGGTCAGTACCTGAAAACCAGTCTGATGCCGCCCTGCATGCAGAAACACCACAGCTGTAATTAATTCTGCAGGTTTGTGTGTTTATGTGAGTGTTTCTGCCTCAATCTGCCCTGCCTGGCAGCACAAGACAATTACAATACTGTCTTATCTCAGTCTGGTATTGTCACCACAAATCAGATTTCACAGTGTATAACGTGGATTAAGCCTGCCGCCGTTGAAGGGAAAACGAGGTTTTGAGTTTTGCTTTATGTCAGATGATGTCTGTCTCTTGGTGGGGGGAGAAGTCGAGGAACAAGTAAACAAGATCTAATAAACGGTTCCTCTCACTCTATAACTCTTACTGTTTTCAAGCATCGGTGCAATACTAATATATGGCTGGCCTCCCACTCATTGCAAATAACTGCCAGTTTCAAAAACAAGGAAAAGTTCCTTGAAGACAAGCTGAAAATACTTGAACAAATGTTGACAGTGACAATGTGTCCTCGAAAAAAATAGTTCCACTGCATTGCATTTAAAAGAGCGGTGGAATACACACACAAACACACACGCACAACCACACACACAAGAATATAAATCAGCTGCTCTCTGCTAATCAAGTACTCCACTCCTCTGCATGTGTTAATAAAGCTGTCATCCTTTTAATTACAGTTCTCATATTAAGTAGCTGGTTAATACACTCCACAAAAAGCTCGACTCTCACCTCACATCAGTTCATGGATGGAGCAACAAATCCACATTACGTCCTGTCTTTAAAACTTAAAAGGCTGCAGCACATTCGCGCAGTTAGCACACACAAAACACTTGCCCTTATCGAGCGTGTCAGCGTGTCCCCGTGTTTGCATAAGCCTCGGCTGACGGAGGCGCTGCATATTTATGGCAGGTTCTGTTGCCACTTCCTGTGAGAAACCCCATTTTCACAACAAGGGACTTTCATTAACAGCACTTTCTGTTGTGCTGTTCTGGAACCATTTGGCCTGTCATCTCAGTTTAATTCGTTCTGTCAGAGAAGAGAAGCACTTATGCTGGAGCCATGCGCCATCGAGGGTGCTTCTGGTATGTCAAAACAAAAGAAAGACGAGGTGAAGAACACAAACCTAACAACTGAGCAGCTGACTCGAGGAGCGCCGCGCACTCAAATACCACCGTGTCTGTATCGGTTGTGTTTCAGTTGATGGACAGAGACTGTGCTGCCTCTGTTCACCTTGTTGAGGGAAGTGATGTACCTAGTGTCTGTCCTGTACACAGCAAACTTCTATGAGTGTGTCAGGATGTTGGTTAATAATGTAGGATGCCAGCCATTCTTTGGCTTGTAGACTGGCTGCTGGACTAATTATGTGGTGCAGCTTTAGAGTCGCTTTCTTGCTTTGTTCATGTTGAATTCATGTTGAAACAAGGTATAGAAACACTATAGGACACATGTAAGTTGCAGGTATAGGTAATTCACCCTACTTAAGAGAACATCTGTGTATATTTGGTCATAAATATAGAGAGCGAGAGAGAAAAAGGAGCCAGCAGCCATTGAGATAAAAGTTATTACGCCTGAAAGAATAGTTCCTTGCAAGAGCTGCCTTCCCAGCTCAAATATTAGCATGAAGAGGGATTTTGACACAGACTTCCTTTTAACTAAAGTTATCACACATTTTCAGTTACTTTCAGTAAAGTCTATCAAATATGGATAAAATGTAAACAAACATGATACCTCATAGATAAAACTATTTGGGAAAAACGCGTAATTAATGTAACCAATGTGGCCAATGCTACACAGACATGGACATGTAGTAACACTTGTTTGGTCCTTTAACTAGGCCTACAACATATATGATGTGACTCCATCACCGTCTAACGCTGCTCAGTTTCAGTTCCCTAACAGTTCCCTTTTTGTGCTTACGCAGAGAGAATTGTTGAGTAGATCCTCCTCTGGAAGAAACTCAAGGTTGGCGTTTCTGTATCAAATCTGCTTAGTATTACTGCTCGGTTGTCACCGGAAAGAAGTGAAGCAGAGTTTGTCATCGTGTGGAAAAATTGGGCTGCTTTCCTTCTCATTTAAGCTCATGTCCAACATGTGTTTTACCCAACACTGTGCTTCATAAACAAGGCCCATCTTGTCACTCCCGATCTGGAAAAGAGCAGCCATAATTGCACAAATCAGAGCTTGTGTTCGGCAAGCGAGTGCTGAAACACTTAGCTTACATCAACCTGTCAGTCTTCATCCGCTTCTGCACACTTCTTCTATACGCTCCTCCTGCATCGTGACCACTGGCTCTGCTGTGACACTGCAGGGCCTCTGACATCTTTTAATATCCCAAGTTTTGTGGAGGGAGTTGTGGGAGGAAGGGAGGGGGCGCTCTCAAAGCAGACAGGTTGGAGAGACAGAATTCATTATTCAGACCCTTCTGCGACCTGCTTGCACATTCCATCTCTCAGCCTGTGAAATAGAGCCCCTGCCTGTCCTGCACATCGACTGTGACCCCATTACGCTGCCACATATACAAGCCTCTGATGAGAGCTGCTGCTCCAGCGTTGCCACACTGAAGAGAGAGTGAAAAAAAAAAGAAAAGTTACAATTTACCACCTTATACACACACACACACACATACACATCCATACACCACATGCACATTCTTATTGGTACACCCACACAAGCACTCACACTGATTCACACGCATCTACAAAGCCACCTGCTTACCTTTCAACACTTTGCCCCAGGCCTCATTGTTCATGCTAGATGAGAGTCCAGACATACATTTTTTTTTTTTTCTTCCGGAGAGGCTGCAGGCAATATGCAGCATACCGTCCTCCATCAGCCCAAACGTTAAAGAGATACAGAGAGAAAAAAAAAATCAAGAAATTGGGATGGCCAGAGGAATGTGATTTAGTTGCAAGTGAAGACAACAAGCATGTTGTCTTTAAACAGAAACTTCTCTTACAGGAAACAAACCAACTCGCCATGAACCCATATTGGGGTATATGTGGTGAATTGGACGCAGTTTGCATTCCAGACTCTACTTGAAGCCACTTATGAGGCAATACACATTATACCAACACTGTGTCTCAAGGACTGTAGACTCCTCGAACTTCTGCTCTCCACTGAATGTGGTTCTGGAAATAAAAAATGAAGATATGGATGAAACTTCATAAACGTTTTACCATCCAGAATGCCCCTAGATATATTCATATTTAGTCACATTCTTAAGGTTTCAGTTTATGTAAACACAGTGCTGTGTCTCCATATGCAGCACACTGTGTCTCAATTACTGTTATGGCAGAATTTTTATAAATGACTACAGTTACCAAAAAGACGAAGTATGAATGTACAGTATAATTAATATTTACATTTTTAAATGACTCTTCATAATACTGGCAGGTTTTTTTATATTTTTCTAATAAACATTTGAAGTATTCGGACATTTAAAAAAAAACTTTGGCAACTTAGAAAACCTGAAATGGATCAATGAGCAAAATAAAACAATCATTCGACAAAAAAATCCCTAGACAAATTAGATTCGACAATGTGAATTCTTTGTTGGGGACACCCTTGTTAAAAAGGACTTATTATACTCATTTTTGGATCTTTGATTTTAATTTTGGTCTCTGATAGAGAAGCTAGACAAAACTAACTGAATAGGAAAGTCAGTAGATTTTCAGAAAACTGTGACTCACACCTTCTCTCTTCCTTCTATTTTCTGCATTCTCTCAAAACTGTCTGTGTAGGTTCTTCCTCCTCCTTTCCCTCCTCTGTGCACGCCGCTGCTCTTCATTGTACTCACAGTCCTTTTCGTCTGATTACTGACACAAAATAAAAGCAGGTAAGACAATAATAAAATGTTACTTACAGCTTGCGCTTCTCACTCTTCAGCACAACAAAGTTATGTGGGAACAGCGCCGTCCTTTTGCAGCAGTTTAGCCATTAAGCCATTTATGTGCTGATGTTGAGGAAGTAAATAAATCCACATGGAATTAATCCACAAGAAACTTTTGTTTGGTGCTTGTCTCTTTAGGAAAGCTAAACAATGCTAACTATCCTTCATCCACCCAAATAAATAAATAAATGAATAAATAAACAAACAAAAAACTTTATTGGAGCCTTTTCGAACAAAGTCCTGTAACCCTGCAGAGCGCAGAGTGAAGCAGTGTCTGAGCAGAGCTGGGGAGGGGTGCACAGAGCTAGCACACACAACTGTTGCATATTTATTATCTCAGTAGAACTTTGGCCAACAAAGTTAACAGTTTACACCATCCTGAAACTTTGCTGGGTGCTGGACTACATTTCCTATATTCCATCTCTTGCTGTAGCATCTGCAGCAAGTGCCAGGAGTTTTGTGTAAACAACAAAGATAAAGAAATAGTTCATAATTCCACCAATCCAGCCAAGCATCCCACATTCTAATCTGAAAATTTATTGTTTCAACCTCTGAGTGCATCACAACGATTGTAGATTTAGTTTGCAATCTTGTTAGAATCAGCATACAGTGATCTGTGATACCAACAAGCAGCAAACGGATCACAGCTGTTACACAAGCTTACCAGACAGCCAAATACTTATCCTCAAAACTTTTCATCGCTTACCATTTTTGACTATTTTTCTGCTGTAAGCATCACATTAGGAAGACATTTTTATCTCTCTTGCATTAATAAATGCCTGAAAGTCTTGATAAAACTGCCACATTGTGCTTCCCCTAGCAAGGGAAAAATAGCTGTTTATATGAAGTATTATTTATATATTGAGCTGTCAGTTCATGAGTATTATACCAGCTTTTTCACAGAATTTGAGGTGGAAGAGAGGGGAGACAACATGCAGCGTGAATTACATTCATGTGAACTTATTTAAAAGTCAAATATCTCTGTTTCATCTTCATATCAGAAGTCTGATACTGATTAAAAAGTTCGCTGTGACCTTCCTGTGGCTGCTATTTATCTTTTATGGAGAAACACAGAGAAGAGGTGAGGAAAGTGTTTTTCAAAGTTTGACTGTGTAAGGTCATCAAGTGTGTCTCATCTGAAATCAAGAGGAAAAAAGAAGTAGCTTGACAGATTTCATGTTTTATATTCTCAGCTCTCATCGTTAAAGGTTGCAGACCCCTGGTGTAAAATACTGTCAAGGATATTAGAAAAATTTACATCCAGCTTCAGTTTATCTTGATTTAACAGAAAAACAAAATCCAATGACTTTTAATTAATAGGAGCAGGCAGACTTAAGTATTTATTTATTGATAAAAACATCCTCTTTGTAAAACATCTCGGTTGTGTAGGGGTTAGTTATATAACTAAGTATAACTAATATTTTTTCTGCTATTATCACCTCTATTTATTATCAGTTTTCACCATATGTCTTTATAAGGTGCACAAAGAAAGCATGTAATAAACAGCCAAGGTCTTCCTGTATATGAATCAACCCTGACCAAGCATCTCTCAGATTACTTCACCTCTATGTAAACTTGCTTTTAATCTGAAGGTTCACTCTCAACAAATGGTCTAATCTATTTTATGAATGATGAGATACCTGATGACCACAGTTGTTTTGTATTTGCAAGACTTTTGAAAAGTCTGAATGAATGTAATGGTTTTAAACATACAGCTATGACTGACTGTGACGTTTTAAATGCTGTCAGTCAGGCATTGGTGATCATGTTCAGCTGTGAACTCTGTCTGTTTCTGGTCTGTGTGAAGTCGCGGTCATTGGTGATTTCATTCACCTGTTAACTCATCTGCCCCCTTTAGGCAGTGATTGGCGGTTGTGAGGAAGAGGGGGATTATAGTTGATCTTAAAGAACGGAAACTCTGTCTTTGCATTTTATTCTGATTTTTTGTGTTTTAATAAAAATGTGCATGACATTAAAATGCAGCCTTGACTTAGGCCTACTACTGAACATTAAAGCAACAATATGTAACTTGACCACGACCCGCAGCTTCAAAAACGAAACTTAACAGTGGATGTAAATATGTCACAAAAACAACAATTTTAGTAAAAGCGGGTCATATTTCACAGAATAAATGCTCTCTGCATTTCCCTCTGAAGTCCTGCCACTGCTCTGCCCCAACTCTGTGATTC
>JAPXVT010000015.1:5481196-5492538 GCA_029823135.1 Acanthurus reversus | reverse complement strand
TCTGCTATACAACTAAATAAGCAACTGTTTTGCTAACAGTTTTGCCTCAGAGGATGATAGCCTAATGCTGTAATCCTAAAATCGACTAGCCTAATGCAAGTGGCTTGTTCCCAGCTGCTGCCCCCTATTGGCCAAAAATAAAGGACATTACTGAGAGACGACTAAGGGTTGCTGGTTTTACTCTGGCAAGACAATGACATGGATTACAGAGGTTACACCGTCTTATTTGTAAGTTCGCTTTTTCAACATTATTTCATTACAGATTTGAGTGTGCAAATGTGAAATGAGTGTGGTTGATACCATGACAGGTGTAAATTTAAGTCTATAGGTCTATTGTCTTGTGATTGTGACATGTGGTTACAAAAATCAAATGAACTCACATTAACATCAGTGCTCAAGAAGAAAGTCCAGACTTCAGTCACGCTAAAGATTTAGGAGCTTAACATTCACCTGAAGCCATCATTTTAACAGTTACATCAACAGTAACGCATGACAGTAAATACACCACAGAGCCTGAACCAGGAACCGCTTTGTCAACATCAGCCAGCTCTTTAGCTGCATCCTCTTCCTCTTTTTAATTCTCCATCTCTGCATCTCTCTTCCTCATGGCCGAATTGTGGAAGACAAGTTGATTTGCGTCCATGCTCATGTATGCAAACATGCCTCAACATACACACACACACACACTCACAGAGCTAATGAACGCACAAATTAAACTCACAATATGAATAAATGAGCGTGTCATGCTTAACCCCTGAGCTGATTATGAAACATATCACATAACGTTTGCAACATAAATTTATCATCATTAGGTTTTAACAGCTGACATTGCAACTCCATCTCTCTGTGGGTTCCCGCTCTCACACATAAAGACTTGACAGCTTTACAGGAAATCGTTGCAGACCGAACACATCAGCTGCGCTGAGTGACGTTGACAGGACAGGGGCATTTAGATCAGCTCGGCCCCGAAACGTAGAGCAATTAAAATCTCAACGATACCCAATCTGCTGCCACCTGGTTAAACAGATGCTGTGCCTGCACAAACATACATAAAGTGATGCAAGTGTGCATTCATTCACATACCTACACACTTCTTCCTGATTGTCTGTGTCTGTAATTCCTTTCTTCTGAAGCACAAATCAATGAGTACATGAGTTTTGAACAGCTCAGCTGTTCGCAGTTTTCATTTGTATGAATATTACAAGCTATTAGAGGTAAAATTATCAAATATTTAACAAAAAAATACCCCAAAACATAAAATTGATTTTCTTTTTTCCACATCTTGTGGAACCATTGTCTATGTTACTTTTGTGACATTAAATATTAAAATTGCAGCATTTGCAGCCTCAAGAGGAATTTCATTTGTCTTAAAAGGCAAAGAAAAGCAAAATTAAACAAATGACCCCCTGTTGGTGACCACTGCTCCATCTTACTGTAAACTGTGCAGCTAAAACAAACACATTGCCAGAAGTGATGATGCAACTCGATACATGAACAACTGAAAACTGGCAAAGGGGAGGGGTTTGGACAGGATCTAATATTTCTCCTATCTGCTCCCCCCACCCCCAAAAAAAGAAAGAAAGAAAGAGACCTCCACTCTAGAAAATGCTGGTCATGAACTGTTCATCTACAAGAGTTTGGTGTAGGAAGAAAAATGATTTATTTAAAACTGCAGCAGTCTTAAGTCTCAAAAGGGAATTTTTTTTAAGGACCTCGAATGTTAAAGTGGTCGCTGTTTAACAAAAATACAAAGACTGGACATGAGTTCAACATAATAGCATAATTATGTGTAAGATAAATACGTTCTTTTTTTCCCTCATATTATCCCTTTGAATCATCTTTAGGCAGGTTGAATTTATCCTGGGACCCCGTGCAGCTGTGATCTGTGCTGCCAGAAGAAACTGTGGTGCTTGATGTTACAACATGAAACTGGAGCATTAAAAAAAGGCCTTTTTTATAGAGGATGCTCAGATGTCTGAATAGATGGGTATTTCACAGTCATTGCAATAATTTTTTTTTTTTTTTACTTTTCTTTCCCTTTATAATCACTCTGTAACCCCATAGATTCATTATATGAGTCTTTTGGGTGGGCCTGAATCTCCAGTTTAAGAATCACTGGTCAATCTCACTGTGAACTTTGCACCTTAAAGAAACTGAGGCCCACGATGCTGCAACATGATACATGTAAACTGGAGCACAAAGGAGCTTCTGTTACTAATGGAGAAAAATGAGAGGCGCTTCATTGAGCTTATGGGACGAATCAATGAGCATTACCAGAGAACCGATACGAAGGTGAAACACTACATCTGTAACATCCATAAGCCATAAGTGAATGAGTCCTGTAGAGTAAGGATTCCGCACACACACATGCTTACACACACCCCAAAACAAGCAGCTAACAGCCAAAGCTTAGAGTGAAAAATGCTAATTTGTCTTCTTACAGTGGAAACAACTGGCTGTTCTGTTTCTGTCAGCAGCAGACGGAGCTTCCTCTCGAGGAAACTCTTCACTTAAGAAAACTGTGAGTCTGACTGCTCTCACACTGTGCGTCTACTCTCGCATTCCCCCTGAGCTTCTTATTCTGTTGCTCCACATCTGTCCCCCTCACTTATATATAAAGTATGAATCCCTGACAGTGGATCAGATTAAGAGTGTGAGAGATCGTGTGTGTGTGAGTGTCTGTGACAGGCTTACCTGTGCCTTCTGCCGTCATCCAACTTGAACTCCAGCTGCTCCATCGTTTCCAAGGCTGATTTTCTTTCCAAATGTGTGTTTCTCTATTTCTTTCTCCCCTTTTTTTCACCCGGTTTTCACCTGCCTCTCTCCCCTCTCAGCACCTGTAGGAGTACGCATTTAGACCAAGCCGCTGTGTGTGAGCGAGGGAGTTATCACTGACTCTGCGTGTGTGTGTGTGTGTTTGGCAGCTCTGGATGCCTGCACACTCCCCCTGAAGGACTTCACAACGTGACAGCGAGCATATGTGCTCTCCCTGCTTCTCCCAAAAAATCTCTCTTCCCAACTCCTCACTTTCTTCGCCTCTTCTCTCACCTCTGTTTGTCTGCGTGTGTCACAGTGAACACGTTTACAAGTGGTCACGAAGGTGAAGACAGGACATCAAAATGAGAGAGGAGAGGAGAGGAAAGTGAGGGAAAAGGAGGGTGACAGAAGACGAGAGGTGCGGGAGCCTTTAGACGAGCGGCCAGCCAGTGTGTGTGTGTGTGTGCATGTGTGAATGTGTTGAGTGTGTGTGTGTGTGTGTGTGTGTGTGCATATGTGCATGAACCCACTGTGTTTAGCTCTCTGTCTGTATCCTTCAGGCTCCCCGCTGGTTCGGATGAGGAGAGGAGTGAAAGGGGGGGAGGAAGAGTGATAAAATGCCTCTTCAGCGGAGGAGCACAAACGCCGGTTAACGCTTCAGCAGCAGCGGCAGCGGCGGCAGCGGCAGCAGCGGCGGCGGTGACGCTTCCCCGCCGTCTCCTCCTTTCTCCCCCTCTCCACCTCCTCCGTCTCCTTTTCCCTCTCCCTGCTCGGGGGTAAGAGACACAACAGATCCATGGGAAGTTAGCAAATCTCACAGACAGATGAGGAAGGGTCCTGTGCACGCCTCAGCATCTTTGGAGCAAAAGTTTTCTGCCTCCTTTGGTCCAGTTTTCAGCCCTTGTAGTGATGGTACTCCGCAGCAAGGGATCCCCCCGGTGATACTGATCCTCCTCAGGGTTCTGTGTAACCAAAAAAAGGTGAAGGAAGGATAAGATTTAGATTATTTGGGAAGCCTCAGACTCTTTCCCATATGGATGCAAGGGGATCCAGATGTTGGCTGATAGGAAGCGTCAGGAACACGGAGAGAACAGCGGGACAGATGGCAGGTCTGCGGGGTCGGGCCGGCTGTGCACTAGCAGGTCCTCATCCTGTTGCACTGATTTTTTTTTTTTTCCACCAGAGTTTCTCTCTCTCTCTCTCTCTCTCTCTCTCTCTCTCTCACCGTTGCGCCGCCGCTCATCTGCCAGTGCTGTCACACCAGTAATCCTGCTTTCCATTTCCTCTTTAACTCCATCTTTTCTTTATCTCTTTCTATCTCCTCTCACTCCATCACAGGAGGGGCTGCATGTGAGTCCTGATAATAATGGTGTGAGGATTTAGCCTGCCTCCCTTCCTCTCCTCCCTCTCGCTCACTTCAGCACCACCCCTCCTCCTCCTCCTCCTCCTCTCCCAGCCCACTTTTGCTCCCCATTTCTTGGTATTATTCACCTTCATCCTGTCAAGAATTCTGCCGCCTTTTCCTTAAATCACCTCACTGTGTTGCTCTGTTTAATTCCCTACCTTTGCCTTTTTTTCCACTCTTTCTCTTCACCATCAACTGTTCCAAAACGAATCCCATTAATAGTATTTTTGTTTCCGCTCAGCACCCTCCAGGCTCTGTCTGTTTGTTTATCAGTGTGAGTTTTTTTCACAGTCAATAAGACATCATCACATTCACCTTCGACTGTTGACAGAAAACACACAAGGCAGTCGCCTGTCCAAGAGACACAAAGCAAATATTGAATGAAACATGGTATCGCTAATAGGAATGAGTCCTTTAAAGGAGAATTCCACCAATTTTTACTGATGAATTTTAGCTTATGCATCATTGTTGTAATGCAGGTTTGTTTTCTGTGGCTTTGGAGTTTTTGAAAGTGTCAGAAAATAAGAGATGTCTCAGCTTTGCCACACAGACGTCTGATATTACAAACTATAGATGATAATTTATAAAGAAACGCATTTACCAAACTGGAGAAGTGCTCAGAATGATCATTAAAAAAATACTTACCGTGTGTGTTGTGCTTCTGTTCAACTTGGCCCATCAGTTCCAGCTGTTTTTCTCAGTTTTTTCTTTTTCCCTCTCATGTCACTATTAAAGCTGAAGTTTGTAGCTTTGAGGCAAACATAAACTTTTTTATTCAATTTGGAAAAAATGTCACGACACCAAGAGACACCTATTAGTCAGTGACGTGGTCTGAGAGTATCACAAGATCTGTGTTTTCCCATGCCTCTTTATTCAGGATTGGTAGAAATCCTATCGCTCCCATTCTATTTGCCCTTAGTCAGTGACGCTCTTTGTACTCTCTGTCCTGATTGGCTGACCTACGCTAATCCTCTCAGCGACAGGTGACATCGGTACGAGCTGATTAGCTGTTTGTGCCATATGCTCTGATTTGCCTCTGTCGACAACAAAGTGCCAGCAAGCACGAGCTGAGACGGACTTGCAACCGTGCAACTAAACTTAAAAGAGAACAACAACAAATGAAGTAAAACGCAAGCCGGAGCTAACGGCGGCAGCAGAGTTGCTTCCCAAAGAGTCTCATGCTAATTGTTAGCAAACGTTACCAACTGCAGCTTTAGTAAAGTCATGAGTAAGTTTCTTCGCAGCACTTTTACATCGGTCTCTACTGGCTTCCCTTTGACCACGCCGTTGCATTATGGGACATGATGATTTTTTTTAAAGCTTCCCAACTTTGCACAGTAGTGAATTGGAGAAGAAACTGTATGTTTTTTCTAATAATTAAAGAAAAATAATCAGCAAATATTTTGGTCATTAATCATATAATGTTGAAGCTTTTTTGAAGCAATAATGCAGTTCATAAACGTAAAAATTTGCTGCTTTTCTTTGTTTTGAGTAGCTTAAATTACTTTGAGATTGACAATATCTACCTTGACTGGATTTTTTTAAAGCAGCAAATAGATAAAACACAAGCAGATTCACTTATTTCAGAACACATAGGCGGCACAAAAATAGCGCTACAAATACAGACACTCAGGTTGAACACAAATACAGACATTCTGGAAAATTTGCAGTTTTCCAAAGTTGAGATACACGTGGAAAGGTTAAAGCACATCTAGAAATGTGGTCGAAAGCTCAAAAAAGCTGGTATGTCGTCCCTTGAGTTGAGATAATTTTCTTTCTTAGGGTTGGTTTTTACTTTGTCATATTCTAATTTTATGAGTGTGGTATTAATGGAGCCATGGAGATATGTAGTATAGGTTTAGCATTAGCTTTGAACTTACCATTAGCATGTTTATAAATATTTAGTGCCCCCTGGAAATTGCCTGCATTTGCTTGTGTTTTATGTACTTGTAGCCTTTTTTTAAATGGAGTGAATTGCTTAAAAAACTAGCTGCAGAGTGGAGGCGACAAACATCACATTTACCTTGGATTATCGACAAGGTAAACACACACGCTGGTGAAACCAAAGAGACAAAGCAAATACAACAATGAACCTGGAAGAGCTACACCCATGCAAATGCGTCTCTCGGTATTGTGAGCTGCTGGTCTCATTCACGGATCAAAGTGCTCATTGTGAAGGCAATCATCCGCCTGGGAGGAAGAGAACAAAACTCAGTCCATCATAAATCTCACTCCTTTCGTTCTGCGGAAAGAGAACTCATGGTTTTAAGTAATGTTGGCTGGAATTGTGTTGACATGCTTAAGTGTGTGTTTGTGCTGAGAGATGAGAGTAATGCTGAGTGTGTGCATCTGTGTGTGTGAGAGAGAAATGTCTGATTGCCTCTCACTTTTCCCCCTCTCTTCATGGCTTACTTGTGACAGTAATTTCCAGGAAGAGAGACAAACAATTCCACTCTGCTCCCCACCCCTCTTTCACTCACATTGTTGGACAGGCGTTTCATAGTTTTAAAGCATGCTGTCTTTTACAGGTTAGCATCACTCCTAATAAAAGCTGTTTTCTTCTCTTTTCCTCACTGTGCAGCGCGGTCAGGTGACAGGTCTTTTAACACAGCGCTATAAATACAGATGGGTGTTAAAATAGAGTGTTTGAGATGTGAGACATGTGACTGAGGCATCTATATCTGTATGGGATGTGTGTAGTAGATGTGATGATACCTCAGATGAATGGAAACAATGGCAGACAGATGTTTCAAAGGATCTCAGCAGCTGGACAGTGTGTAAAGCAGCCAGCTGAGAACATATGTTTTCCGGCCAGCAGCACGATCAGATCCACAGATTAACTTAGATTGATTCAGCGAGAAGCAAAATTATGTTTGCTGCAGGGAGGAAAAGCTCGCCGGCTGACAGGCAAATAATTAATTCTACAATTTTGAGCGTCGTCAAGGAGGATTTATGTTATATATGTCTTGTGAGATGTGGATTTGTTAGAAACCAATACAGTTGACTGATGCACAAAGCTATTGGTTCCATGAGATTGCAACGGATCCATAGTATGTATGCGCAGCTCCAGCTGGCAACATCTGCATCTGCATGAATAACTTAAACATTGCATAGTGTTAACATGTGAGATTGCAGTGTGATGTAAGAAAACAATTAGTTAAATGAAAGAAAATCATTAGTTTTATGATCCAATAATCATTTAAAACACCTTTTCAAGACAAAATGCCCCAAATTTGCAGGTTTCAGCTTCTGAAAATAAGGATTTGTGGCTTTTCTGGGTTTTAATAACACTGTAAATTAAAAAAAAGTGTTTGGCTTTTGGACTGTTGGATGAACAAATGAGGCAATTTGAAGCTGTTCTCATGGGATTTGGGGAAAATTGTGACAGTATTTTGTGACATTTCAAAACTGACCCCTCAAGATAATTAACAGTATTAGTCTTCCTCTGAAGTCCAAAGCTTAGTGTGGAAAACAAGGTTAAGATTATAAGAAATCAAGAAAGGTGCTATATGTCACATTTTAACCACAATTATTGTACAGTTCCTCACTTGAACTCTCATAACTTTGTTCAATCTTGGCTGAAAAATGTGGTCATTTATTAGAACACTGCCTCATTCTCTGGTGCTTCAGAAAATGTGTCTTGATGGCAATGTGGAGGACTTGTTTGACACTAAACTAACAGATTAATATGATATTAACCTGTAGTTGCAGCTGTAGCAATCCATCCAACACAAGACAACAAAAACACCTGGAAAAGCATTCAGCACCACGGACAGCGCTTCACACTGAGGCCACTAACAGAACGTTCCTCGAGGTCTTGGCATGTTCGCTGACTCATCCTCCTAAACTCTGTTTCTGTGGCCGAGGTCGAGCTATTTTTAATATGAGCTGTACAACTTGTTTTCAATGGTTCCCTTTAAAGAGCAGAATGTACATTTAGCTAATAGATCCAAGCCTGCGAGGCTGGTTCAGGGACGTCAGCGCAAACTGTGCTGAGGCAACACATGTTCAGTGCAAATTCCACCAATATGGGGCTCAATGTAAAGCAAAGCCTTTTAGGAAAATTAATACCACCCCTGTGTCTGTACATTAAATATATCAATACATCCAGCAGCCTGTTAGCTTAGATTAGCATTTAGACAGAAGGAAACAACAAGCCTGACTCTGTTCAATTTTAACAAAATCAACCTGCCATCACTTTTAATGGGTTATAAACTGGACTATATGCTTACTGGGATCAACAGAGATTACATGAAGTTACATGAAGTTGCTGGGAAGTTTAATTTCCAGACTTTGAGTTCTGTACAGACACACAAAATAACATGTTAATCAATTAGATTTGGAGGTGCTGGGAGGCTGTTAATGTTGGACAAAGCTGGATTAACTATGTTTCCATGTTTTCAGTCTGCTAAACTAACTCTACAGACAGATGTGACTGGCATCAATCTTTTCATCTAATTATATACTAGAAAGCAAAAATTAAAAGGTAAAATATCGTGTGAGTCTTTTTTTTTAAAATCAGCCAGAGCGATGGTCAAACTTTGGTTAAGTTTACTAATAAAAACTAAAGTACAGGTTATGGTTTAGTTGCGGTAAAAGAGGAAAAAGATTCTCTAGACTTCCAACTTTTCCTCACAAAGTAAAAAGTCACATGTCAGTTTAGATATTTGATAAAACAACTGATGCAGTTTTCTGACGGTTTTTCTACAAATTGTTCTGCTTTCACCCTGCTCTGCCTGTGCCTCCACTGCTTCTATGTTTTTCTGCAGGAATCTCTGTCACTTAGCTTTGAATCAGCCCTCACCTCCACCCAGCATCCACCTGTGGACTGACTCTCCTCTGGGAGGGTCTGTCGTCATCATCACCCTCCAGTCTGCAGGCTAAATGCCGCAGGGAGCGATGAGTTCAGAGCCAAAACGTCTGACATTAACTGTCCTGCTGTTCTGTGAACTAATATCATAATCCTTTTGACTGATTGGTGTATAAACAGACAAAAATAACCTTATAAATTGAGTTCACCCTCGAGTGTGGGAGCCAACAGACTGCGATTTTTTTAAACTTAAAAAAAAAACACTGAGTTGGAGAAAAGCCTTGAGGGGATAAAATAGCAGAGTTAGACCGGTCTACAATTAAAGATAACAGAGCAGATAACCTTCAGAAGTGCAGCCAAAGCATGAAACCCCTCATTTTTAGCAATTTAATGCAGTTAGAAGTGGTCTTACCAACCATTTTGACCTCACTTTAAAGAAAGACCTGAGCCAAGAATGAATTGGCATTCAACCATCGAAACTTTAGAGGGTTTTTTAACAAACTAAACAATCTCTGAGTTTATATCGCTGAGCTGCAGGAAGTTCTGCGACTCCCAACATCTTTAAGAAATACACTTACACCACCTTTCTTCTAGTGAGGTCAAAATGGGACGATGCAGGAGCTTCTTGACAAATTATTAACATTCAAGGGGCAACCCTGCATTAACTGATCTTAAACCGCTAAAGCCTGTCAAACAAGGGCAGCTTGTAATGTTCTTGAGGCTAATGTGTCACCAAACAATGGCCTTCTTAAACATCCAGCTATGCACATACTACATACCCATCGAGCTGCAGATTAGATTCAACTTTAATCCAATGTTTACTCTGGTTTAAGCTCTCATTTGGTTCTACAAGCTCTTGAGAAAATATCTTTGAGTCGCTCGATGGTCAACCCTTTTCTGATGACTAGTTTAGATGTTTATAATCGTTCCTTCAGGTGTGAACGTGGCTTTTGTTGCTTGAAAAAGGAAATATTTTTGAGCTTTTAGAGTTAGTGGTGGTTTGTGTTATATGCTGACAGTTTTTATAAATGTTTTTCAGATTAAATATCTGGTTTGTAAGCAGGTGGATGCCTCACTTTAATCACTGGCTGATTGCTAACTGTGCATGCTGTTTGGTGTTGGGCAGGTAGCGTACAGTCGCTTCATCTGAGCCTTTTGGCTGAATACATCTGTTTGCTGCGGCTGGAAATGACAAAGCAGTGATGTTACGAGCTGGAAATGATAAAAAAAAAGATCCAGATGTGTGGAACTGCTGAGTCCGCTGATAATTCTCTATGGATTTGTCACCGCGACTGACCCCGTTTACATTTATACGCAGTCGTTTAACCAATTGTGAATATAAAAAATATGGATTAGCGCGGCCTTAAATCCTTTGTTTGTTGTTATCGTCTGTGTTTTGGTCTGTTTTTATTCCTCCGTGCCGCGGACAGATGTTGCAAGAGGAATTATGTTTTCAGATTTTTCTTCTATTTTTTGAACTGAATATCTCATGAACGCTTTGAGCAAATTTCTTCAAACTCTGCTCAAAACTCAACGCGGACTCAAGGATGAGCTGATTTTATTTTGGCGGAGTAAAGGTCAAAAGTCAAAGGTCAAGGTCACTTTGACCTCATGCCCATCTTGTACTCATGTACGTGATGACGGAGAAACGCCTGGAGAGACTTTTGTAACATCTGGCACAAACGTCAACTCAAGAATAGACTGATTAGAATCTAGAGGTCAAAGGTCAAAGTTCACTCTGACCTCACACTGATTGTGAGAAAACTTCATTCAAATGTCTAACGGGAAAAAATGATGACATTTTATACATTCGTCATCTGATTGTTGCGATCTTCTGTGCTGCTGGGTTGAAGGTGTGTGTGAAGCCTCTGCAATTTAGGATTTGAAGCTTCTTTGCAGCAACATTTACACTTGAAGCATCGTTGTTCACAAAGGGCTCATCGGTTTTGCTAATAACAAGCTTCAAGTGATTGCACCATGTGGAAAAGCTCTGTAACAGCCCTCAGAACATCATAATATTGAATATCCAGAAATACAACGTTGCAGGCTCCATTTAAAGGCAGAAAACAGCTAAAACAAATTCTCATTTGTTCAGAATAAATTAAAACATAAAATATATGAGGTTCAAAAAATGTTTTATCATTTATTTAGATCTTAAAGCAGGTGCACACTGATGTTACTGGCTCTGTGTGTGTGTGTGTGTAGCTGTGCACACTGGTGTGAACAGATGTTTAAACAGGCAATCATCACTCAATGAGTAAACAGCTCTGGAGATTGGACTAAAATGTGTGTGTGTGTGTGTGTGTGTGTGTGAGTGTGTGTGTGGCTGTGGAGGTGAATACTAAAAGAGGAGGACAGAGGAAAGAGAGT
>JAPXVT010000015.1:5443758-5454163 GCA_029823135.1 Acanthurus reversus | reverse complement strand
TGGAAGATCGTATTGTAAAATTGCTGTTTCATTCCCCTTTTTTGCATTTATTTTGACGTTTAAATTAAGTTCGTTTTATTAGACTTCTGGTTTGTGATTAAAAAATCATCCGTACAAATGCACAGTTGCAATTAATGGCATATTATCAACATTTTTTTTAAAAATAACATGATAACACTTCACTTATCGAATATTAACAACTGCTCTGTAAGATTTCCCTCATAATTTTCCTAAAGACACATTTAAATGTCTTCTCTCCTCTGAATTTCCCGTTTTATTGTTCTTTTTAAGTGCGTTCAAGTATATATTGACATATTTCCAACAGCCCATAAATGCATCATACCCAAGAGCCGGGGGCATCAGCCAATCACAGCGCAGCTTTGTCTATCAGGCAAACTGTGTTACGCAATAACCAAAGTGAACCAGCAGAGGGCGACATGGTATCACCAAAGTGACTACCGGACAAATCGAACTTGGCGCCTAGATTTATTTACGATAAATCAGAACTTTTAGAGCATTTTGTAAGTTAAGACGGCAGTGAGTGTCCACGAAACCAGGAGTTTTAGTTCTTTACTGTATACTTTCGTCGGGAAGACCACAAAGAGTGATAATTATGTTGTTTTTTTTTCATATTTCAGCTGATATAATCTAGTATAGACTATACACACCCTATATTTGAGGGCGGCAAGACACATATTGCCAAGAATAAAATGTTATTTCCGTGTGACTCAGCCAGTCGTAAACAAGTAAACATTAAGTCACTCAAGATAAATGGTAAACAGTCAGCAACACTACTTCCTGCGTTTAGGGAAGGGGCTTGGTCCCGTGCTTGCGCCCCGCGAACGCGCATCAAATTAGCATCGATGAAGTTTGTGCGAACATGGCGGATTTCCTGCCGACCAGGTCCGTGTTAAAAGTTTGTATACCCGTCTGCCTGCTGAATAGCGGCGAGGACGAACAGCTCCGAAAGTCCAAGGAGATCGACAGATGTCTCGCCCGGGAGAAAACGTACGTGAAGCGGCTGGTGAAGATCCTGCTGCTCGGCGCTGGCGAGAGCGGCAAGTCGACTTTCCTCAAACAAATGCGGATCATCCACGGCCAGAACTTCGACCAGCAAGCGAAGGAGGAATTCAAAGCCACAATTTACAGCAATGTTATCAAAGGTAACGTCGCAGCTCACTGCAGGTACATTAGGAGAGGGGATAAGGTGTTTGTCCGCGACAGAAAGGCGTTTAAACGGACGGGAAAGTTTCCACATCTGCTTAGCAGCGCTGTGCTGCGCTGGGTGAGAGGACACACAGTACATAAACAGTCTACATCTGCTGTCGGCACACCCATATCAACCGTGATTCTTCCCAGTCTCTCTTTTTAAGAGTTCCTGGTCGTATATTTAGAATATATTTAACGTTAGAAATTCGTATTATAGCCGTTAGCTTCACGACAACAGCTTTTAAACAGCTATTGGCAAGTTTCGTTGCTCAACAACTAAGCTAGGGATGCCGCTAATGGAGGTTAAACCTGCTATAGTGCGTTATGGTGTAAGGTGTTCCTGTTTGTCCACATTGTATGTACAGGGGACAAGTTACAGCTTACTGTTCAACTTAAAGTTGAATCAAAGAGAGACACAGCTGCACAAACACCTGTCTTACTATTCTAAATAATTAGTTAATCGTTGTTTAATAATATTAAAAGCTTACAAATGTATTTATATGTAAGGTCAAATAGTCAAGCTGTGTGTGTCCTTGTTTCTGAGGTCATCCTGAGCCAGAATCTGTTCCAAATTATGCAAAAACAGATTTAATCATTCTTTTGATACAGGATTATGTTTATCTTTTAATCTCTTTTTAACATCCTGCTCCATCCCTCAGACAAAAAACAGGTCTGTAAGAGAGAGATACTGTTATTATTTTTGTTTTTAAGCTGTTCAGCTGCTTTGGTTTAATTTGCAAGTGGCCTGCTGGATTTTTAGATACCACCAATGGGCCTCTGTCTGATCATTTCACTTCCTCTGCAGGTATACGTGTGCTGGTGGACGCCCGGGAGAAGCTGCGCATCCCGTGGGGTGACGAGGAAAACCAGCAGCACGGTGACAACCTGATGGCGTTCGATACCCGGTCGGCGAAGATGGCCAGTGGGCAGCTGGACACGGCC
The DNA here is from genome assembly GCA_029823135.1 of Acanthurus reversus. NCBI lineage: Eukaryota > Metazoa > Chordata > Actinopteri > Acanthuriformes > Acanthuridae > Acanthurus > Acanthurus reversus. The sequence goes on along the minus strand of JAPXVT010000015.1, from coordinate 5,452,012 downwards.
GACTTCCTGAAGTACCTGCCAGCCATCAAGTCTCTGTGGGCAGACTCGGGCATTCAGGACGCCTACGACCGTCGCAGGGAGTTTCAGCTGGTAGGTGGATACACACACGCACACTCACGCACACACACACTTCAAAATATCTGCAGAAGGATCACTGTGGCCCAGTTTTGTCTGCTCACAACTGATAAGAACTTTTCTTTGTGTTGTACTTGAACACATCCCTCCATCACCAAACCCAAGAAGAGAGAGTGTGCTGGTGTTCGAGTTGGGCTTTTTTGCAAGTTGAAACGCATGAGAATAGAAAGTGAAACTGCTTTTTCTTCTTAATTCATCCTCCCTTTCCTCTCTCCCTGTTTCTGTCTCTGTCGAGTGGTCAGACATGTGATTGAGTCAGCTTCCTGTTTACACCCCACGCTCCTTATGTCTCGGCTGTCAGCACATGCGTTTTAACTCACTGACGTTTAGTCCGAAATAAGAGCTGTGGCATGTTCACATGTCCTCATTGGGACTTTTCTGTGCTCTGGTATCACTTTCACAACCTGCTGCGATTTTAAAAGTGACTAATGATGCTGCTTTGATTTGTTAATTTGATCAACATTGTACATCGCTTATGGTCGTTGCTTTCAATAACGAGACAAAAGCGTGAAATTGAAATGTTTCTCTCGATTGCATAAGACTGAGGGGTTTCAATGGTGTTTTGTTAGTCACACTCACTCACACACACACTCACTCACGCACACACACATGGCCATAACCACAGCTTGCTGGTTTGAGCTCGTTGGGCCGACAGAAAGGGGAATAAGAGTGATCAGAGCTGGAATGTTGATCTGTAGTTAAACAGCTTTATGCTTACAAACAGAGCACACAAACACTCACACCTCACGTTACACAGTACAAGGACACACATACACTCTGTGTCTCCTGGGCTGCAGCTAGCTGTTATTTTCACATTTTGTGTGAAAATTCTCCAAAAGAATTTCCCAAGGTGCAAGCTGACATTTTCAAATTTCTGGTTTTATTAGATGGGACTGCACCTAACCATTTTTTTTAAATAAATCTGCCAATTACTTTCACAATCAGTCAATCCATTGTTAGTGTTCAAATGTGATTTTAAAAAAAGGGAAGAAATGTTAGTGACAAGTTTCCAAAGTGACATCATCAAATTCCTATTTTTGTCCAAGCAACAGTCCAAAACTCAAAAGACTCTTCATTTTTCATCCTAAATGAAAAAGAAAAGCATGAAACCAAAAGCTTAAATTGAAGATGACAGAACCAGCAAATGGGAAGTATTTCCTTAAAAAATGTGAAAAAAATTAATCAGTTATCAAAGTAGTAACAATTACTTTTCTCTTGATCAACAAATCGATTGACAGCTGTGTTCTTGGAACAAATCAGAAACCAAACATATTTTAAAAATTGTCAAAAAAAAACAGCAGCCAAACATTTTACACACATTTTAAAGCTTGAACAAGTGATAATTTGTCATTTTTCTTTAAAATTGACATTTCAACTTTAGTTAAATTCGATCTTGTTCAATATGCACGTGCACTGTCATCAGGGCTTTTACTGATCATTTACATTATTGCAGAAACAAATTGTTGATTAATCAATTACTCCACCAACATAAATTTAATAGAAAGGCTGATTTTCTCTGTTTGATGTCATTATAAATTCAAAGTATCAGGGTTTGGGACTGTTGTTTGGAAGAAGCAGGCAGGTAAAAGACAAAACTTTGACATATAATGGATATTTAGATATTTTATAGACTAAACTTTTTATCAGTAAGTTGTCACTGTTTGTATTCTGATGTTTAAAAGTTGTCTAATTTTTACTTTTAAAATGTATTTGTTATTTACAGTCAGTGAAGACAAAATACTGACACAGGACTAAAGAAATATTCACTGTACTGTACAACTGAAAAGATTAGTCGAGTAATAACTTATTTAACAGACTTTTGGTGTTCCGGTGTCATATATCTAGAAAAAATGTCAAACATGTCGTGGTTCCAGCTTCTCGAGTGTGAGGATTTCCAACAATTTTCTGACTTTTTTACAAACCAAACGTTCAAATAAGTAACTGAAGAAACAATTTTAAAACTGAGGATGATACAAACATCAGCTGCAGCCCTTTGAGTGTCTAAAACCCTGATATTAAAAGTCTAAATTTGGGTGAAAGCTAGAACACGAGCTGTCACAGTCAGATCGAAACCAGAAGCAGCAGCTGAAGGGATCTGTTGTGGGAGCTGTTTCAGTTTTTCCTGCTCTTGTTTGCGAGGACTAATTTGTTTTTCTGTCAGCAGACACAACCCATTGTGTTGCGTTGTGACCGTGCCCCTTTATGTATTTGCATCACAAATCAACAATGCCCTCGGGCTTGCTTGTAATTATCATTCAGACACATACAGACTGAAACCAGACAAGAGTTCTGTGACTCTGTGTCGTACAAAGTTCACTCTTAGTCTTCTAAAGCAGCCATAAACATTATCCCTCTCTTCTCACATGAGTTAGTTTGTTTATCTGTGTTGTTAAGGTATGGTGATTGATAAGATTGTGGCCTAAGGTTGAAGGAGATGAGTTATACTGCTGTATTTATATGCACACACAGATCACATTATTGAGTGATTACACAGAAAGTTTGAAGTTAATATCTTTGGTTTATATCTGATGTGGGAAATTAAAATTTGCAAGTCAGCAGTGTCTGTGAACGTCTTAAAGGAGCAGCGTACCAGTCTGTTTTGACTTCTCATCGTTAGCAGAGATCGGGCCTATCTTCTACAGATGTTGCTGTTAAAATAGGACCATGTGTAAACTTCAGTAGATCACAGACTGCATTTTTAAACCCCATTCACTGCCATTCATGTTCAAACAGGGTATAGAAACACTATAGGACACGTGAAAGTTAGGTGTAGATAATTCGCCCTTTTACAGCGAACGTCTGCATTTATTTGGTCAAAAATCCCTGAGCGAAAGAGAGAGAGGAGCCGAGAGTCGTTAAGACGAAAGTAAGTACGCCGGGAAAAACAGTTTCACAAAAGTGTTGCCTCCCTAGCTCCAAAATTAGCCTAAAGAGGGATTTTGACACAGACTTTCTTTTTAACTAACGTCAAACATTTTCAGGTTCCTCCTCATTGAATATGGACAAAATGTAAACAAACACCATATCTCATAGATAAAGCTATATTGGGTGAAATGGATGGGGCTTATGTAATCTATGTGGCCGATGTAGACAAAGGACAGTGACATTTACTAACAGTTAATAAAATTTAATCTATACAGTAAAAATTAGCTAGCTCACCTACAGTTCATTCTGCTAAATGAACAAACATCCACATCTTCTTAGCCAACTGCCAATGTAAGTACACTGTTGCCTCATATTTTTTTGAGAAGTTTCAGTTTCATAGGATGACAAAAATGAGGAAGAAAGTACATTTCTGACCCAAACCTTACGCTGAAGATCATCAGCAGTAAAGAGAATTGTGGCTACGGCTACGTCCAAGAGACCAAACAGCTTTCTTTGCGGTGGAGGCGCCCACAGTCTTAAGACTAAAGAAGGTGCATCAAATCAGAAGCACAACCACGAGCATACTGGTGGTTTTCTTTGACATTTGTGGGGTTGCGCAACGTGAATTCGTTCCCCAGAGTCAGACTGTTGATGCCAAGTACTACTGTGACGTTCTGAGGCACCTGAGGGGGAACGTTTGCCGTAATGACCTGAACTGTGATGTGCTGATAACTGGGCTCTACGATAAAGCATTTTTTATGCTTAAAGTGCACAGTTATCACTCTCCACCTCTCCTACTTGACAGATTTGGCGCCCTGCAACTTCTTTCTGTTCCCTAAAATGAAGTTTGGCCTCTCCGTCGTAGCCGTAGTTTACGGTTCATGGTCACACTGCAAATGTGTACAAACTAGAGGTCACAAAAATGCGTGCAACTCAAATGTTGCTGATAATCAAGCAATGAAGCTTAAAATACCTACTGGAGAGAGTTGGAGCATGCACCTGCTGCATGCATATTACTATGCAGGGCTTGCTTAATGCACAACAGAAACAGTCTCTGAAGTTTATGATCCCAACTTGTGCTCAGTTAAAGTTACTGAAAAATGCAGGAAACAGCTCCAACATCCACTTCTCTTATTTGTCTTTCAACACTAACTTTTTTACCCAACACCTCGGCTGAACTGTGGAACCAATCGGGGCAAGGCTGCTGCTTAATTTACACCCCGCGCATAACCACAGAAAAAATCAAAACAAAAACAAAGGCAAAAGGCGTTGCCGGGATTTGGATTAACCACAAGCTGTTATATCTCGTAAAAAAAAAAATTGCCTTGTAGGCAAAAGCACTAATTCGCAGGGTTGAAAAAACAAGGGGAACTCGATGAGGAGCGTTCTCACTACGTGTCAGCTTTCTCTCCCACCGACGCAGCGTCTCTAATCGATGAATATTGAGTGGCCCCCGCCACCAGCATTTTTAAAGTGAGGGAGCACCCACCATCGTTCATATCTCATATTGATATTTTCATGCCCTATTTTCTCTCTCTGCTCTTCTTCCCTTCATGCTCCTGAAGCCTCAGTCAGCAGCGTCAACTTTCTCAGCTCTAATAACTGTGTTCTAACTTTCCAGCTGTAATGACTGCAGGTGTTTTGTTCCGTTGATTTTTTTTTTTTTTTTTTTGCTCTCCACGCTTTGCTTTTTTTTTTTTGCCATAATGAAAAGGTTGCAGAGGGCCATGTTCCTCGCTGTTATTTACTTTGCCTGCTTTTCTCTTTCCTCGTGTTTGACATTCACAGCTCGCTGGCGCAACAAGCCTGAAGCACGGCGGCGTGGGCCCGTTCCTGAAGAGGGAAAGAAAAAAGAAAAAAAAACTTTAAGGCTTGCTTGCTGCAATTACACAGCACACATTCACACACATGGGACTGTTTTAAACACACATACACACACACACAAGCCAGCGCCACCGAGCTGAACCAGATAGCGCGTGTACCATTGGTTAATAGCCCAATTTATTCTGAGAATATTACTTATTAATTTGCATAATGATTCAGATGATTCAGACATTTGTTAGAGGCGGAGAACCGTGATTGATGGAAATTTAATTATGACACCTCTTAGTTATTAAATGGTAATCAGGCTAAGCCACTTATCTTTAATACTTACCTTTAGCACACAAGGGCTAGAAGAAATTAGCGGCAGTCACCGGCCTCAAACTGAAATCATTTCTTCCTTTTGCCTTCGACACGACGCTTGTTTCAAATTTGGCAACAACATGAGGATTAATCAACTACAGCCCACGTTATGAATTTTTTGGCACATTATGTATGTGCATTTTGCTAACCTCAGCAATTACATTTGTCTATCCAGTGTGTGGAAAAATGCTAATGGAGGCACAGAGAGAGGATCCAAAGCACCATTGCATTCTTTAACCTATTGTGCTCTGTTGATGAGTCTACTTCTAGCTGAATCTGTTTAAAACGGAGACTGGCTGTTGTGTACTTGGGCTTGTTTACGAGGAGGAATAGACTCCCACCGAAACACAAATTGCTTTGACAAATCACAGTCGAGCCACGGAGGCATTTATCTGCCCGTGTGCAGCTAAACACGCTGCTTCTGATATGGATACCACATCAGAACTTCAAAAATGTAAGCAACCAGAGATAAAATGGCAGAGTCTCAAAGATGCAGCGGCAGCTTTGAGCACTGAACTGAAAGTAATTATGCAGCAAGAAAAAAAATGTCACATATCTCCCTGTTTACATTCTTTCAGGGGGCTGTTGTGAAAAGAGCCGTCATTCTCTGAAGGACTGAAGAGGCAGCAGGCTTGAAGCACAATGGGAAGAAGCAGACCTTTATGCAGTGGAATAAATCGTGCTGAGAGCTTCTGTTTTTTTTGACTAGAAAGGTCTTAGTGTGGGATTTTTCCTCCGCTGACCTCGACTTTTCTCATTGTTTTCACGAGCTCACACCTTTACCTTCTTTTGCCACCATTTTACAGGGTTTCTGCAGCCACTGAGCAGAATTTGCTATGCTAAATCTTGTGACCTATTGGGTGGCATAAGTCCCTTTTATACTGAGCCGGTGCTCTCACAATATTTTACAGATGTTGGTTTACAAAGTTTGAACAACAGTAAGCAAAAAAAAGCTTTCAAAAATGCTGCCCCTTCTCCCTGAAACAACCCAAAGAAGGACTTTAAATTGTCAGAGCTGATTGCTTTGGGGGACTTTAAGTCAGATTTAAACAACCGCAACAGTTCCGCATGATTGCTCTTAAGTTTTCAGTGTAATTGTACCCGTTCAAGCATTTTATATACGCCTATTCGCACAGGATTAGTGTTTGCCGCTTTTTAACATGGGTCACCGTTGTAATTCCAAAACGAGGCTCGGCAGGGCGGGCACAGTCGGGACGTTTCATAGCAGAGCCACACAGACACTTCACCTGCATGAATGTCACCTGGGTGTAATTCTCACCAGAGGAAAGCGTCCTCTCAGGGTCGGACACTCCACTGAATTCCAGTCAATTCTAAACTCTGTCACGAGTGGACGACATGATGCCTCTGGCGTTGTTGCGCTGCTATGAAATGTCTCTACTGCCCCGTCCAACTGAGCCTCATTTTGGAATTACAATGGCTAACCATGTGAAAAAAGCAAATTAACTTATGTAATTTAGAAATTACCCCCCACGTCTGCGTTTCGTGTGGCGCATTCGCACGGTATAACTGAAGCCTGTGATTTTACTCATATTTACTGACATTGCCCCCGGATATGATGTCAAGGCTTTGCATAAGGCTACATAACACTGCTGAGCATGTTGAGAGACAAAATAATGTTCCGTAGCGCATGGTGCAATGCAATGCACGTCATCCATCTCAATCCCATCATTTTTCGAGTTTTCGCTCTTTTGATGGCTTTCGGCTTGCTCTCTCTGTGGATGGCACCACGTTGACCCTGCACCCTTGCAGCCTCCATTGTTCTTTTTGACCGAGAAAGAGGCAGAGAAAAGATGCAGAGGAATCAAAAACCTTTAAAAAATTACAATCCCGCCAAATGACAGAGATGTCAGTTCACATGGGACTAATATAATCACAGGACCTATGTGTTTGGCAAAATATGATAGGTGGAATTTTTACTTATTACGGACACGGCCGATTCACAGGGTACAAAGATTACAGACATCCTCTGCAGTTATTACAAATTACTTAAGGTCCCCAGGTAATAATAATCCTGTGTGAATAGGGCTTAAGTATCTTTTTCCCATAATCTTGTAATTTGCTTTTTAGCTGGTGTTGTGTTTACTTATTTTTGGAGTTTGACAGTTGGATTTGTGTGGGGGTTTTTTTAACATGCTTATTGTAAGAAAGTTTATGCTGCCGTCATGAAAAGGAGATTTTAATCTCAGTGAGACTTTTACCTGGTTACATAATGATATATATACATGCCATATACTGCAATAATAATGTTGCCATAGTGTTTGATTTCGAGCACAAAGGTGCTGCGGAAGCAAAAGAGGCTCGACATCAGATCCAAAGCGCTGCATAATACATCAGCTCATGCGTGAGAAACAGCTGATTGTTCAAATCAAAAGTGCATTCTTCCACGCTCATCAGCAGGTGATCCTGCTCTTCTGCTCTTTTCTAATCACACGTACAGCTGCTCTTTAGCCTCATAAATTCATGACGTAAAGATTTTAATATGATCCTGGATGAGCAGCTTTGCTTCTTCTGCAAAAATCAGGTTAAAAATAAAAAAGATTGGCCTTCCTCTTCTCTGCTGAGTCCTGTCTGTGTGTGTTTCTGCTCTCGCAACACACAAATACCTGGAGTGAGTATGTAACATAAAAAACATCATCTCAAACAGCAGTGAACGTGGCACACAGATGTCAATTCGACTGTGTTACTACCTCTGCTAAACGTGGAACAACAATGCCCCCTCCCACAGCAAGCCTGTTTTATACAGAACGGTGAGGCGCAATAACGGTGCAACACCTTGAACAGTCTGTGTAAACGCTGAGGTGTAAAAAAAAAAAAAAAATCCTCTCACGCCACCACACAGCAGCTTCAAACTAAAGGAAGACTGTGTGCACATTTATGACATGATGCAGCCATAACTTCATTAATTATTTAGATCCTCCAGTGAGGCATTGTGATCTGTGGAGCCTTGTTAAACGCTTTGCAGCACAGCAAACAGGAAAGCTGTTGCACACAAAAAATTTATACAGTAAACAAAGTGTCATCAATTTTTATTTTTACCAAAAGTCAAAAT
>JAPXVT010000015.1:5417430-5431029 GCA_029823135.1 Acanthurus reversus | reverse complement strand
TCTCAGTAGATGAAGTCATAAAGTTATACAACTGAATGATCATTGTGGTCACCAAACGTAGCCCAGGATAGCCAATTTTATCTGCTGTCAGCTCTTCGGGGGGTCACAGATTTTGGTAAAACACGGACTTCTTTGCTTCTTCTGGCCTGCTGCAGCTTCGCACTTCCGACTGATCAATGAATTTGGTCATTTCATGCTGAAATCCACCATCAAGAACGTAGACATGGATGAGTTGCATAGCATTTGTTTAATAAAATGATGGCTTATGCCCTTACTGGTTGCTTTGTGCATTTGAAAGTGATGGCATTTTTTTGATATTTTGTTATTTTGAAAACGGACACAAACATTAGCCTAGTTAATCATTGCTCATATTTAATTTATGTATGCCATCTATATTACACCTCTAGTTATCAGACATTTTAAATACCAAAAAAAAGGGCCCGTAGATTTTAGTAAGGCATAGTGTTATACGGGCTGAAAGTCGCCCACCCCAAATCACTGTTTGCGTCCCCAATCAGAGCAGTCTAGAACCGGCCCTGAAAGAATGTATAGTGAATTGATATTTGATTTTTTTCCTTCAGCCCTTTTGTGGAAATATTTTGTCTCCTGCCTAGTGTCATGATTAGAGGGGCAGTGGCCACTCGACTACGGCATTACGGTGGCATTTGCGCTGTGGATCGACTGCTGAGACGCCAAGGAAATTGGCCCGCAGTGAGAGGTGAGTCCATTTTCCTCTTTGCATTCATGCATTGGTTGTTCGATCAAGAGGGTCAAATTACTGGCCAGCATCAAGCAAAGAAAACCGCTGAGGAGATTGCTGAAATCACTAGAACTGGGTGTGGCTGAAAATTTGAAATTGAAGGCTGACTGAGAAATTGATTTATTTGGAGGGATAACGTGATGAATGTGGCATGCTTTTTAATGAAGACAATAGCAAATTTGATTGTGAAAGTATGATCGAAAGGAGGAACAGGACGCAAGTCCTTCTGAGCCGTCATACTAGATTTGTCCGTCCCTCCACTTTGTGAATAAGTTTTATTTGTTTTTGGGTTTCTTCTCCCAGGCTGCGAGTGGAAATGGGACAGTGGAGCCGTACAGCACCTGAACAGCGTGTGCCTTGCCGCAATACTGACGTACGAAAGGAAGAACGCATGCTGTGCTGTGCGCTTGCAGGGGAGATGTCCGCGTGAAATGTGGACACAACTCCACTGAACTGAGCTCACTCTCTGTAAACACCGATAAATGTACTTTCGCTACGTCGGATGTTTGCCTTCCGCTATTGGAGCACCCGCAAGTTTCTATGAATGATGATTGAATGATGTGATGATGTGCTTTTCATTGTGCTACCTGTAATATTTCTTTTTTGGTTCATTGTGTGTGTGCGTGTGTGTGTGTGAATTTTTGGTATGTTGTGTAGAATAGAATGTTTTCTCTTTTTGTGCCAAATAACTGAGGAACAAAATGCCACACTTTTTTACTGTGCTTTCATTTCCGTTTGGAGTAGTATATTTTTGTGTGTTGTGTCATGGCCTTTTTGAAAACGATTGAATCCCACCGCAAATCAATGTGCTAATGAAAGTATAAAAACCTGCACTGGCTGCCAGTTGCGGCCAGAGTTAGATTCAAAGTCCTAACTCTGGCCGATACTGCAGCAAACAAGACAGCCCCTTACTATCTGCAAGAGATGATCAGCCCATACGCACCTGCCCGGCCTCTTCGTTCTGCAGAAGCAGGACGACATTGGCCCCCAACCCTGGGTCGGAAAGTCGGTCGTTCTACCAGATCACTCAGCTTCTCCCATCTTGCTCCCCAGTGGTGAAATGACCTTCCCAGATCCCTAGAACTGCTCCATTCCTGCTGCACTTCGGCTGTAACCTTAAGACTCACGTTTTTAGACGGTTTCTGCCCCTGCTTTTATTTACTTAAAAAAATAAAAAAAAACCTTAATACTGTTTGCCTCCATTTGCTTTGTTTCTTTTTCCTGTGCGCTACTGACTTCTGCATAGTCCTTGCTGTACATGTTCAAGACTTCAGGGGACTAATGCTTGTTGTGAATTGTACCTTGTTCAGTCTGTTGGGCTAGAGTGTCGGTGACCTTACTGTACGCACTTACTGTGAGTGACCTTGGATAAAAACGTCTGCTAAATAAATGTAATGTAATGTAAAATCTGAATGGAGAAGATGGTCTCAGAAAATGTATGCATATGCCTATGGTGTGCACTTGGGAAGAATAAATGAACTGAGTGCAAGTCCTGTCTCGTGTACATTGTGCAGCACCTTATGGCTCTCTTTGGAAGCTGAATGAATGAATGGACTTGAACTTGAGCAGTTTTTCGTCGTCTGTTCACGTGAGGATTGAGGGCAAGAAAATGTCGTTTTCCTTGATGAGACAGAGCGAATGTTTCCTGTGGTATGACTCCGAGAAAATGTTTCTCTGCTGTTGGAAGTTGCACGATGATTGAAGGCATGTAGTGCCATCTGGTGGTTGCCATAAGAAGTGCTTCTGTGTGAATGTAAAAACTGTCTTCCGAAGTATGAAATGGTTTTTGAATTGGCGAAAATTGTAATTAGCTACGCATATTTATGAGGATATGAAAGCTTTGCCAGTGAAGTAATGTGCAGGCAATGGGTAGGAAAGGAGGTATTATTTAATTGGATTATAACATAGATTATTTTGGTTGTGAAAAAGTATAATGCAAATATAATTGCAGAGCAAGAGGAAAACCTGTAGGGAGAGAACTGTTGCACACATACCGACAATCTTCTTTTTCTTCTTTCTTTACAGCGTCGGTAGCCAGTCACGGGGCCTAGCTGGTACACGAATGCACTCCCCTGCGCACAAGGAGCACACCCCTCCCAGGACTCGAACTCGAAATCTCTGCGCACAAGACTCTCGCTCTTATCCACCAGACCACCGCTTCCGACGAAATGTATTAGAAGTTCGGTAATCTTTGAAGATGTCTCAACCCAGCCCTACTGCGCATGCGCGAAGCCCCGCGACCTCTGACGTCTTCGCCCTCGAGCAGTCACTCGCGGAAGCACTGTTTGACATGAATCAAGTTTCATTCAAAGAAAGAAAACATGACGATGCCTTCGTCTCAGAGGTCCTCTACCCTCAGTAAGCTCCAATTCATTTCCTCTAAATGTCCTGGCTCCACTATCGTAGTATATATAACAATATATCACTGTTTTTAAATATCGTCTTCAATTCTTGCCACACTGCTGTTCCTGTCTTGGCTAGGTAGGATACTAAATGGGATTTGAAATTCACCAATAACACTTACATCTATGTATTTTGGTCATCTCGTGTCCCTGCTTGCTTGTTTTCATGTTGTTCTGCATTTTGAGCTCTGCTTCTGCTCAGTTGATTGCTAGCCATCGTTAGCAAATGTTGGTAAGCTTGCTAGCACAAGCAAGCTACGTGCGGCAGTCACTTGGTTATTTTCATTCTTTTTTGTGGGATGGGTAGTTCGCTAGTGTTATCTCAGTAGATGAAGTCATAAAGTTATACAACTGAATGATCATTGTGGTCACCAAACGTAGCCCAGGATAGCCAATTGTATCTGCTGTCAGCTCTTCGAGGGGTCACAGATTTTGGTAAAACACGGACTTCTTTGCTTCTATTGGCCTGCTGCAGCTTCGCACTTCCGACTGATCAATGAATTTGGTCATTTTGGCTCATGCTGAAATCCCCCATCAAGAACGTAGATATGGATGAGTTGCATCATAATGCATATCTGTGTCATGCTGTACTTGTTTTAACCACACAGGAGCATTGCTCTGTTGTTGTTTTTCCCTGCAGAGGTGTGCCCATTTTGTGGGAAAACGTACAAGAGGTTGAAGAGTCACCTGCCTCACTGCAAAGCAGCAGTTAGCTCCAAAACATCTCCAACCAAACATGACATCACAGTGGATCAGACAACAGCGTCCTCTCAGCTGGCTGCATCCCCGACCAAACCAACAGCACAGGGGAAAAAGTCCACACAGACGATATCAGTCACTGCAAGTCCACAATCAAAGAAGAGTAAAAAGGTGTCTGCAGTATCATCACAGCCGCAGTCATCATCGCTAGTGGCATCTTTACAGAGTGCAAATACGGCACCGTTGTCACAGCCATTGTCCCTGAGTTCTGCATCACTTACACCATCAACTAAGAAGAAGAAACAGAAGCTGTCTGAGCAAATCAAGACCGCCACCTCCACCACCAGTCCCCTCACATCAACCCAGTCACCAACACAATCCAAATCTCCCCCCATCAAACCCAAAAAGAAGAGTCTCCGTGATTTGATAGAGGCTGCAAAGTCCAAACAGGTCTCTGAGGGATCAGTGGAGGGGACCAGATCTGTCTCAGAGGATCTGCCCTCAGGTTCAGCTCCATCTGTGGCAGATCCTCTCACAATCACAGCACAAACAGACACCCAAAATAATCCAGAGCAAAACTTGGGTAACCTCCATCCTGCGTTTGTATCCACAGGGGCCAAACCCAAAGGTGGCACTGCCTCTAAAATGAATTTATTAAAGAAGAAGAGGGTTGAACAATCCCTTTCCATCACCACAGAAACCTCCAGCACTATGAACTCTAATGTAAATAAAAGTAGTGCAAAACTCAACGCAAGTGATGACTTCCTGGTGGACAACAAGGGAGAAATTGAGGATTTATCTATGAATAAGATGTCCTTGAAATCAAGAAGAGGTCACCAGGCTAAGATTACCCTCCAAGATGTTAAAGCCACTTTAGGCCGAGCTAAGAGTGTCCATCAGTCCAGCAGGCCAAGCATCCTGAGCCAGACTGGAACTACCGGTGATCTTAACAGCAAATTCAAACCTGGAACTAGTCTCAGTCCCATTTCACTCCCAAATGACAATCAAGAAAATGTTCATAGCTGCTTGGTAACAACTAAAACCCTGTCAGACCAACTGCTCAGCACACGCGCACAACATACAGAGCTTAATTCAGTGAAGAAGAAAAGTTCAAAGTCCAAACAATCAACTTTAATCCCCCTGAGACTTGATGTTTCCAGTCAGACTGAACTGACCTCCCCAGCAGCTCCCCTTCTTCCTGGCCAGCTGTTGTCTCAGGTGAGCCAAGCCAGGTCGCTTCCACAAACACTCAGCATGAATGAGAGGCTGAAGGTGGGCCATCACTTGACAGAACTCCCCACAGTGTCACCATCGCATTACCAGTTTTCCAGCCCCGATCGTTTCCTTCTTGCACCTCAAACTCTGCCAGCGAGGCTGCAGAAACTGAGAGTGGATGATGGGCTAACAATGGAGAAGTCAGAGCTCGAGGTCAAGACAAAAAACACTGCTGATAATCACTGTAAAGGTCAGTAAATGATAATAAAATCTATTAGTTAGATTCATAGTCTTGGGTTGCATTCATGTGACGTCGTAATAATGAGAGTTTCTGAGTTGGGAAGCTGTTCCTCCGACTTTGCTTTGTTCACGAGCTTTGAGGTTGTTAAGTGGGAACAACATGGACTCTACAAAGAATATTTGGGTTGAAGCTAAAAACATGTTACTAATCTAGGTCACTCTACATGGACAGCAGTTAACATTAATACCATATTACACATTACATACGATCAAAAATTGATATTCAATATGTTAATTAAAAAAGTTTCTCAACATTGACCAAACATTGACTTCTGTCCCCCATGTTTTAGCATTTATGACCTCAAGTCAGCAACTCGTGGTACAAAAATTATCTCAGAGTTGCTGAATTGTTTTTCAACGTGAGCGGCTGTTCATGTGATGATCTCAGTGGCAAACGTGTTATTGTGATTATTTCAACATCACATGAATGCAGCAATGATTCTTTGATTGCAGCTTCTGCTTTAGATGTACATTTTGCTAACTGTAGACTGATTTATTGAGGCAAAGTTTTTGTCTGCAAACTGTCTGGACAAAGCAAAATCTTTAACAGTTCAAGCTTTTTCGTTAAATATTAAAAAGGGTTTCGTAATAACGTTTGCATTTCTCAAAGGGAAGTGCTGAAAACTAGAATCAGTCGAAAAGAAACAGTCCTAGTGTACTGATCTATTTCATTGCATCGACTCTGCATGATTTATAGGTGCTGTGGCTCAGCAGAGTCTTGGACAGGTGAGACTGAGAGATTTGCCCAAGTGGTTGGCCTGCAAAACTCCCAGCCATCCAAAAGATGTCGTAGAAATGGTGCAAAGAGGTGAAGATCACAAACATCTCACACAAACAATTATGTGCAATACTCACAAAACACTCCAGTAGACCAACTGTTTTTGCTTTCCTGGGCGGTTGTATGCATTATAAGACATGAACAGTTTGGGGAATGAGAGACAATGAGACGATCCCACTCTTGTAACTGTTATATGAAGCTACAGCCAGCAGCCAAGTAGCATATCATAGCATTAAGACTGGAAACAAAGCAAACAGTTAGCCCAGTTTTGTCCGAAGGTAATAAAATCCCCGTCAGCACCTTAAACCTCACACAAAAACAGGTTGTAAATTTGTTTAATACAAACACAAAACCTACATTTTAAAACTACAGTTTGTGATCTTGGTGATGGCAAAAGTCTTGCTAACCCTCAAGCCCAGTCATAGTTTGACATTTACTTCGCTGTAAAACCACAGTATGTCTGTTTTTCTCTCCACTTTTAACAAACCACATATCGTGCTCTAATATTAGTGACCTTTAGATTTGGTAGTAGGTGGGTTTTGAAACCTGAGGGCAGAGCTATTCTGGTTACCCGTTTCCACTTTTTTATGGTTTGCTTAAAATAAGCTTGCTGGTTGCTGGCGGGAGTTTCATATTTTATGAATGGATGTGAGTGTGGTGACAGTTTTCTTTTCTTACACTTGGTAAGAAAGCAAACACTGTGAAGCTTATTCACAAAGTGTTGACGTAATCCTTTAAGTCTTTAGAAATCTGCATGAAGCCTGACATGTATGTTTTTGTTGTGCTTCCATCAGGCTGGCATTGGTATTACAAAAGGTACATCGATGTGAAGAAAGGTGGTGTAGGTGGTCTTGGCATGCTGTTAGCAGGATACTGCGTGCTCAGCTACGTCTGGAGTTACCCTCATATAAGTACGTAAGTGTGTGGATTACTCTCAGTGTTGCTCAACGTAATGGACTACAGACCTGGAGATAACTAAGCATGTTGGTGGTCTTTTTTTGGTGTTTTTTCCAGAGCTTGATCGCTGGAGGAAGCACCACTAAGGCCAAGAAAAGATGAATGGACAGCTTCTTTGGCAGAGTGGGGGTTCACAGCTTTCAGACATCCTCCCTGTTAGTAATTTATGATTAATGCAGATCCAAATACGACCAAAGGATTTATGTCTGAGAAACTGTTTTCCTTTTAACATGGTAGCTTTCCCTGTCAGTGCATTCAGTTTTCTTAGACAGGATTGAATCAGTTGGTTTCTGGAACAAAGTTTTTGGAAAACATGAAGCTATAGCCTGAAGTTTGTTTGCTTAGCTTAAAATAAAGACTAGAAACAAACTGAGAAACAGCTGGTGTGGCCCTATCAAATGCTAACAAAATCCACCTACCAGTATCTATAAAGTAATACATACTTTATTTCTTGTTTAATCCATGAAAAAAGTGAGGTGAAAAAAAGTCACCTTTTTTCGAGGCATGCTGGCATGACGCCAGTTCTTACAACATCACCTCAGTGAAATAATAAACTGGCATTTTTACACTTTCGTTTTTGTACAGATGAAATAAACTAGACATAAAGTGTTAATTACTGAGCTTTAGCTGCGTTGCTAGACAGGTTTTGTCAATATTAGAGAAGGCTAGGTCATCTGTTTCCCATTTATTTCTAGCCTTTATGATAAGCTAAGCAAACAAACTTGAGGCTATGGCTTCCTATTTTCCAAAATTTTTGTTCCAGAAGCCATATAAACATTCAGTTTAACTATTTGCGAGAAACTGAGTAAGGTGTCATCCTGAGAGGTTGAACTATTCCTTTAAGAACTTAGAGTTGTGATTCTGCTACTAGCAGTTTCATTCTTGACTGATTTCCTGTTCCTCAGTTAGGAAGGATACATTTTTCCTAAGATACCTACTTATAGTTCCTTTTTGTTGGGATTTTTTGGTCATCAGAGGTCTTGTGCTGCAGTCCCACTGTGTCCCAGAGCCTCCACTAGGTGTCACTGTTGTGTCATGTTACCTTAACCAAACGGTGCAAGCGAGTCAAATGCTTGCTATGCAGTGTTTTCTTTGCTCCTTTGTGCAGAGGCACTGGTGCTGGGGTCCATGAGAGGATTAAAGGGAAACATGAGATTTTTAACTTGATGAAATTTTATCTAGGCAGCCCAGATGTAGAGAAACATGAAATTCAAAGTGTCCTGACATGAGTGTCCATGAAAAGATCGTATCTGCGTAGCAGAGGGTTACAAATCTGTTTTTCTTGTGCAAATGCTTCCCCTGTCACATGATGTTATTATGCATGCTTAGTTCGTCAGTGCCAGTTTGTGCACACTCACAGAATAGTAATGGAGGGACACTGAAGGAGGTTTTCAGCTGGACTGGACCAGTTTGTAACTGTATTAAAAATGAATTTATTGACTCTCCTTGCTGCTGTAGTGAACACATATTTGCTACAAATGAAGAAATGACAGTATTTTTGTAACATTTTTTTTTCCTGATGCCACTTTTCAGCCAACACAATAAAAAATACTTTCCATTTTCATCTTGTGTTTTTTCTTGTTTTGTTTTACATTCTTTTTTCTTCATACAAAAATTATAAATATTTTGTGTTTCACTTTTCATTTTTATACAAAACGACAAACTATACAAATCAAGTGAGACAAAATAACAGTGAAAATGGAAGCAGAAAAAACCATCTCTGCACTGAAAACAAGGGAGGGGGAAAAAAAAGCACAGTATGTTCCTACCAGGCCCCCAGATGCTGATATGCATCAAGGTAACACAATGTTTCACCAACACTGAACGAGTCCCTACTTTGTGCAAGTCTAAAACTAACTTTTCTGTGGATATAAGTGCTATAGAGGCACAAAGTCTTGCAGCAACTGCTTGAAGGAGCAAATAACAAATCTCACGTAACGCTTACATGTCATTAGAGATTTGCTTTTAAAGCAGAGAGCCCAGTTTTCTCAGTGTGCACTGGCAGATACAAGAGGTCTATAGGCGGAGATACAGGCAGCTTGCAATAGCTGCTGGCACTCGAACACAAAATCGATTATCCTTTTAAAAAAGGCGTTCAGTCTGCTGCTGTAACCTATTGGCAAACATATTTCACAGAGACATTTATAGGAGGAAGGTGACTATCCAGAATCGACCATTTGACACATTTAACCTAAGCTTTGGTCCTGTGTTTGTTTGGCAGAAACTTAGTGCAGATTTCTGTAGATTTATTTGCAAAAATAGCCACTAAAAAGCCGATATTCAGGATTAATCCCTTAACATAATGAAATATCACAGTGAGCAAAGTTTTAGCTCGAAAAAACTAAATTAAAACTCAGCGAAACTAGAACACAGTGGGAGCCCAACTCATTCTAGGTGCACAGCTTCTGAGGGAAATGCCACAGCTTTTTATTGAACAGCCACTGAGCTGCTGTCACCAGCACAAAGACAAAAAGATCTGACGGCGATTCTGGACGAGCCACACTCTCTCCTATTCTGAATTTTGGTTGTGCTGCTGAGAGAAAAGAGAGGAAATGCTCGAAAAGAAACGCCAGGGGGACTGAGCAAACACTTGGGGGAATGAAAGTCAAGTGTGGCAGTCAAACAACCAAACTACATGAGAACATAATCATGGACCTGTGTGTGTGTGTGTGTGTGTGTGTGTGTGTGTGTGTAGGCAGATAACACACACACTGATAGACGTGTCAAGGTAGTCAAGCATAGAGAGATATGATCAATATATCATCATACTATATGCAGAAGGCAGACAAATATACGTACAATCAATGACCCTCCTCGGTCATTTTAACTAATGACGACATTGTCGTGTTCACAGAGCCGGGGGAGCACATCACAACAAACAAAAACATTTTTTTTAAATGTCATTTCTAAAAATGAGGAAATAAAAATCTAAATAAAAAAGATATTGTAACATATCTTCCTCAATCTGAGGACTGATTCTCCCTGACACAAACGCTGTGAAATGATAGAAGTGGTTGACATCGAGATTTGCTTTGTGTCTGTGTCAGGGCTTACATACCTTTAAGGTACAAAAGAAAAATGCCAAAAATGTGACTGAAGCACGAGAAAAAAAGCTTGGCTGAGTACAGTAACACTACTTTATGCGTCTAGGTGACTAGTTGGACTGGTTTCTAGTGTGGTTAAGAGGTTTTCCTTGTTGCAGGCAGCTGAAAGCAGGCGGATAGATTTTGGTAAAATTCCAAATGTTCACATTCTGTTTAGCCTAGCATACGCTGTATATCGACAGGAGCTTCATATTCATACTTCCTGATATAAGCAACAGTATGTTTAGTGCAATTTGTCTGTGAGAATGTCTCTACTGAGCTAACCTTCAAGAACTCTACACCTCTGAATCATGAATCTACCAAACTCTTTGTACTAAAGCATGTGTATGTGCACTGTGCATGTTTGTAATACAGGAAAGAACTGAGTGAATGAGTATTTTTGAACAGAGCTTCTTCATGTAAACACTTCAAAATAAAAACCTAGAATTAGGCACAGAGTCGTCACTTTACCCCTCCTCCTCATCCCTGTTTTTCAGCATAGGTAGTGGGGGTGGGATCAACTGGCACAAAATATTCACGAGTGTGTGTGTGTGTGTGTGAAGAGAGGGACACTCTTATATTCAAGCTACTGAAGTCGCAGACCATTCCCCTTTAAAATAAGGTTAAAAACAAACAAAACAACATTTTCCATCTGTTAGTTCATTGCATTGCACACTTTCCCGGATCTTTATAGGTAATTAGGTGCCTGCATTCATCCAGCACCTTGATGGAGTCTCTGACTCCCCCATCGTGTCTCAAAAACCTAAATAATCAATTGTAATAAAATACAGGATACGTGGCCGAACATGTTATCACAAAGATAACAGACCTGAAAGAAGAGCTGACCTCTCTTCACACAGGATTGTGGGCGGGGATACAAGAAACATTACAAAAGGAGATTGTAGCAAAAAAAAAAAAAAACTACACACACACACAGACACACACACACACACTCACATACACACTCAAAAAGTTGGAACAATATATTGGGGATGAAAGGGAGCGTCAGTCTTAACATTCCAAGATGCTGTTGACTGCAGCCTCTAGAGCAGAATCTGTGTCGGGGTGAGGGGGTGAGGTGAGCTGCGGAGGGCACGGGGGCTGGACTGGGTGAGAGGACAGGTGTGGAGACACCTGGTAGTGCGTCTGTCCTCCCGACGTTGCTGCAAATGGTGAGGGGTTACCTTGTGGATAACTGTTGGCAGCAGGGAGGCTGTTGCTGCCGGCGCTCCGGGGCCCGTAGTGTTGCTGGGATCTCTTCAGTTCCAGGACACTCTTGTTTTCTAAGTGTGGAGGGTGGAGTTTGTCTGCGGCATCTGTACCTACAGCCCCGCCCCCTCCAGGGTCTCCATACTCGGGCTGGAAGTCTGTCCTATATGGTGGCTCCGTAGAGCCTCTGTCTGACTGATTCCAACTACAGCTGGTCGATGACTGAGATGGAGGAGGAGCTTGGAATAGTTTGGACTTCATCCCACAGCAGAAGTCTTCCAGGAAACTGTCTATGAGACAGATGTGAAAGAGAGGGAGAGTGTAATAAAAGCTTTCTGCAACAATATGTTTTGCTTAACTCCTATTTGTCATCTTTTATATATTTTTATTTTTTACCTGGATCCACCAGAACCATGCGTTTGTCTTGTGTCAGGTTGCTGCGCTCCTCTTGGTTGAAGGTCCTGTCGATCATCACCATTTCTGATGAAGGGCTGGAACGCTGAAGGGAAGGGAGAGGCAGCCAGTTAGGGCCTGTGCATGTCATAACACGAAGCACATGTATGAACACAACCTGCCGCCGCTGCTGTGTGTGTGCCTACCTCTGCTTCCACCATTAGGAGCCGTCTGTATTTGTTCACCATAGCCTGGGTCCTCTTCAGCACCTGAGTGGCAACTACCTCAAATTCTTCATCAACTGCAGACAAAACCACACACAACTCTGTTTACACAGACATATACATGGGGCTGCAGTTTCCAGATTTAGAGTAAGGCTGATAAATTCAAGGCGTACCCTGTGAGAACTCGTCCTGGCTGGGTGGAGCCCCCTGAAACACGTGGTAAGGGAGGAGTCTTTGCAGTGCATCATCAAATGAAGTAAACTGACGCCGATCTGGCGTCTGAGCTCCAGCATGGTCCTTTCTCAACTGTTGTAAAATCCTTCAGAGATGTAAGATGAAAGAAGACAGCAAGTCTAAATGACAAGCAATATGAATACATGACATCACTTAAATAAATATATACATATATCTAATTAGTGAACAGTAAGTCAAAAAACTCACATTCCTCCTTTTGTAAGTGGTGGAAGGGCAGGTCTCTTCTGAGCACTGACCTAAAAGGTGCAAGTGTACAATCAAAGTTGTCATACTTAAGATTTCATCCTCATCAGCATTAATTCATCTCGAATGTAAACTGACGAGTGCAAAACAAATCAGGTGCAGGCCGAGTGTATACCTGAGAGTTTAGCGTTGAATCTTCAGTCATTGTGATCATCGATAAGAGATAAGAATACAAAATACAAAGCAACCTCATTAGATAAAAGTGCATTGGATAAAAATACATATTTGATTTTAAAATAAATCTCTTTTACCATGTATGCTGCTGAGCTGCACGTGTCTTTCCTGTTTGAGGACCGGCGATGTAGAATTCTGAAATTAAAACGCAAATTTTAGTCCAATAACAGTTTTCAGGAAAGAAATATAAGGCCGATATCACCTGTAACATGTCATTATACCTGTCTGTGGTCTTGTTCCTGTGTCACAGTACCAGGTAAAGGGGACAGAGAAGTGCAATTCTGAGTCTGAGTCACTAGAAGGCGCTGAACAGGGCTAGCCGTCACTTGGCCTTGACCGCCAATCCCCGCCGTCGCAGGGCCAACCAGAGTCAGCCGACCAGGTGCGCATGATGTCTGAACAGGGGCGGAGCTTGCACCAGTAACCCCAGTCCATGTCTGAGCTACAGCCCCTCCAACCTGACTCCCACCAACTACTCCCTGATTTAAAATTAGCTGACCTGGTGGTGCAGTGAAGTTCTGCCCGGCAACAATCTGCACCGCGTTCTGACTGGTAATTAGAGCATTTGAGGTGGGGTCAGCGGGGCCGTTGTGAATGTTGCTGGCTGGAGTGAGCGCCAAGGAGCTGGGCAGCAAGAACTGTCCTGGTGGTATGTTTGTCTGGGCCTGTGCTTGCTGCTGCTCCATGGGTGGCTGCACTACTATGGAGCCATTGGCTGCGTACTGTCCCCCAGGAGTAGCAGTGTTAGTGTTAACTACATTGGCCATCGTGGTGGGAGTGGGCTGAAGACCAAGGCTGTACACAGTCTGAGCCCCAGCCTGAAGGGGTTTAGGCTGGATTGGTCTGACAAGAGTCTGGGTCCCTCCTGGGCCTCTCTGGATGATGATGTTCTGAAGGGGGATGTTTT
>JAPXVT010000015.1:5386348-5397127 GCA_029823135.1 Acanthurus reversus | reverse complement strand
GCAAGGTATCATACTAGAGATGGGTCATACAAAATGAATATTTTGAAACAGTATTTTGTTTTGAGATTTGGACCTAGATACTTTATTGTTGAGAACAGTAAGTAGTCTGTCACCTCCTGCAGACACTATTCTTTGCAATGGGAAGGTTTAAACTATCAATATGCAACAGAAGGTTTCCTCACAGATGTTCTCTGTAAGTTAGTAGCTATGGTGGTCAAACTAATATGGTCTAATAACAGAAAGTGAAATATGTCCCTCTGAAGTTAAAAAAAAAAAGGAGCATGAAATCACCCCAGCATACCTCAGCAGGCTACCTTAGAATAACTGCAACAACTAAATTTAAGATCTTTTTAAAAATCTAGAACTTTAAAACACCAGGTGGAAAACAGTGATGAAAACACTGAATAATTTTTTACAGGATTTTTAAAAGAAATATGTCCCAAGAGATCAAATCTCAGCTCAATCTGTCCGCCACTGGCTATTTAAATCTGTGGTGGAAGAACTATTCAAGCCAGAAAACACAAAAGTACCACAAGTAAAAGTATTCATAATGCAGAATGTCCCACTTTAGACATTTATTGTGTATTACTGGATTATAACTACAGATGCATTAATGTGTCACTTTTGTTGTCACTTTATCTGCTGTGTAGCTTTTAAAATCCCCCCAGGGATCAATTAAGTTTTATCCTATCCTGTAATAACACATCACAATGATTACATTTTGTATTGGTAAGCTGAATCTGCAAAGTAGCCAGAAACCAAATTTCAAACAAATGTAATGCAGTGAAAAGTAAAACATTTGCCTTTGAAATGTTAAGTTCCCCAAAATATTACTTAAGCAAAGTACTTAGTTACTTTCTAACATTGGTTTCAGTGTCAGGTCCTGGCACAGTTCATTATGACAGATACTTGTATGTATGTTCAAAAAAGTCTTTTTGTGTGATTCACACAGAGATAAAATCTATTCACCATCCTGTAGGAAACTCACACAAGCTGCCTGTGCGCTGTCTGTATTCAGCTGCTGCTCTCTGTTGGTGGCTGAAGGTAATAAAGTCATACCGACTGTGTGAATCTCCTCTCCTAAAGACCTCCAACAGTAGTCTAAAATGTAGTTAAGTTTCCAGCTGATTCACTCTCATTTCTGTAACAATCTATTCTATGATTTCACCAACACTCCCACTGATTTTGCTGACTGCATGCAGCAGACTTTAACAGCATGGCTCTTCAGTTTACATTTACATTTACATTTTAAATGTCTCCCAAACTTCCTGACTGAGCCATTGAGAAATTTGCTGGCAAGCACTGAAAGCTTGAGCACTTCTCTCACTGCAAAGTGTCAGTTACATTAAAAGTCCACAAGAGGGTGTCTTTCCATCAATGATGATATTACCAGGATGGTCTCCCTTCTGCTGGAAAACCTTTAAAAATTAAGAAAATATATGATTTGAACTTTATGCTAATTAAAAAGAATCACATGCAAAACAACTATGGTAAAGTCTTTTTATATGTAATGATGTAAACATGTTAATAAGAGCCATTATACTAACAACAGTGGGAGTCCTGCTTTATCTAAACAAAATAAATTTAGGCTGGAAAATATTACCAGTGTTTTAAAAATCAGCTGATCCGCTAATAATGTCCCAGATTAATAGATTTGTTGTTGTTTAAAGAGAATGAAAGAAAACGGCTGTAACATGCGTCAGGAGTGTAAGCTGACATCTACGAGCACATGTTTTTCATGCACCAACAGAGCATAACTGAAAAATATTAATTTTATAATGATGCCAAACATGTTCATTGCAATTAAGATATCAGGATTCTATTATTATTTTTCTCTCTGGGTGAAATTCTCTTTTTGAATAAGTTCTTCTCCAAAATAATGAATAAATCTGACTGATATTTGAGCGTACAAAATGTTACTATTTTGGTTGGCTAAAGCATTATATCAACATCAAGACTGCCACTAAGAATTGGTTTTATTATTTACTATTCTGTTGACTGTTTTTTAATCATTTTGTTTATTCCATAAGATGTCTCAAAGTCAGTAAAATGACCAGGAACAGAAATAATTAAGTGTTCAGACTATAAAATGTAAGGAAACAGTCGTCATTGTCTGACAATTATTTAAGCATCATATTAATGCAGCTCAAACCCTGGCCATTAGAAAGTTTTAGAGTTGAGTGTAACATCCTAAAATTGCTTGTTTTTTTCCCTACAAATAGTGCTAAAAAAGCTAAGATATTTGTTTTTTGTGCTTGATAGACAATGTAACCAATAAATAATCAAAATAGTTGAAGATCATTCTCTTTGAATCAACAGATGGATTAAACAAAATATCAAATTCAGCCACCAAAATATGACATTAAGAATCAGAGAGAAGCTACAAATCAGCATATTTGAAAAGCTAAAAACAGAGAATGTTTGACATGGAGCTATGAATCTATTATCAAGTCAATTCACACCTTTGTCGCTAAACTAATTGATAAATAAAATGATTCAGAACTAGAATAATTCATGGAATATATGAGTCAACACATACATGAATGCAGTTCATTAGATCATATTGAAGGTGGAGAAAACAGCCTTGTATCCAGAATATGGCTTATTAATTAATGTGAACTATTAATTATACATTAATGACCTGCAGTGATGACTATATGCAGCAGGCGAGGCATTTATGAATCATTTAAAGTGATAATGAACATGTGAAGTGTGGTGTCTTTACGTCGAAACGATGAGCGACACGTGCTCTGACACTAACTGAGGTTGACCTTGACGTTTGAGGCAAAGGTCAGGCACAGTGCTACGTATCACATCTCACTCTGCACTTCACTATGGGCTGAATAAATATGGCAGACAGAAAGAAAAGCAGAGACAGAGGCAGAGAGAGGCCCGTGACTGGTAGATGTGTGGCCTGCTCAGAGGGGCATTGTTGGAGCTATGAGAGGACAATGCACTGCCCCCGCCCTGAATACTCGCCATACCAGCTGACCAGCCATTACCAACACTCCTGCCCCATTACAATTCCTGCTGCTTTGACGCACACACACACATGCACACACACACCATGCTTCCCACCCTGCTTCAATCATAAGTTTGGTCTTACAAGGCTAAAACCGGGTTGGTGTATAACAGAACACAGCGGAGACAAACCAGGTGGGAGGCCAGCGGCGCCTGACAAAAGGCTTAAGTCAAGGCATGCATGGGCACACACATTGTGTCGCCTGTGTGTGTGTGTGCGTGCACATGTGTGTGATTTACAGCAAGTTAAGTTTAGACCCTCGCACCTATCTGTCCCTTCAGCAGTAACATTTCAGCAGCAGCAGCCACACAGAGAGAAGCAACGCACACATCACACCTTCTTATTATTTCAGGATCCCTGACAAAAGTCTTGAATGTGTTGGGTGTGGACAGGAGGGCAGAGTTTCGTGTTGTTTAAGAGGCGATGGTGGGAGAAGTAGTCAGATTGTTTACTCAAGGAAAAGCAGCAGAACAGCACTCGGAAAAATATGCTGTCAGTAGTAAAAGTCCTGCATTTTAAATCTTGTGTAAAAATACAGAGAAAGTGTCAAGAACCTTCTGAAAAGTGTTTACAGAAAGTTTTCATGACCTCTTTCAATGTTATACTAATATATCATTATGGTACTTTGGTTGGGTCAGAGTGGACTGCTCCACTTACTGTTGAAAAGATTAATATATGTAAATAACAAGTTGATTAGTCAATTTGTCAATAAACAGAAAATACTTTGCTGTTTTTGCAATTAAAAAGACTTTTTGACTGTTCAGCCAAACAAGTCAAGCTTTTCACAATTAAAAGCATTAAAAACATTAGTCTGATTAAAAAATAATAATTTTTAAAAATCATTGCCAGCAGTGGAAGTATATTTATTAAAGTGCTGTATTCAAGGACAATTCAGGTGCTTGTTTGTTCTATAATATGCTTTTTCTTCACTATTACAGGAAAAAAAATCACACATTTTGTCTTTTCTGACTACAGTTACTTTACAAAATACCATTTCCCATTTAAAAACATGATAATCTTACAGAATATACAGATTTAAAGCAGTGGTTTCCTACATTTTTGGCTTGTGAACCCCTTTAGTCAAGGTCCTTTGTCACATTTCAGATCTGTGATTTGTAAGCAGTCTCATCAAAGACACATTTCCCCTCTAAACCCCTCACATGATTTAGTTTAAAAAAAGTGTCTGAGGCCCTCAGAGACAAAAATTTGCTAATATTTCAAAATAAAAGCGAGAAAAGTCTAGGCTAATTAATTTAAAAAAAAAATACACATTAATGTATATTTTTCTTCTTCCCTTTCCCATTAATTGTATCATGACCTCTAAGATTTATCTGGTGATCCATTGGAGGGGCCCCAACCCTTACACTGACAAACTACCTAACAGCAGCTGTATAATGGTGTGCTAATAACAACACGACAGGTGGCAGAAGCAGCACTTCTACTTTTGGTAGTTTCAAATAATTTTCTACTAATATTTTCGTCTCTTTATGCAAATAAGATTTTGAATGCAGCACTTGAACTCTTATCTTGGTATTTCTTCATTGTTGTATTTGTACTTTTGGAGGGTAGTTGCTAGTTGCTGTAAAAATACATGTTTTGATGTAAAATATAAAATATTTTCTTGTGAAAAAAGAAAAAAATACACGCTAAAGTTGCATGAAATACTGATGTAAAGTGCCTCAAAGTTGAACTACAGCACAGTTCAGAGGGCACCTGGACACACACACACACACACACACACACACTTCACAGGACAAGTGATGGACAGTAACTGTTGCAGAACAGGTGTACATACCTATGCAGATCTGTTATATTGTTATACTGCGGGCGCAGGGTGTGTGCGCGTGCTATCTGTGTTTGTGCGCGCGCGAGTGAGACAGGCGGGGGCTGCAGAGGGGACGAGCACGAGCCTCCTCCCCTCTGTTAGCGGCCACGCGCGGCGCGCTACTGACAGCCCTCTCGTGCCGCTGCTGTACTGTAATCATATGATAGGGAGTCGATCCCCGCTGCAGAATACCGACACACCGGGCGTACACACGCAGAGGCGCCGGGGCGGAGGACATTAGTTGATGGTAGATCTGTAGCCGCTGAAGAAGTCCGCGGAGTCGCTGAGAGTGTCGCCTGAAGTGTCAAAAAGAGCCAAACTCCACTTAAAAAGGAACTTTTTGAAACTCTGGAAGAGTCGGGCAGAAGAGGGAACCGTTTGGAAGAAGAGAGGGGCGCACACACATTAAACGTTATCCGAGGGAGCGTCGATTTAAACCGGGCTGAAATCTGAGTTTTATTAGCCAGAGAGGCGGTCAGCGGGTCGCGGCCGGTGGAATCCTCTGGGGTCCTCGCATCGCTTGTCGGGGCGTGTCTTTTTTAAATTCCCCCTTAAGTTTTTTCGACTAGCTAGGTCACTTTATTGTTGAAGCATAAGCCATGGTCGGGGAGACAGAGGTGAAGGAGAGACCCAAGTCCAACCCGGACTATCTAATGCAGCTGATGAACGACAGGAAGGTGATGAGCTCCTTGCCCAACTTCAGCGGCATCTTTACGCATCTGGAGCGGCTGCTGGATGAAGGTAACTCGGCCCCTCCACTGGAGACTTTCACCACTTGTCACACTACAGGGGAAATGACCGTTAGCCCATCTTTCTAATGGCTGCACATGTTGAGTTTAGTGGTCAGTGTTCATAAAAGTAACCGTCACTGAGTTGACTCCCTGTATTGAATAGTCATTAACTGCAGGAATTCCTCTCTGGCTCCTGGGAAACGTGACTGTAGGCTAATCCCATCCATCCTACACTGAAAGATGCTAATGATTTATTATTAAACCCAAGCTTTTCACTGAATTCCTTCATAAATCAGTGGTCGTAAACTGAAATTAAACTGACTTAAAAGTTGTTTTGAAAGTAGAGGTATGAATAGTTTTTGTCATTTGCCTTCAGTCACATTTTTAATTTGTTGAGGGCAGCAGATGAGCACTCTCTCTTTCTCTCTCTTTCTAACACACACACACACACATGCACACACACACAGGGGCAGTTGGTGATGGGAACAAACAGACAGTTGTTAGTCTTTCCCAGTGACCTAATGCACAGGCTTGTGTGAATGCTGCAGCCCATCCCTAAGCAGGAGCGAGAGCATGTCACTGTGTGAAATGTTTGATTTGGGGCTGCTTACATGCTGTCTGCACCACTGACCAATGCACTTCACTTGTTGCTATCTAACATTTTGAATAACAATAAAGGACAGCATTGCAGCACACTTCCAATCTGTAAAAGTGGCATCATTTCGTATTCTTTCAGTGTCACTTTTGCCCCCTTTTTTAATGTGATTTTAGATCGGTTGCTACAAGCTGCCAAGGCTTGTTGTTGCTACTGTTGGTGCACATCAGGATCACTGAGGTCCTGACTTTGCGCTCTGTGACAAGTCTCATGACGCAGCAAGGTTGTTCTCATACCACACGACCTCCAGAGCCTGACAAATAGGTCGACTTAACATCTCCAGTCGTGTTCACGTTGAAAACCGACAGCTGAGAACATTCATCTCTCATACATGATGATGTGACACCCGTGGTTAGAATGAAAGGCATTGTACCGTGCTCATTTCCAGCCGGGCTGTATCTTCTGCCTGGGTAGTGTGGACAAGGGCACACTACCGAGAAGTTTGTGCAGGTTAACAAGAAAGCTTGCCACTCACACACATTGTTCGGGTGCATGTTTGTTGCATATTTGGAAACACTCGAGTCCAGTCTATATATAACCCAATGACAGGTTGAAGTGTGAAGATAAGGCCCAGCCATAGCTCCCCCCTTCATTTTGCTCTTCGTTCTTTTCTCTCACTTCTCATTTTACTCTGGCAAGTTGCTCCCTGTTTTAACTAAAGTGTGACACCAGCCCTGCTTGTCTGTGCAGATTTGTTTGTGTATGATTGTGTTTTTAATTATCACTTTTGGTCTGCAACGGGTCAGAATGGGTTATTAGCGGATCATCATTGTCACTAAAGCTGTGGCTGTAATTATAGTGTCCTACTGTTGTTATTACGGTCAGACTTATCACTCTCAGAGCGAGGAGACATGCCTGTCAGCCTGCTTAGGTCAGATGATATTTGTGACTCAAGGCAGTTATTCTGCCGTGTGTGTGTGTGTGTGTGTGGCTGAGTTCATGCCTGGGGTCCGTGTGTGTGTTGTGTGTGTGTTTGTGTGATGCAGTAGTCAGTTATTATTGTGCTAGCGTGTCATTACCAAGGCATCAGAGGCAAGCATCGGTCATTGAGATAATACTAAACAAGCAGACAGGCAGACAAACATAGTCTCATTTATTATGGTGCCTTTGCACCAAACCCAAGGCAAATAGTTGTTGGTTTAAGCAGACATTTTTAAGCAGGATTTCCAAAAAAAAACCTCCTCTGGTTTGAGAGTTCCTGTTTTTTGGCTTTTGCTCTGTTAAAAAATAAATCAGAAGATCAGTAAAAAGATATTTTTTGCTATTTTTTGGCATTTTATACACCAGAAGAGGTCTGCAGATTAATCATTATTAAAATTAATAGCTAGTTGCAGCCCTTTTGCTTTCAACGTCTCATCTAAGTGGTTGTTGAATAACTGTCTGCCCCATGTTGTCGCTAACACTGGTGGATAGAGTAGATCACTGTGACCCAATCTAATATTTGTGTTTTCCTGACATTTTTACAGTGAAATGGGGAACTGTGTGGATGTATTAAACACAACTGGAGAAAGAAGTAGAAAGAAAGAGCAGCCAGAAAAAGAGGAGGCCTGATTGCAAAGCATTCGCTGATTAGATTCTACATTGTGGTGCAGAATACTTGTGACTGTCTCCCTGCCTCCCTGTCTGCCTGATTGTCTGACTGTCTGCTGTCACTCCGGGAGTCTGCTGTAATTCTGGTGACAGTGAGTCATCATTCTAAGAAATGGACGTGTGAAGAAACGTGACACTTGTCTCCCTCGTTGACATTTTCCTAGTCGTCTTCAGTTAAGTTTACTCAACTTTGCCCCCTCTTTCTGCCTCTGTCTCCCCCTCTTTCTCACAGAAATCGGCAGGGTACGCAAGGACATGTACAACGACACAGTTAACGGAGGCATGTTCAACGGGCGGGACATGGAGGAGCTTCCTGAAGCAATAGGCCCCGTGGCTCAGCTGCAGGAGAAGCTCTACGTGCCTGTCAAAGAGTACCCCGACGTGAGTGGACAAATCCATGACCTTTGACCTTTTAGCGGAGTTTCTGTTTACTTTTCGCTGTTGTCACTTTATCTCCTCTTAGTTACAGAACAGCAGCCAGAAAGTCAGTCAGGCTCTTAATTACAGGGACACTTCGCTTTACCTTTCCCTTAAAATCTGATTTCATTCTGAGATCATCTCTGCTCACACCCAGTGATGTAATCTAGGCGTAAAATAAATCTATACTGACCTCTGGCCGGTGTGTCCAACAAGAAAAATTTAGAATGATAAGTTTCTCTAAAAAAGGCAATATAGTGACGTCATTTCCCCTCAGTGCGACACAATTTTCAGCCATTAGTTAACACTATAAATATTTATGAGGGCATGAAATGTGGAGTCTCTTCTACAATTATAAAGACAAGTGCACTAAAGTGAAGAGACTTTGTCGTCCAGTGCGTCCCTGCTCACGCCAAGTACAGCTTAGCACTTCAATATGAGTTGCGTTGATCCACATTGAATGGCTCACATGATTTTCTCCATGCATCAGCTCGCCAATCACTGAGCACAATGACAGGCTGTCCTCACTCACATGACAGAAGACTAACCGGACACACACACACACGCAAACACAGGAGTGCGTTGCAAAACGGTTAAATCAAGGTTAAATTTAGAGAGCAGTTCCTCTATCTGAATTTGTGTGCATGTGAGGGAGAGAGAGCCGAGGGTCATCATGGAGCGGAGCAAATATGTTGCAACTGTTACAAAAGTGAACATTAGGTTAAACTCCTCACAGTGAAGTAAAAAACATAGGAAGAGCGAGGCAGAAGAAATGCTCTGAGCGAAGCAGAGAGAGGCAGAGGGACAGTGGCAAAGAAACAAACACACACCCACAGACACAGAGGGGCAGCTGTCTAGTTAATCACTCAGTCGTAGTGACAGATAAGGTTAAGAGAACGACGCTGTCCTGTCATGCCACCGGCACCAGCCAGCCCTCATATAATAAGCTATTTTTGTCTCTCTTAGTAACACAAACACATCACAGATGCACAAACCTCAAAGGCACACTCGTGCGTGCAGCACATGCAAATACACACACATACGAAGAGAGCTTGAGTGTGTGATGTGAAATGTGTCTGTCGTCCTTTGGGACTGTATTATTATCAGTGTGTTTTGCTCTTTTGTGTAGTTCAACTTTGTAGGAAGGATCTTAGGCCCACGTGGACTGACAGCCAAACAGCTGGAGGCAGAGACCGGCTGCAAGATCATGGTGCGAGGAAAGGGCTCCATGAGAGATAAGAAGAAGGTATACACACTCATATGCACTCAAAGAAAACAAACATGACACATTCCTTCACTGTCTCTCTCATTTTCTGTTCACGTTGCTTCGTTCATATGGCTCTGCGACAAGACTACAGACGTGTTTTTATGTTAAAAGTTTACATTCATGGCAAGGTTTTAAATTTTGTGAAATAGGCTTATTTTCTTTCTTGCACAGAATCAAATGTGAGGACTGATACCACTCTTTGGGCATTATGCCAAATATGAAGCTAGAGCTTGGAGAAAGTTAGCTTAGCTTAGCACAGAGGGAAACTAACAGCCTGTTTCTGTCCAACTGTTCTGTGATAACCAGAGACTTTAGAAGGTCACTGCAACTAGCCAAGGAATATTTCAGCACAAAACCCCAACTTGTTATTTGTACAGAGTAGTTTTTGTGAAAATTCAACAAAAAAATTTGAATGTTAATGTTAGCTAGTGAGTAATCAGTAAACATTGGAGGTACTGAGAAGCAGATTTTGTTATATTCACACAGATGCAAGCTAGTCATGACCCCTGTTTCTAGTCTTTATACTAAGCTACGACAATAGGCATCTTTAGTCTTACATTTACTGTTCAGACATGAGAATTGTATCAATCTTCTTGTCTAACTGTCTGTAAGAAAGCAGACAAGTGTATTACACACAATTTCTGACTAATCCATTAAATAGCTTTTTATACCTTGCAATTTTAGCATGATCTGAAATCTCAACTTGCAGTAACTTAAGTTGAGACAAGTTATCCATTACACTGATTATTAATTGTACTTTAATTATTGTCAAAGTTACACTCTTGATATACTTCAAGTTGATCTTATTTTAAGATGCAGTACTGCTAAGCAGTAACAAGACTCACAAAACTAAATGAGGACAAGATGTTGTCAGGCTTTTCAGAGTGTTAAAATAAAGATTTAAATGATGTAAGAAACAGTAAAAATAGAAAAAAAGAATCATGTAACAAAACGGATGTAACAGATCTCAGTACCAAGATTTCCCACTGATTTTGAAATTTGTTGTGTTTTGACACCCAACACTTGAAAGTTGGCTGGAAAACACATGAACATATAATTTTCCCAACAGTCAGTCCACTCATCTAGTCATCCATCCATCCTCTATCTTTCTAAATATCTAGCTATCTATCCATCCTTCTCTCAAAACGAGTTTTTGGTGCTCAGTTTTTCTCTCCTGTCCTGGTGTTCGGTCCATCTGTTCTCCCTTCCTCTCCCCTGGTGTTTGATATTGGACGGAGTCGGCTCAAGCCTTCCAAACGGCAGGTGGAGCAA
>JAPXVT010000015.1:5010864-5021627 GCA_029823135.1 Acanthurus reversus | reverse complement strand
AGAGTTCTGCAGCCTGCAATAAGAAGATCTGTGTGTGTTTTCAGGATTTAATATTTTCACATTAAACTTATCGACTCGACAGCTGAATGATGATTCTGTATGTTTTTCTTTAAATTTCTCTCTAGTGATGTTCTGTATCCTAAAAACACCTGCAGTCCTCACAGCGGCGTCCCTGCAGAGGTGCTCTGTCGTGGCAGAGACTTTGTGGTGAGCTGCTGTTTTTTTCCCCTCTATGAAATTACCCCAAATTAAGCAGCCTGATTATCTGTCGTCTGTTATGTGTTTGTGCTATAACCACGGTAATAATGTGATAATGTGTTTTCTGTTTGTGTTTACAGCGTGATAATGTGTTCCCCTGTTGTCTGTCTGTGTTTCAAACAGCCTGATAATGTGTTTTCTGTTTGTTCGAGGTGATTTTCAAGTCAACGTGACTCACTTGTTTCCTTTTATAGATGTGGCGTTTCACTCTTGAGCGCTCTGTGATGAGAAAGGAGATTGCATCCATCATCAAAGTAAGAATAACAAGACCATTATCACGAAATGACTCATTGTTCCCGCTCGATAATGCCGACTGAAGATGGCCCAACAGATGGTGTTTCCTGGATTATGCATCTTTGTGCCAAAATAATTGAATTTCATGTTGGGTTTCTTTTATTTTGTGCAGTGTGCCCCAGAGGCTGCTTTCATGGTAAATTAGTCTCTTGGGTGTTCAACATATTTGGATGGAAGTGGCTGACTTAGAAACAAAACTCGCTCTCAAACTAAATCTTAGTTGAACTTTGCGGATCTGTGATATATTTTCTCCTTATATAACTTGTTTTTTGATTGAATCTGGAATAAAATAGTTGGTTTTTATCACAAGCATATTCTTCTGATTTGGCAGTCTTGCAACAAATAGTGCAGGCACTGAATAAAATTGCAAGCTTCTTAAAATAAAGTGGTGATGAGATCATTTTTGCATTAACTGTTGCAATTGCAAGAGAACATTCTTGTTCATAGCAACAGCCAAAGGGAGTTCTTTGTGTCAGTGCAACAAAAAGCAAACTCTTTCTCATGGGACGAGCTCAGATCCACCACAGTCTTGCATAGCGTCTTTCAACACTCATCCAGCTTTAACCTCGAGGCTACAGATGTTCCCTTCGTCCAGGTAAACAGAACTAACAAGCTCTTCCTCCGTTCTCCGTCAGCTTCCTCCAGAGGATGTGAAGGAGTTCCTGGAGCATGTGGCAGCTCCTCGAGTCAACCGGGGCTGGGAGTTCCTGTTGCCTACTGATGTAGACTTTGTTAAGAAACATCCAGATGTTGCCCACAGGCAACACATGCTGTGGCTCGGCATCCAGAGCAAGTAGGTTACACTCAGAGAAGCAGGATGAATGTTTCTTTTAAGAATCTGCATCTCAGGTAGATTTAAATCTGTGGAGGGGGGTGAACTGTTTTAATCTCTTGTCTTTCTTTTCAAGGTTGGAAAAGGTCTTTAACTTCTCTAAAGACGACTTCATGCCAAAGAATTCCTCTCAGCCTGGTGTGTACGGGGTTCACCTGCTCATACATTGCTTAATTAACTATTCTGCAGCAATGATCTCACGTTAGCTGGTGTGTTTGTGTTTTCCAGAGGCAGTCCATGTCAGCGGGGAGCAGCGTCTGAAGATGGCTCAGGAGCGCGCACAAGAAAACAAGACGTCGCTGCAGAAGGACCTGGACGCCAGGCGGACGGGACGCAGCGTCCACATCAAACAGGAGCCCGTCAGCGACAGGGAAGACGAACCTATGGACACATCTCCCCCGTCGTCCTCCTCCATCCCCAACGGTTCCGTCAACGGTTACTCCAGCGCCACCTCGCCCGCCTTCGATCACACTAACGGTAACGGAGGGACGTCTTCCGATGCCTCCTCACCGGAGCTGCAGGACTTTGTGATAAAGACTTTCAGGAAGCATTTTGTAGTGACGCTGAACGAGTTTAAAAGGCTCTTAAACCTCCACCTGGCTTCCATGCCGGTGGGACGGAGCGTCTTCCACTCACTGTCGGACCACATGCTACAGGACGCCATACTGCTGAGCCCGTGCAAACAGATAATGGTGCCTGTGAGTATTTATGGAAGATATCATCTAATATGTCAGAGCTCTGGATTGACAAGGTTTTGGATGCAAAACTCAAGAGTTTATTCACTTTGGATGCTTCAGTTTTCCCTCTTTCTTAGTCTGTGAAATGTTGTTACTGGTACTGTAAGGTCGTATGCAGACTGAGAGACTAAGAGTAGCAATCAGCGGTGTGGGTTTGGCCGTGTTGTTGTAAAAGGTATCAGTGAGAAGATGAAAAGAAATATGTGGCGTCAAACCCCTGCACAGCAGTTCGTATCTCTCTGAGGCAGGAGCAAGTTTTTATCGATTAACGATTGTAAGATTGAAAGAAAAGTGAATCGGCATCAGTTTTATTCAGATTTTTAAGCCAAAAAGCCCAAAATTCACAGGTTCTTATTTCTTAAATGTTAATGTTTTCTGTTTCTTAATACAAAATTATATATTTTCAGTGTCCGCCAGTGAGCAAAGGTTCACGTGACATAAATTTGGTCATCAGCGGGTGTATTGTTTGGCTGCAGACATCCATATTCCTCCTATTTTATGTGGCGCCGACAATTCTTCAGCAAGCTATGAAACATAAGGGTCTGTGCACTAATTTGGTATAAAGAGAGCTATCACTGATGATCAGTGCTGATAATTTATAGATGAAGCAGTTAAAGACTTTGATTAAAGTGAACAAATTAAGAAAGTTTATCTCTTTCTGGCACAGTACAACACATTGAACGCTGCATGATTTGTAAGAAGCAGTTATGGATAAAATCTATCATACTTAGAGCTGCAATGATTCGTTCATTAACTGGTCATTTTAAACAACAGAAAATTAACCTGCACTATTTTGATAAACAAGTTAATGTTGCTGATTCCTTGCAGCTCTTTATCATCAGAACGTTTTGGGGTTTTTTTTAGAACTCAAGTTGAGCAAGAATGTTTTTTGAATTTAAGCTTCTGCCCTTTGCACTCGTTTCTGACATTTCTCACACACTGAAAGAAAAAAAAAACTCCACAGATTAGTCGATAATGAAGTTAACTGTTACCTGCAGAACTTGTCACAACATATTTAATTCTTCAGTAGAAACAAAAATCGCCCTGCCCTTGTTTTTTGGATTAGAGACTGCTGAGTCAGCTCACTGTTTTGTCTTTGCATTAGTTGCATTTATATGAAAAAGAATTTCATCTTTTTTGTCCAGCTGTAATTATTGATTTGGACAAAATCAGATTAATACAAGTACAACTTTTCAAACATGTTCCCTGAATGTTAGTAGTTCGTTTTGATCACAGAGGTTTTGTCAGATTTCTTTTAGGGCCCAAGCGTTTTTTGGGGCCGATGCTGAAACTGATCTGAGGGAGCAAGAAAAATCAGATATTAAATACATCGGCTGATATTATGTAGATATAGTACTGGCTGAATGTGATTATAAAATACTTGTGACAAAGATATGTTACATTTTAACAAACTTTACTCCCAACATTAGTAAACACAAACTACATAATCACACAATGTTAAAACATTAGTCCAAACATTTTTTCTGGCCTAAAGAACAGTTCCAATATCGGCGCATATCAGAGAACATGCACTGCGATACCAATAGATCGGCGATATCTCAGCATTGGTCGATATTATCTGCAAACTGATTTATTGGTCAGGCCCTTATTTCTGTTGAGATGAGCTCAGACCAAAGGGTCGAACATCAGGATCAAGCAGAACTGAATGGTCAACTACTGCACCTGCACACAGTGGTTTGAAGAACTGAGACTAGGACTGCAACTGATGATATTCATTGTCGATTATGTGCACAATCAATCAATTAATTATTTAATTCACGAAATGTCAAAAAAGCGTGAAAAATGCTCATCTTAATTTCTCAGAGCCCCATGCAGCGTCTTCAGATTGCTTCTTTTGTTCAAACAACAGCCTAGAGGTTAAAACAGCAATTCTTTCTACTTTATTTAAAAAATGTCTGAAACTTTTAACCGATTATCAAAATAGTTTTCAGTTAATTTTCTATCAACTGATTAATTCTTGCAACTCTGAGATCAGAATCCCTTTTGCCTTTGACTGAAAGCTGCAGCTGATTTGGTCTCAGTCCAGTTAAAACTGCTCGTGTGTGCTGATTTGGGGGGATTCTTCACCGTCTTCATGTGAATGCAGCTCTCAGTTTTCTCAAGCAGAATAACGGCATTAACGGTCGTTTTGCTCGTGAGCGCTTTGTGAAGCAGTCTGTGCGCTGAAGCAAAGCAAACCTTCTCGGTTTCCTCTCAGCCTCCGGCAGCCACCTGATACCTGCATGTGTTTGCATTGTGTTGGTCTGTCTTCTGTTTGTAGGCTCTGTATAGATGGATGTAATCTGTTACTGTGTTCTGCGGGTGTGGTGTGTACTCACAGTGCATGGGGTGGCGTGGTCTGTGCCACATGCTCTTGTTTCATAGCCAGGTCTCTCCTGCCAGGACCAGCCCTCGCTTGGCTTAGGTCTTATCCCATCTGTATTGACGTTTGAGGATTTTAAATGCTACATGGGAGGAAATGGCCAAATGCCATCTTTGTTATGCAAGGGATTATCAGCCTCAAAGTAAAAAGCTCATTACTGTGAAGGGACTAATCCGGTTTGATGTTTGCAAACACAGGCAGGTCCAGAATCAGGGGACGCACCTTCTGCGTCACTGTAAACATTATTGTTTTGCTGTCTGACTGTTCAAGGATCAGCTTGAAGTCAGTGTGTTGTGTCTGGAGGCTAATCCTGGTTTGGAGCACAGTGATGCTCCTTCTGTCCACAGCAGTGTTGGACTTCCTCTTGTTTTTGTTTCGACAAGCGAACAGTTAACGTTCAAATTAAATGTCCGAGAGAAAGAAAACCACTTTGATGTTGCTGTAATTGATCAACTCTTGCATAAAATAGTGATTGCACTCTTGAATTAAGGTTTTGATGAAAATACATGCATTATATTTAGGACCCGATCATGATGGGATTTTTGGGGCTGATGCCGATACAGATATTAGCTAGCAAAAGTGTTCCAATTTCCAATATATCAGCTGATATTAAATATGTATAATTCTATCTGAAAAATGTCAAATACTTGTGACAAAGGTATGTGGTGGAGGCAGGATATCTTACATTTTAATTAACTTTATTCCAAACATCAGTGCAATGAACAGGAAACACTTCACTTATTAGTTAATAAATAACAACCCACCCTCTGCTGGACAAATTATGTAATTACACTTTTTAAAATTACTTATCCAAATATTTTTCTGGCCCTGAAAATAGTTTATATATCACCGCATTTTGAAGAATATAATATATATAATATAATATATACATCCTGTCCAGGTGCAGTTTTAGGGATTTGAACCGGTAACCTCCTGTCAAATGTGTTTCTAACTTTTCTGTTTCCCTCTGACTTCAGTTTCCTGCTCAGAGCACGGCAGCCCCTGACGAACAGAAGGTGTTTGCTTTGTGGGAGACTGGAGAGGACTTCGACAAGGTAAACACTGAGACTTTACAAACAGGTCGCTGGCGGTTTCAAAACATCCTGTGTGTGTCACTCTGCATGCAGACTTCTGCAGCAGAAAGGCACCACAAACCACAGAGTCAAAGTCTGTAGTGAGCATGAATTTCCCACGAATTTCAAAAAGCACACACAGCGTTTCAGTGCGGGGCCTGATGGGCTCGCTGCAGTAAAAGTAGGACATGGTTTTGTTTGTGAGCCACAATCAAAGCTGCTGTAACGGGGCAAACTACAAATCAAGTTTGTTCTTTTTAATCTCTAATTTCTTCGTCTTTCTTCAGTGTAAAATGGGAGGCAGTGACATTTGACGCTTTGTTGTGTTTTAGCTGCAGTTTGTTAAATTCTCCAACGTGAAGACTTTAGACAGAACATGTGAGTGTAGACTCTGTCCTCTGTGTTGCTTGTTTACTTCAAGGAATTTTGGTAAAAACACATTTACACTCTTGCCAGGAGTTAGATGAGAAGATCAAAACTACTCAGTGGCTGCTTAGCTTAGCTTAGCTTAGCTTAGCATAAAGACTGGAAACAGGGGGAAACAGTTAGCATGGCTCTGTTCAGCAGCAACAACTTCTGCCTGTTTGCACTGACTGGAAATAAAGATGTCAGTGAAGCTTCCAGCTCTTTCTCCTCTTATAGCCAGTGGTCAGCAACTCTAAAGATGACTGATTTATATTTTGAAACTCATTTATTCAATTTGCACAACAGAAGCGTAGAAATGGGAAGTTTCACTTTTATTTGGATTGATTTGCTGGAGTGTTTTTTCATTTTTTATCAACTAAACATCAAGATTTAACTTGGTAATTAATTAGCTTTGCAGCTGCTGCTATGTGGATTATGTTTGGCCAGATCTAAGCTATCTAGTCTTTATGCTATGCTAAGCTAACATACTTCTGGCACCAGCTGCAAACAGTAGAAATATTTGGATCCTCTTCTCCAACTCTGAGTCAAGTGAGAACATGAGTGTATTTCCTCAGTATTGAACTATTTCTTTAAATTCTTCCTTTGTGTGTTTGTGATTTTTCTCTCGCAGCACCGTCGCCTGCTGTACGATCTGTTCACAAAGAACTACCGGGTCAGGAGGAACATGGTGCAAGCCAAACTGACGCAGGAGTTTGGAGACGTCTCAAAGGCGGAAATCGACCGGCTGCTCAACGTGAGATGGACAAGGAGACTGAACCTTTCTGCTTTAAATGAGCTTTTTGTTTTTTGCCTCTGATCAAACGTGTCGTCTGTTGTTACAGGAGTGCTGCAGCTGCCATGCAGGGATGTGGTACCTCAAGGGAACGGTCCATTCCTGACAGTGAGAGCCCGCCCCCTGCGGCCAATGTCAGCCAATCAAGTCCTCTCCCAGGTGTCCAGTGGGAGGGCAGTCAGACAGACAGATGAGAGCCAATCACAGCTCGCCCAGTTCTGAGGGTGGGTGATTGGAGAGCAAATATATCCGCCGTCTGCTCTTCTGAGAACATGAAGTTTTCTCATTTCAACTGAAGCATTTTTTGACATTAACGTGAGCGCCCGGACGCAGAGCGGAGGAGAGAAACTCATCGCATACTCTCACTCACAGCTGGAGTGTCAGAGGGGTAAATTATGGATCATAAACCATGAAGAAATAAAAAGATATAGTTTATCAATTTTGTTTTCATTTTTGAAAATCTTTGATCAATAAACATTGTAATGTGTATTTGTCTGACGTGTGTTGTCATTATTATAGTGATCAGTAGTGATGTGTTAGGATGGAAATCTTTTATCTTTATCCAAAGACAAAAGCAGAGTCAGTGGTTTCTGTGAAGAGAAAAATTATGCAATTTTAATGAGATTGTTCAAAGCTTGTTTGATATTTTTTTCTTTTTATAGTTTTTTGTTATATTAATCATTTACAGATGGCACTTACTAATAAATGTCCTAATTTCTGAGGAGTTAAAATTATTTTAATAAGTGAAACTTTGTGTGTCAGATTTCATCTGCTCAGCTCAGAACCGCTCTGACAAAAAAACTTTTAATTTTAGAAGTA
This sequence comes from Acanthurus reversus, assembly GCA_029823135.1. Lineage (NCBI taxonomy): Eukaryota > Metazoa > Chordata > Actinopteri > Acanthuriformes > Acanthuridae > Acanthurus > Acanthurus reversus. The sequence continues at coordinate 5,014,033 of JAPXVT010000015.1, read as the reverse complement.
ATTTTAGCATTGGCTGAGCGTTTGTACTTGTGAGACACAATAACTAGCAGCTATAGATATTTCAATCAACTTTAAAGTGTGATTTGGTGCTTTTTCTTGAGATTCCCAGAAAATCAGTTAAATTCTGATGAAATGTGGTTTTCATTTATTTATTAATCAGGCAATTACCAAACAAATTTCGGCCCCTTTAAAATGGTGCTCAGGGATGTTGCACTTCTAATTTTAACTGTTAGATATTTATTGTTCAGTTTTACTTTCAGCACAATGTCTAAATGGCTGACATTAAGTAGAATATCAGAAGACACATTATTAAATAATTCTCAGTGTGTCAGTGAGTTATGATGTCCAGGTTCAGCTATGACATCGGCTCTATAAATAGGGCGTAATGATATCTTACAGGCTGACTAAGCAAAAACAGACAAACATACTGACTTAGCTTGCTTCATGTTTTATGTCTCAGAGGTCCAATCATGAAACAGGTACAAACACATCGTACATACACACTGCAGAGTATTCAAGTCTGGTTGCACATCGCACTTATTTTTATCTACATGAGACATAAAAAGCGTCAGCAGAGCATCGATGACGTGTGTGCAATCTTAAAGTGCATCTATATGTGTTTTTATACATCTACGAACAAACTGTGCACAATCATAAGCTTAACAAGGACACATGAAGGTCAGGCAGCGAAAGCAACAGAAGTGCCGCAGAGAAAAGCTTCTAGTCAAACATGATGGCTTCTTTAAACTGATATGTCGGGAATTACATCTAACATGAAGTTAGTCTTTTGGTAAACCTCAGAACTTCCCTTTATATAATATTCACTCACAGTCACAATTAACAAGTTTAGTTAATCAGAAATAAATGTTAACAATTGTAAAAATTCTAATAGTTTTTAGCACCTTGACTTAACAGAGGGGCCGTTTATTCTTCCATCTAGCACTTTTGTAAGCGCAGGCAAAATGCAAAACTGTCCCCACGAAAGCTACAATTTTTAATGCTATTGGGAAAAAAATTAAGTTCACATTAGATCCTAGAAGCCTGATTTTAAAAAAAAAACAACAGCAGACACGACAATAACAGTTCATTCATGGGTGTAAAAGTTTCCTGAAAAAAGCTGCAAGTTGGGACTAATTACAGGAACAAACACAAATTTGTAATAGCTGTGACCAGCAGCTGCTGTTTACTCGTTTGAATATAAAATCCTTTTGTTACTGTAAATTTGGAAATAAAGTAAAGAAATTAAAAAATTACTGTGGGCAACAATGCCTCAAACAAGATTCTACAGTCTACAACAAACAGCTGATGAGTTATGGAAGGGGGCGGGGCTAAAGTGTAGGGGCAGAGCAAGCCATGAGCGAAGAAGGTGTGTGTGTGTGTGTGCGTGTCCACCTAGTTTGGACATGTTACATGAATCCTTTTAAAAGTTATGTGTCTTTTTGTTACAGGCCACTCCCACTGCCACGCCCCTTTTTGCCAGTTGGCCCGAACAGTTAATCAGCTGTCATTTGGCTCATGACCAAATCCTGTGCAAGTCTGTGAATTCATTTTGAAATTATGTACCTTTTGCAATAGGTCACTCCCATTGTCATGACCCCTTATGGCCAATTGACATGAACACACGCCTTCACACACACATGCACACACACATACTTGACCTCCATGCCAGATTTCCTCTTCCTTGGGCGAAATCTGTGGCCACCAAAGAATGAGGAATTTTTGTGATCCAACCGACTAACCGACTGACAGAGCGAATTATGGAGCTGCTGGTCGCAGCAAAAACATCGCATCGTTTATGTTCGTTTTCAGTTCCTCTAGAAAATCTGCGCTTTGACTGAAGCAAACTAAGGCCCTGCAGGCCTGATGGATGTAAAGAAAAATTTGTCGATCTGTGCAAAGGAATTAATTCAACAGATTGGGTGGTTTGAAAAAAAAAAAATTATTTCCATCATATTTTGATTAACTTATATAATACTATTAATAATAGGCTTTATAAAACAATGTGTAATACTTCCTGTTAAATGAACAACATTTTTAAATACTGGTCAATAAAACAAAGCTGTGAACTCCTCCACAAACATAAAGGAAGCATTTAATGCATGATTCATTTATATTAATACATCATCAACAATATTAACAGGACCTTCTTTATAGTTATCCAATGTAAGTAAAGATCTTTCACAAGGTGCTGAAATACAAATAAAATTAGCCAAACTCAACTCTTCTTTAATGTTTCTGTTCTGTGCCTGGCTGTGCTCCCTGTCTTTCTCTCTTCCCTCTTTCTCGTGTTCTCCCTCCCTCAGCCTCTGTGTTTGACAGATGAGGCAGGGAAGAGAGGATGAGAGGATGAGAGGGGAGATGTGTTGCACCTCACTTCTCTTTCTAATGTCTCTGGCTGTTGGGAAACCATGTGGAAAACTAAAGACTATTAATGCCACAAACAAATCTCTCCCAAAACGGAAGCTCTTTTACATGTTTTAGTGCATGGGCGGGCTGAGGGCTTAATGACATGGAGAGAGGAGGAAGATAGTGGGAAAGAGGAAGAAGAGGAGGGAGTGATAGAGAGAAAAATGAAATAAGAGAAGGAAAATGAAGATTAGACAGGAGGGAGGAAAAAAAAGATGGAAATACAGAGAAATAGGAGGACAAGAAGAATGTGATTACTGAGAGGAGATGGAGGAACTTAGAAGACAATTTTGAGGATGGAAAGGAGGACAAGTACTGGGAGGAGATGGAAGAAGAGGGAGAGGAGGTAAAAAGGGAATGGGCAGGGAAAAAAAGACAAAAATGATGATGGTGGGATGAAAAAAACAAGCAGGCATTGGGATAAGAACAGGACAATACATTTGAGAAGAGCATGATAGGCCTAACGGGACCACCAGAGTGCTCCATGACATCAGTGTGATCTGTTCACTACTAGCAGGGCTGTGTGTTGGCAAGAATCTGACAATACCACACATGTCATGGTACAGCGGTTATCATATGATATGTATACGCTTATACCCAACGAGGTGTCAGATTATCTGGAATTAATGGATGATGTGAAGGTGTGAATGCCGGACGGTTACCTCTGCAGAGTCCATGAACTTCATGGTAACTGGACATTTTGAGGGATATTATCCCACTTATGCTCACTTGCCACATAAATAAACACATAGATTGAGAAAAA
>JAPXVT010000015.1:4843841-4854898 GCA_029823135.1 Acanthurus reversus | reverse complement strand
CCACCAAATGAGTGAACCAGGAGCTGAAGTCAGTTTGCATGAGAAGAAAAAAGCAACATGTGGTCAAAAAGCAGACTTATACACAGCGAAGTACACAGAAAAGAAATCTGCTTGATTTTACTTGTTTAATGCAACAACGTTCACAAGACGGGCTGATATGAAACAGAAACCCTCATTACAGTCAGGAAAAGCTAAAAAAGAACAAACTGCTTCACATGTTCTTACATTTTCTCCAAAATAATAACTTTCCTTCAGTCCCTTCAGTCTTTTTCAAACTGGAACTTTCCTCCTTAAAGACAAAACTTCAAGTTTTTACGTCAGACTGCTTCGTTTTTCTCAGCGGACAAAAAAAGTAAAGCAAGCAGGTTAAACAGGAAGCAGAGGAGAGAAAAGCACGACTTGTTTAGTACAGACGAGTTAGTAGAGAAACACACACTGTGCATGCAAACACAACATCTCTCTCTCACACACACACACACACACACACACACACACATGCACACACACACACACACTCTCACACCTCTCTCTCTCTCTCTCTCTCACATACACACACAAACATATCAAAAAGCCAGTCAAGGCGTCTTCCTCTCTTCAGTAAAAGCCATGATTTTATATTTAGGCTATTTGTGACAGAGAAACCAACCACCGACAAACCACAGCTGTTCAGGCAGCGTCTTCAAAATTGTTATTCTATTAATTCTGTACAGATTATATATTTTATTTACACACTGAATGCTGCCAGTGCGGAGACAACTCGAGATTTGCAAACATAAACTGATGTCCATTGATCTGCTGTCATTCTGCGCTCATTTCTGTCTGCTGGAATTTTGTTTAAAACATCAAAACTTCTGATTAATATAAAGTCTGCAGCACTACTCGTCATCAACAGACAGAATCGGCCATGAAAACTATTCATGAGGAGAATTTCCCGTCGCTGTGAAGCTGAGATCAAAAGTTCACACCTGTCCTTTCTGTCATTTTTTTTGTTCTTGGTTTCATTTCGTGCCCGGTCTTTCTCTTTGCTGCATAGACATGAAAGCTCCCGCGCCAGATGTTTGCATCAGTAATGAAAACTCAACTGAAGCTGATTGAAACACATCTGGAACATAATTATTATTGTAATGACAGCCACAGCAGCCTTTACTTTCAGTTGCTGACACTTATCCCAGATTCTGCATGTTCAAAAACACTCGAATGAAGGCCGACTCCAGTTTGAGCTTCAAATTTAGGCGCAAATTCAGACGCTCACACCTGGAGACACACCAGGACATTATTATCAGGCAGTGGGCGACTCATCCTCTCACATCTGGAAACACATGCACACACATTATGGATGATTGGAGCAGCCTGGGGAGGGGGGTACTAAGGCCATGATTAAAGGAGAGGAGAGACAGACAAAACAGCGTTTATTTAATTTCATGTGTGTCTTGGCATGTAGGCATCCTTCACTCTGTTGGGTTTCAATCATATAAAAAGTGTTTGCTATCAGAGGGTCGTTTATTCACCCAAAACAGCCTTTCAGTGCTTGTAATACAGACAGTACACCGACTACAGTTAACAACAGCCTTCTGTGACACTCAGTCTGTTGCATACATAATTGTTCACTTGTGTATATACATTACCCTCCCTCGTCAGTTATTTCGCTCACGCTGTGTTGGAGCGGTCGATTTGAGGCAGAGTAAAGCTCTATTAACATCAGACTCTCTTCTCTCTCTCTCTCTCTCTTTCACACACACACACTTGCACTAACACACACACACGATGAGATCTGCCAGCCGGTCTCAGATGCTCAGCTGACAGACGGCGAGGAGAGCTTTAGTTTATTAGGTTTTTTAAAAAACAACAAAAAAAAGAGAGATAAAGCGCTTTCTTTCACAAGGAAGGGTGACCCGAGGAGGGGGCGGGTGGTGAAGGTGGGAATTTGTAGGCCTAGCTGAGAAGCTGGCGGATCTCCTTGTGCATGTGACACAGGAAGTCCACGTATGACGCTCCCCCGCTGGCGCTCTTGTCCTCGACCAGGAAGTGCCTGAATATCAGCTCGGTTCTGTCTTCCTGTTTCACCACCATCAGCTGCAAACGAGAGGAGGGAGAAGTGTGAGAAGGAGGGAGGACACAGGAGGTGCGCTGGGTATCAGTGACCGAAACATGATTGTACAACTGAGCGTCAATAACGACCATGTAAGGCTGAAATCAACTATTATTTTTTGACACTCAGTTGCCACAATGACCAAACAGGACAGAGAAATAAGATGGAAACAAAGTGTTTGGACATACAAACATCAGAAAGGTAAAAAGGAAAGAGAAAGTTTACCTTCATGTATCGTGATCGCTGAGCTCTGAAGGAGTCGACGATCTCTCGGAGTCTCTGAGAGAACGGGTTGTCCAGCACTGGCAGACTTGTCTAAAGCACAGAGCGGTGACAGAAATGAGGAATTATGTACAACTTTAACAATTACAGTAAGATTAGAGGCAAAAACAAGGCAACCATAACACAAAACTACCAAGACTTTACAGATCAGGCATTGCCAAGAGTGCAACTTGTTAAATTTAGAAACAAACTGGGATTAAGCTGCAGGCAGTGGATCAGTCAGCTAAGAACATCAAACGTAACAGCAGTGAGTTTCCTCTCACCATGCTCGGGTCTATCTGGCTGAAGCTCGGCGACCCGAAGATGTTGAGCAGCAACTCCTGCTGAACGCTGGCTCCCACCCACAGGAAGAGGTGGAGTCCCGTCTCCAGGATATAAACTCCGCCTTTCGACAGCCTCTCCTCTGAGTCCCTCACCGCCACTGGCAACGAGCCACTTTCTAACTTCGTCTGGGGAATCAAAGAGAAGAACCAATGTGAGAGGAATTACAATCAATGATAGCGCCGCCATCTTCTGATCCAACAGTGTATTTTGTTAATAAACTGCTTCATCTTGTTGTCATCATATTTTAACAGCACGGACTTGTACATATTTTGAACATTTTTTGTGTGTGATAACTCAAGTGAGGAGCTCTCAGTAAATCCTGCTCTGCCTGTATTTTGGGATGTCTTTGGGATGTGTCTGGGTGGGGAGTAGGTGCGTTTCCCCCAGTAAATGACAGAACACAGGTGAGGTTAAGAGCACAGCGACTGGATGGTGTCCAGACTGGAGAAAGTCATTTTTTCACAGTATAAACACAAGAGTGTGCACAGCTTGCAGGTTTTATCTGCAGTAGGAGGACATCATTCATGTAGAGTTTACAAATGAGCTGTAAAGACAGAAGCACTGGCCCAAAGTAAAGCAGCACTCAGACCACCAGCAGCCTTACAGCCCCATCATTTGTCTGAGTAGACCCGGTCCGTTCGTGCTGCTGGGCGCTCTGGCAAAATACATAAACTGACTCAGCTTTACATAAAACACATCACAAACGTTAGCCAACAAGGTGAAGAAGTGGCTAATAAAAAAACACACGCAGTGCAAATTTCTGGCAGTGAACACCGTATTTCTCTTGTTTACCTCTAAAGCATCGTGACAAAAATAGCATAACTGCTGCCATGATTGGTCTCTGAGTATAGATCTGTTACTCTAAGTTGACTTCCTGGATAGTGTTTAATTGTCTCACTGTTACCTTCACAACACCAACGCAGCCATCTGTGCTGTTTTAACACAAAAAAACAAGTCCACAATGCTGCAATAGTGACAATGGAGAAAGTTGACAATCATTGTTATTGAAACCAGCTCTGTGTTCTATCAGAGTCTGATTATGCAGATTTATTCCAGTTTGACTGAACAGTATCAATACTAACACACAGACTACTGTCATTCTGAGAAAGTGCAGCAGCAAACACTTATTGTAATGAATCTACAAATCAAATATGAGCCTCTCTCTCTGAAGATCACACAAATGTCTCCGCTCATAAAACGACAGTTTTTGCGCAGGTGATGCCGTGATGCTACGTTTGTCAGGCGGTTTGTCCCTGAGCTATAAAATGCAGAAAGATGGAATTGAAATTACAGGTATTATCATCATTTTTGAATTGAACTGACTTGTGTGTGCATGTGCGTGTGTGTGGTGTTACCAGTGGCAGCAGGCGGGGGTAGAAGAAGACGTGGCTCTCTGCGACGTCCATGCAGCTGATTAGCTGCCTCAGGTAGGCCCGGTCGTCCAGCGAGACGTCGGCTCCTGGCAGCAGCACGTCGCTCTTCAGCACACAGTTCAGATAGACGGGAAGCAGCTTCATGCACTCGGGGAGGATCAGCTGGAAACACACACACAGAAATATAAATACTGAAAGTGACACTTTATGATGCTAAAAGACTAAGTCTTTATCTCAAACACTGTAATACTTCAGTTGTTATATTATTTGTTGTGCATGGATGCTGTTCTTAATCTTTTTTTTTTACAAACTCAGCCTTAGAAATCTGACATTCCTGAGCAAAAGCTTGAGAAAATCTGCATCATGAGATCTTTCGTTGGGACGCAACATTGCTTAAAATGATGGTGGATGTGACGTTTGCTGGGTATTTATACAGAACGCTCAGGGTTTTCAGTACCTGGCCAGCTGATGAGGGGCTTGCACAGTTCTTTCGGTAGCAGGCCAGAATCTGAGCACACTGATTGACCAGAGTGTCTCTCACTGCCTTCGTGGGGTTGTTAAGGACGCCACGGAAAGCTGCAGCACACAGAAATACATAGAATGCAACATGATTGTAAAGATCATCAATCACTGGGACTTTCTGTTATGAATAAGTGGCTAGGAAGACATTCTGCCTCACCATATTTGGAGAAGAAGTTGATGATTGTGTCGGTCTCGCAGTTGCGGTAGAGGTCTGCCAGCTGCGAGCAGCAGTTCACCGCCATGTTGTGGATGCGGAGACGCCTTTGGCCGCTGCAGCTGGTGTACAGCACGGCGCACTGCAAGGAAACACACAGGACAGGAGCTTTTCATACTAATGAAATGGTTTTTTTTTTAAACAAGTGCAGCAGTCAATACTGTCAGTAAAGCTGGACCACCATTTTTCAACAATAAGTCCAAATCAACAGACTGTCAGACCTTGCTAGCTGTTGTTCTAGATAACTGATATTAATCTAGATTTGATGTCAGATGAAAAGACTGAGTAATTTGACATCAGGGATGACACATTATGTGACAGCAACCTACTCTAGAACCTTACAGAACATGAAAAACAGCAATCAGACTCCTGATCTGGAAATAACTGAAGCTCAGCCTGTCCGGAAAGAAATAAATATAAGCAGGAATTCGCAATAGCTGCGATCAGCAGCCTACAACCAACAAACAGTCAATGAATTTTGGAGTGGATTGGGGCTGAAGTGTAGGGGGCGGAGCCACGACCAATGAAAGTATATGTGTGTGTGTGTGTGTGTGTGTTTTAAAAGTTTGGCCATGTTACATGAATCCATTTAGAAGGTTTCTGTCTTTTTGTCACAGGCCACTCCCCCCGCCACGTCCCTGTTATGCCAGTTGGTCTGAACAGTTAATCAGCTGTTCTTCGGCTCATGATTAACTTTTCTACTAAATCTTGTGCAAGTCTGTGAATCCATTTTGGAGGTTACGCCTTTTTGCAACAGGCCACTCCCATTGTCATGCTCCTTTTTAGCCAATTGGAATGAACACAACAACACACCTTCTCACACAAACACGACCAAGTTTCATTCTCCTAGGCCGAAAACTGTGGCCGTCAAAGAGTGGAGAGTTTTTGTGGACTGACTAACCCACCAACAGTAAATTATAGAGCTGCTGATCGCAGTTAAAAATGCGTTCCCTTTTTCAAGGACTTTAGTTGTTCACCTGCATGAGTGCCCCTGTCTCCTCGCTGAGCTTGTCATCGTGTTTGAACTCCACAGTGATGGCCTTGTCACAGTCCAGGCCCGCTAGCTCCACATCTGTGGTGTTACTCATGAAGAACGAGCCGAAGAAGTCTGTTGCTCGGATACCTGACGGGATTCAGGAGAGGAGGGATGTTTAAGTTACTTGTCACATATCTTCTGTTCTAGCCAGATTGTTTTTTGTTTTTTTTTGAGTGTGTGTATGCGTTAAAGTGGGGAAGTCTCACCTGTGCTGGTTCGCACCCTCATGACAGCATCGAACCCAACCAGTTTCTGAACATCTCTTCTGAGGTCGTTGAGGAATCGCTCCTTGTCTGACTGAGCCTGGGAAAAAGAAAACATGACATATTATATGCAGAGAAGTTAAATGGTTTAAATAAAGTCCACTAGAGCAAAAATCACTGACGAAAAAAAGCAGCATTATTGGGGATACAGTACATTGTGAAAACTGGATCGGTCTCAGAAGGAGAGCGATTTTCTCTCACCTGGAAGTAGGTGTATTTGTAGACAGAACCTCCAGTGGAGACAGGAACCACCCCTAACGTCGCAACGTCCACATACTGGTTGGGGAAGAGGAAGAGATCCACACAACAGCCCTGGGCTACACACTCCTTAGCCAGGGTGTTATAGAAACCCACCTGGGGCTGAAACAGAGACTGAGGATGACAGGAGAGGAAGGAGAATCAGTGTGGAGTCTTGAGGGATACATGATAAGCTGCTATACACAACACAAGGAGTAAACAATAACCTTCTCCTTGTCTGTCCCGATCAGCTTCTTGTCTTCCCTGTTCTTTAGTTTCCCAGGAGCCTCTGCGATGGGCAGAGAGGTGTGAAACACAAACAGCTTGCCTGCACAGTCTGCAGCCTGAGAAAGTGACACAGAGCAACACAAAGCTCATCAGGAATGCCAGAGGCTCTTTTCAGACTTTGCATCGTTTATCCTGATGCATTAAGGTCAAAATCCACCTGAGTCATCTCGCCAAGTCACTCCTACACCTTTTAGCTTCAGGTTTGTTATTTTTGGAAGAATCATTTCAAGATTTTTTTTTTTTGGCTGCTGGTCAGTTGCTGTGTGTTTACCTTGAGAGCCTCCAGTCCTGCCTGGATGACGGGTCCAAAGACCGTCTCTGTCTCCCTGGTGTCTGCAAACATTTCTGGGATCTGATCCAGCAAACTGAAAAAACACAAACAGTGCGTCATTCAACCCGATCAGAATGTGTGTCCATAAACGCCTCATCTCTTTGTTTCCGTGTGTGTGTCTGGTTTACGTCTTCCCACCTTTCGATTACTAGCCGGCTCTCGTTGACGTTAACCAGGAAACCGTCCAGCAGGGGCACAAACATGTCCGACACATCCGACACCACCAGCATCTGCGGCTGGGCCAGGCTCGGCTTGACGTTGTAGAAGTGCAAAACTTTGTTGTAGGTGACAAAACCCACCCGCACCAAAGAGTCCATCTCTGGGTTCTCCCTGAATGCAGAAACAGAGGATGGATTTGAAATGACCTGCAACTGAACGTATAAACTAACAGCATGTTTTATAATCAATCCTTACTTCAGAGAAAATCTTTTTTCTTATTTCCAACATTCTTTTCCATTTTAGTCTCCCTTTGCTTCCTTTCTATTTAATCTCCTCACATTATTCTCATTCTGCTTTCCTTGCTACATCCTTATCATTCTTTTTTCTTCCTATTCAGTCCTTCCCAGCATTTTACTTATCTACCCATCTTTCTTTTCAGCAGTATCGTCTTCATTGGTTCATTTTTCCCTCCCTTTTTTCTTCACTCTTTCCCCTTAAACCCGTTTGAGTTTATGTGTTTGAGTACCTGGGCAAATAGTCAAGGAGAGTCTTGAGCTCCTGGCAGACGATGCTGACCATGCCGCTCTTTACAGCATTGTAGGACACGTCAATAAGGAAGATGAAGGCTGGAGGCTGAGGAAGCTTGTTGTTCTGTTGGAGAGAAGTAAAAACTATGCTGAGGCCGTGTGTAAATATGGGAAAAAATGTCTTAGTTAGTACCAGCTTGTCTACTGTTATCACTGATTCAGTCAGAGCATATAAACAGTGTTAGTGTTTGTGTTAACAAAGTAGAGGCAGGGTAAATGATACACTTCAGACTCTTCAGTTTGGAATTTCAAAGACCATTACAATTTCATGAGTCTCTGAACAAGCAAAAAACTTGTTTTGCGCAGAGAGGAAGCCGTTTGTTCCCGAGATTTACCTTGCAGTAGTCGACAGTGGCCAGGAACTCGTAGCTGCCCAGCGAAAGCTCCGGCCTGTCATAGCAGTCGACCCTCTTCCCAGTGTGGTCCAGATGCTGGAAGTAATGTGGAGGCACTACAAGAAAAAGGATAACATCAGTACTGTGAGATTGGTTTAGAAAAACACAATTAAATACATGAACACAAACACAAACTCACCCTCTGTGACGCAGCTGCAAAACCCGCACTGGAAGCGGCGACCTCCCTCTATGAACTGCATGTATGGACACATGTAGGCTTTGCAGCGGTTGCAGCGGATTGGACCACCCTCGCCGTGGTCCACCAGGTACGGAGGGCTCTGAAAATACACACAGCCAGAGGAGTAAATACGTTGTTTTGTACAATATATTAATGATGTATCAACAAGGGGCGACCAAACTAAAGCCTTCATGTGGAGGCAATTTGTGACAAGGGATCGAAAGCATGCAGCTCTCAAATCAGTAAATAATAACATCCTCTTTTGTGTTACGCTGTTCTGTCCTGCAAATATGCTTTAATGGAAAAATAGTCCAAATAGATATCGGTTACACATGTGCTGAGTGCAGGAAACAAGGTCATGCAGCCACTCCCACCTTTGTGAGCCTGAGACAGATAATCCTGCTGACATTACAAGCCTCCCGTGATAATAACTACATCGACATTGTCCTGAAAAATAATCTTTTTTCAAATCAGGCTGTGGCTGAAAACAATCAATCTCAGTAGAGGATCTGCCCTGTGTAGCGTAAAGATGAAAAGCTTGGTGCTGCCTCACATGACAAAAAACTTGTGGCGCTGCAACTAAGGAATGTTCTGCCAATTACTTTTCTCATTAAATCATTAATCGTCGCTCACTGTAATTTAAACGCAGCCCAACAGGGTGTTTTTAAATGTCTTGTTTTATTTGACTAACAGTCCAAAGTCTGCAATAAAAGACATGGCTCCCCAACTCCCTTACTTGGCAGAGTTTTTGAGTCGTAGTTCATGGTAAAATAGCAAATGCACACATACCCTTTCCTTCAAAAATGCATGTAATTAAGATGCTGAGGATGCTTAAGTGATGAAATTTGTTATTCTCACTCATAAAGGTTATTGTTTGCGCGTGCCACATGCATATTACTGAGCAGTGCCTTGTCTAAATAGGGCTCACAAAATTTACAAAACAGACGAGCAGGGCTGGTTCAAATATTCGACTATTTAAATATTTGTTTGTTGGGTAGGTATTCTATTTTAAGTTTGGGATTTGGATGGTTTTTTTGTTTGTCGATGACTTTTCACCAAACGTCACAAAAAGTGTATAATAAAAAGTTTTCCCATACATGAATATTGAATGTACATCATAATTGGCCCGTACACACTGATTTTCTGTTTTGCTTGCTGATTTTCGTTGATTTTGATTGTTTGATAGACAGACAGACCCCAAAGAGCAAAGCTTCAAATATTTGCTTTAAATTAGTGGTGAAGCCTCGAAGCCCAGAAAATGGTTTTCGGGACAGCTCTCAAGAAGAGACGGTGAAATGAGGAGGGGGCATCACTCACCTCATCTGGCGGCAGTGTGGCGAGGGGCTTGATGACGGCGGCCAGCGGCACCTGAGACTGCTTGGCCATGTCAGCAGTGCAAGGCATGTTGTAGGCCGTACAGCGGATAAACCTGGGACTGGCATTCCCTAAACACAGATTCTCCATTAAGCTCACAGTCTCTTCATGGTTCATGTTCCCTTCTCAGATTTTAAGGTGCCAGATGTGAAGTGTGTTTCCCTACCTTGGTCTTTAACCTGGAAGTTGGTAGTGACCAGCGGTGGGGCCTGACCTCTGACCCCTGTGGTGAATGGCTCAGTGCACTTTGCCTTGTCATCTTCTATTACCTGGATCTAAGAAGAAGAGAGGGACAAATATATCAGCTTTCCCACATGTTTACAGCATAAATACAAACATTTAAGTGCATGATACAAATTGTTTCCAGGCCTCACAAAGTCTACAACAGGAATATTTAAGACCCATGCAGGACACGACTTTCAAACAACCCCAATGTACACACACAGCACACACTGAAAGCCCATCAACATCTGTGGATAAAAATGTCACAGTCAAACCGGGGGACATATGGTACAAATTCATGCCGCAATATTTTAAATTAACTTAAAAACAAAACTTAAGGACATCCCCAAAGAAAAAGGGCAGCATTAATCAAGGCGTGCCATTAATGCAAGAAACTGTGGTTACGTCAAAACAATGCAGGCTAGCATGCAGGACACAGAGAGGAGGTTTCAAGGATGTGGCTGTGGAGCCTGATGACTGAAAAATCCTAAAAAGTTGTCACAACTAAGATGGGCTGCCTCAAAGATTGTTCAAACACAGAAACCGTGAAAGAGGAGAGAGACAGGAGGGACACCAAACACAGGCTTATAGGATCCAGTGCATGAGATGGTTAGTGGAAGGAAAAAGTGGGTCCATGAAATTATCATTTTTAGTTGACATAACTCCTTATCACACTTTTCCAAGACACAAATATGATTCTTAAGCAATCACACTGTGATTTTTAGTAGTTACACGTGTTATTTAAGGATTAAACAGACAAGATGCAACATTTAATTAGTGAACATTAGAGGCGCTCTAGACTCTGTTGCTTGTTAAACAGAGCTAAGCTAGCTGTTTACAGTCTTTATGCTCAGCTAATTTAGCTGGCTGCTGGCAGTGGCATCATATTTAGCTTTAAGGACCACACTAGTGTTACTACACCATTGTCCTTTGTCAAAATCGGCCACATAGGTTACATAAATCCCACCCATTTTTCCCAAAATAGCTTTACGTATGAGATATTGTGTTTGTTTACATTTTGTCCATGTTCAATAAAGGTTACAGAAAGTATCTGAAAATGTGTGACGTTTATTAAAAAGAACGTCTGTGTCAAAATCTGAATCACGCTAATATTTTGAGCTAGGAGGGCAGCACTTGTAAGGAACTATTTTTCCAGGCGTCCCTCTCTCTCTCTCTCTCGCTC
>JAPXVT010000015.1:4826833-4838643 GCA_029823135.1 Acanthurus reversus | reverse complement strand
TGGAAAAAACATCACTAAAAAAAAAAAAAACTTCTCCTGAGCTCCGTCTCCTTACCATTTTGCTGAGGAGGGTATCCTCCCTGCATGCCAGGCTGAGGTGGAGGCTGCTGCAGGGGCCCATGGGGGCCTGGTGGGCCCTGAGGTCCTGGAGGCAGGTGGTTGCTCTGGGCCATGGAGGTGGGAGGCATCTGAGCAGTGGGAGGAGGGGGGCCTGAGTGGTAGGGGGATGGCTGGGATGAAGGGGGCTGCTGCTGCTGGGGTGGCATGGGGCCTGGGTACTGGCCTGAGGGAACTGATGTTGGAGGAGGACCAGGTGGAGGAAAAGACCCTGGCTGAGAGGAAGGAGCGGGTGCTCTGGGTGGGAAGGAGCCTTGGGCAGAGGGAGGCGGGCTGGTCATGAAGGCAGGCTGGCTGATAGGGGGAGGTGCCGAGGAGAAAGGGGGCTGGTTTGAGGAGAAGGGCTGCTGTGGCTGGGACACTGGGGGAGCAGGGGCTTGGCTGGGTGGTGGTGCAGGACCCGAGTAGGAGGAGGGAGGAAAGGTTTGCTGAGGAGGCGGAGGTGCAGAAGAGGTGAACGGCTGTTGAGAGGTAGGGGGAAGAGAAGAGTTGAATGGCTGTTGAGAAGGAGGTGGTGGGCCTCCATAGTATTGCTGAGAAGCTGCAGGGCCACTGGGAGGTGGTGGCTGGGTGGGGGTGGAGGACGCAGAGGGAGGGGCTTGGGTGTACGAGGGTGGAGGTGCAGCTGAGAAGGCGGTACTGACAGGCGGCTGGGAGCTGTGAGGTGGAGCTAAGGAGAGAGTCAAAGAGACAAAAGTTCACATCTACGGCAAAATCTACAACATGTCTCACTGTTCAGACTGCAGAGGAAATAACATGTGACTCAAGTTAAAATTGTTCCAAATGTACCATATCCTGGCCCTGCTGGGGTTGGTGGTCCAGACGTGATCTGCATCCCAGTCATCTGGTTTGTGACCTGCTGCATTGTGGGTGGGGGCCCATAGTGATGAGGATAGGAGGGATGCGGCCCTGATAGGTTCACACCTCCCTGGTTGTATGGCTGAGACACAGCAGGCCTGGAAACACACAAATCTTCAGTATCTTTCCACACACTCAAGTATCTGGGTTGCAGTCAGTTGTTTACATTAGACCAATTTCTTAAACTTCCTGTAATCGAGACACCATGTTTCCACAATTGTGAAAAGTCTGAGGGACTGAAAAAAACTGGATTAACTCCCTAGAATTCTCCTGGAGAAAACTGATTTCCTGGTGACATTTCAGATCGTCTTTTGACATAAACCCACTTGCCGCACAGAAAGGCTTCACATTGGGGAAACATTAGCAGAGCTATTTAATTGAAAGAGACGTCATTTCGCAGTTCTCAATTCCATCTAAAGACAACTATAATTGAAAATAAGGCAAAAAGGTCTCTGGAGGTGCAAAAAAAGCTCAGTTCAACAGCTGAACATTTGAATATTTGCAAAGTTCAGACAAATTCACACTGAGGGCTCTGTCTATCTGTCTGTCTGTTTGTCTGTCTGTCTTCTTAATGCTTCATCAGTCTGCTCAGCACACACACACACACACAAAAAATATTCAGCAACGACATCAGCAGCATCTTCTGTCCTAAACACAGGTAAAATAAGAAATCTTTGCTTCCCAGGTGCTGTTGAAGATATAATAAATCCGACTATACCAGCTGCATGTGAACATGTATTTACAGTAACCAGGTTACCAAAGTGGCTGTAAACGCACTCCATAACATGACACACTCACTGAACTATCTGTGTTTTACCTACAGCTTGGGGCTTCAACTACAACCCGTTTTTCATCTATTATGGTACCCTTGATAAACTTGTTCATCCTGACATCGGAGTCTCCTGCAGCAGTTCCTTACAGTATAATTTCATTTAGAGCCGTTTAAATCGTCCAATGCAGAAAACAGACAGAATTTTATGATTACTGCTTGTAAAGATTATCTTGCTGAACTCCAAGTGTAAGTTAGTTTTCATGTGTTGTACAAATTACGGCTTGACTGATAGGGAATTTTTGGTGCAGGTTTTCCTAACGTTCGCCATTTATACGACACATTATAAGAAGTGTCTTAAACTACAATACTTAGACTTAGAGTTCGGTGAGATAATCTTCCTAAGAGGCTTTAAGATAGTGCTGTACATTAATGATCAACACATATTCCAACCTTCCATGCATCTGTGCGCCCATAACTGGGCTTGCCTAGTCTCGTTTTTGGTGTCACACACATAAACACACAATCATGATGAAGACACACACTGGGAGAGAAAGATACAGGCTGCTTGCAAGGACAAGCTCATCACTGAAACAAATTCTGAGAAATGTTACATCACATTCATTGATAGTTACAGTTGTTTTGTTTTTTTTTATATTTACCTTTGAATTGTTACATTTTTTTTACAGAAGCTCTTTCTGAGCATCTTTCTGAGAACTCAGAAAATGAAAATACAGAGAATTTGGAAAAAATGAAAACTGACTCGTCTGCGGTTTTCGCAGAACTCAACTTTTCTGGTATTCAACTGCAGCACAAAAGAACACTGCATAAAAATAGCAACAGTTCATTTCTGTGCTCGGCATGTCGAGATCGAGCAACTGCTGTCTATTACAATTCACAATCTCTTTCTCAACACACACGACATTAAGTGTGTTCTTCAACAATTTGCTTTGGTTGGTTTGGAGTCGACTTTCACTCCTAACTAACCACATAACAGCCTTTCTGGAGGAGCACCAAGTCTTTCACAGCAGCCTCAGAGCAGTTATTTGGTGTTTAAATGGAATCTGTCACTTGCTTGAATGGACTGAAGTCATGAAGTGAAAGCTGCAGAATTTTAAACACACACCTCTAGAAGTGTCAGAAATCAAATGCCTGCAAATAAATTTTATTCTAAGTAAGGCCTAAATACACCTCTTAACAATCAATCAACAAGTACTGACCTGGGTGGTGCCTGTGTCATAGGCGGGGGTCCATTCTGCATGTCCCCTTGACTGTGACTGTACTGATTATAAGGTTGAGGCGCTGAGACAGGTGGGGCTCCAGGTGTGGGAGGACCCCTGGCAGGACCTGAAATCCAAGGACAAAAGATTACACACACCAGCAAAAAGCATAATACTCTCTGTGACAAATAATCCTGAATTCGTTCTGATATCAGTCTTTCGAGAGATGAGATTAAAGCAGCAGGCTAAACATGGCTGCAGGCCAAGGTGGTGTCCAAAAACATTTTCTGAACCAACTGATTACGTTCCCTGGTTTTTCCTCTGAGGTCAGCAGCACGTTACATACTGAAACCAGGTTATCAAAAACAGTCTGCTAAGAGCGTCGGTTCAATTTAGAGGACCAGTAATCTGATCAAGGCTGAAAATAAACGTCAGATATCTGACAGTTTTAGGTTGTTGCTGGTCTGTTAATAAAACCCAACTAATCTGTTTTTAACATGCCGTCATGAGTAACATTCTGTTAAGTAGTTAGCCAATAAAAAAGTGATGTCCACAGATTAAAAAGCAAAATGAACAACTCTACTTTCTGGAAAATTTCACAGCAACAAAATATGCATAAAAACACAATGTGAACAACAAACAGAAAATAAACATGAGCAGTGGACACAGATATTGACTTTGGAACATCTCACATAAAATTGTTGTTTCCATTTCTGTGATTGTTAAGAGGGGTGTAACGATGTGTTTTAATAACAATACGATGTGTAATACGATACAGGGATGGCAACACCTTACAAGAACGATATGAGTTCATTTTGGGTGTTTTCGCATTAGGCATGATTGTGTCGTACCGTGCCCGAGCACAGCTCCCCCTCCTCCCCTCACCCCCGCCGGCCTGATTTCACATAAGTAACGTCGCTCCGTGTCCGAGCACACTTGCGTATCTACATAGTCCAATACAGAAGATGGCCGTATACACATAGCTGGTTTGCAGTCAGTGAATACATACAAAGAAAAAACAACTACTTTTTTTTTCCAGCTAATGTAATCGAAGAAGCAGTGGCAGTAGAGGTGTACGTTTTTAAATGAACATATATTAAACAACAGACTATAATTTTCTGGCTCCTTCGTTACGTGCATGTAAGTTAACTGCCGTGTCGTAAAAAAAACCCCAAAACATAACACAAACGGGAATGCTCTCATGCACCGAATACACCGCACGTGAATCGTGCCAGAGACCAGCTTTTCAAGTGGACTTAGGCCCGGGGCCCAGTGTGAAACCACCCTTAGAGTGATACGATACGATACGATACGATACGATACGATACGATACGATACGATACGATTCAATGACTAGAAATCAATATAGTAACATTTTTTGGCCAAAAATAGAGGAAAAGAAACAGCCTATTTCTATGCATTGGTAGAGGAGGTAAAACACTGGAAAAGCTTGATACGCTGAGCTACACATAAATTCAGTGCAAGGCCTCAATTTAATCTGTGTGGACTGAAAATCTCTCGTTCTCGTTTCCCCCTTCAACATTCGCCATTGTCTGAAGTGACATCACTGGTGCAGTACACATGCCCAGAATGTGGAAACATGAACTGGAGTAACGTTTACGACTATGGACCATTTGAAGTACAAAAAACACATCCAGATAAGAACATCTGATGTTCTTAATACAAGGCACAAATTTTTTTTGTATTGATACCATTGACTTTTGTTTTGAAAAATGATTTTAGAAAGACTACAGTACAAGTCACACAAGAAGGACAACTTGCCATTTCCCCATCATTGTGTAATTTTAGAAATATAAATCGATACATCATTGTATCATTACACCCTAACTGGTAATATAAAGATTAGTAACTAGATGGCTGCTATGCCTGACAGCCACTCCTGGGTAGAAAAGTTGTTCTACTGTATAATCAAAGAGAGTCACGGCAGCAAGAATAATGCTTGCAGGCACGGAGAAGATTTGATGATTGCAGAGCATATGGATCATGAGATGAGCAAGAACTTGAAAGGAGGCGGTTACCTAAGTCAAGAGGAGAGGAGAGGTCAGAGACTGGGTTGGCAGCCACAGCCTTAGAGGGAAAGCTTGTGAAAGGAGAATAACCTGAAATACAAGAAAATAGGGAAAGAAGGCAAATACAGAGAGATGAAGGGGCTTATGTGTAAAGCAATGCGGAGAAATGAGAAGGCAGTCAAGATTCAGATTAGTATGCGCAGGCACAGAGTTTTTCTCACACATACATGAACAACCACAGGTGGGAAACAGCTACGGACACTGCAAGGTTACTGCTTTATGAGTGCTTGAGGAGCATCATAGCAGATTCGGTGTCTTTCTCAACTCACTCATATGCACTCATGTTCAGAAAGAGCGGGTTTACCTTGTGGTGGAGCCCCGGGCTGGTAGGCTGAAGCAGGGCCGTTGTAGGGTGCGTAGGGCGCATGGTATCCCCCGTCCAGGGGTGCGTAGCCAGGCTGGCCGTAGCCAGGCTGGGGCTGGCCGTATGGAGAGGCCATTGGAGTGTGCTGGTTTACATTCATCCTCAGTTCATCCCTAAATCTGGATGGAATTGTGACACAATTGTTAACAATTACTCAATATCACAATTTAAAACTAAACTTGTTAAGCCTGTTTCCAAGCTCCGAACAGATAATTCACTACCAGGACGCCTGTTCTGTAATCGCCTATAAAACAAGGATGTTATTCTGCTATGACAGCCTTGAGTTCTGAGTTTAAAGGGACAATCTGTCTTTTCAGGAGCAGGGACAATCTGTCCACAAGTCTCACTCCAGGAGGAAACTGTGATCTGTGGACATTTACTCTGGTTAGAAATGACACCTTTTTTATGGTCTCTCTCTTTTACAAAGAGTGTGGTGCAATTCAGTTTAGCATTCTTCACAGAGGATAATCCTTTCTGTTTTCAACTAAGAACAGATGGGGAGAACTAAAAGCAATCCTAAGATGACACAAATTGACCCCCAACTGGGTTTGTCAGCACTTTGCACCTGAACTCACAAACAGGAAAAGCATGCTCAACACTTTCAGCCCACATGGCTCTTGACTCTACAAGCTTCTACAGTCAGATGCAAGTCAAACTTTCTTATGACAGTAGCACTTCCTGGTTCAGAGGCACCTTTATTAGCTTTTTTATGTTTGCTTTGGCCACTCCCACAGTTTGCATCTTAGTCATTGACCATTCAGGTAATACACATTAAACAATAAATTCTTTGATGACAGAGGTGGTTAGGAAAACACAGAAGTCACTTAAACTAGAACAAATCTTACTAAACAATCCCAGTCGTTTCAGGCACATCAGACAGTTGGGTGTTTACATGTCATATCAACTGAAGGGAACTCAGTGGGTCAGCATGATTACTCCTGCATCTCACATGTTAACTTGAGCCTTGCTAACCAAAGTACATGAGCGGCGTTGTTTTCTCACTCGGCCTCTGGAAACTCTCCTAACTTATATGACAGGGAGATGAGTATCAGCTAACACACAAACACGGTCTAAACGAGCGGGGCCTTTGAATAATTCAGCAGTGCAGGTGCCACAACGAGAAATACAATCGCTGGAGCCGTACAGCCATTTAGTATGTCGGGCCTACTGAGTGACCCACATCTGCTTTCCCGGCTAGGTCGCACTATCAAGAAAGTGGGTTAACACATAGAGTTAAAAACTGCAAACTTCATTATAATGTCTTTCTGAGCTTAAGACACATACAACGTTCGCAGAGACACCAAACGCCAGCTCTGTAGAGGTAAAGTGTTACAACCGCAAAGCATAACGCTAGCAAAACTGGCGAACGTAACATAGCCGTGTGCTAACGAGCATAACGTTAATGTTACCTCAATACCGCATTACAAGCAGCAAGCAGCGTTAGCTAACTTAGCTGTCTTACGTTAGCAAAACATGTCAACTAAAACCTCAAAACACGTCGGGTTCACGCCCGACATGGCTACCTGTTAACAACTCGAACCTGCGAGACGAAGCGGTAACGTTACTTAACATCTTTTATTTTACGTTGACTAACCTCTAAGTCATAAGGGCTAACCTAGCTTGCTAACATTAGCAACCAGACTACCTCAATCGTGATGACAGGGGCAGTGGTTGAATCAGCTGTGACCAAATAACCACAACTACAGATAGCAAGCGTTAGCCACCGACCGTTAGCTAAGCTAGCAATCGCCAGCTATTTCGTAGGGTGATGCTAGCCGTAGCATTAGCTAGCATTAGCAAACGTAGCTAAAGCCAATCCAAGCCGGGCAGAGATGTCACACATTAGCTGGTTTCGAACCGAAACCTACCTCCGAAGTGTTGTAAATAGTAAGGCTATCCTCTATTCGGGACAAACAGTGAAAGCCGGCGGCCGACAAACTGTGAAGCCGATGTCGTCCCGGGGTGTTTCTCACTAATCCCTTCTTGGTATCAGAACAGAAACGGACATTCAGCGGAACTGCTGCAGCGCTGTGCCACGTCCACATCCGGACACCGCAGAGCGACTTCCTCTACGTTCACGTCCTCTACTGTACCGCGAGCGCTCCACAGCCAAAAGCTGTGTGTGTGTGTGAGGTCAACTGTAAGGTCAACTATTCACATTGGAAATAACATAAACATTTACATTACAATAACATTCATTAGCTTTGAGAGGCTAATTTTGTAGCTGAGGAGGGAGACAGTCCATGTGCATTTAAAACTGTCAAACATATGCACAGGCACAGTGATATTTGCATTCACATTAGGTTTGCCATTTACACATACATTGCTTTGTTTCTTTTAAATTTTCTGAATTTAAGTAAAACCCGAATGAATATGGTGATCCTTCATTTTAATAATCGTGTAAGAAAGTATCAATCTGAATTAGGGCCGCAACAAACGATTATTTTCATTATCGAACAATCTGTCGATTATTTTTACGATTAATCATTTATTCCAATAAATAATGTCCAAAAAGCATGAAAAATGCTCCTCTCAATTTCCCAGAGCTCAATGTGATGTCTTCAAATTGGTTCTTTTGTCCCAACAACAGCCCACAGTGACTCCTCATTTATTACCATAAATGACACAAAAAGCAGCAAATCCTCACATTTAAGAGGCTAAACCAGGAATTCTTTTTACTTTTTTATTTGAAAAATGACTAAGACAATTAATCGATTATCAAAATAGTTGGCGATTAATTATCTATCGATATATTTTTGATTACTCGATTAATTGTTGCAGCTCTAATCTGAATCAAGCCAGTGTCAGCAGTGAATCTGACCCGGGCCTGGCCCACATACGGCTGGTAGATCTGGCAACATTTTAGGGGTGCCGGCTGGAGCTGAGAATAATTTCATTTATCGGATCTAGTTCAATTTTAAGTTATTTTCCTGGATAATTCAAACCTGGCATATTTAGGTGATTAGATTTACCTGCTGTTGATCTAAGTCATTTTGACTACCTAAATTCTATAATCCTCCATCTTTCTTCAGCAGGATCAGAGCTGTTGAAGCTGATGTGCAGCAGCATGTGAGGCAGTATTCATTAACCTGCCCAGCACTGCAGAATGGCCTGCCAACATAAAACCTGCACCTTACATTTACTGGACTAATTAAATTAAATGCCATTTGTGTAAACCTGAGTTTCTTGTTTACTCCGTGAAGCAGAATGGTCAAAAATTAAATAGGTCAGTGGAGCACAACTTCCTGTAGCACCCACTCTGAAGCTGTTAAACTGTACAGACAGTAAACTGGCTGAAATACCTGAAATATTTCCTCCTCTCATCCCCACTCTGTGCTTTAAGGTTGGGGGGGCTGCATGTGGATGAAGGCCGCTCTGTGAGCCGGGCTGCTGGCCAGGCCGGCTGTGCTGGGGGTCACAGAGGCAGCCGAGGTGTTGGTTATTTCGGGAGGGTGTATCAGCAAGCATCCCCTCCTCTGTGGAGTGCTTAAGAGTGACATGGCAAGTGTTGAATACAAGAGAGGATGCACACACGCACACACACATACACACACACACTGTAGCCCCTTCTCACCCTCCTGAGTGCCCACCCTCCGACACAGCATTCCAGTGTAAGCAGATGAAAGCCAGCCACCCCGTCTCCTCGTGGGTGGAGTGATTTGCCGTGGTCAGGGAGAGGAAGATAGGAGCCTCGAGCTCACTTATTGATTCTCGCAGAGCGTGAGGAGCTGAAGAGGGGGAAAAGTCACTTACACACCCTGTGGGCTGTGAGCAGGGATGGTCGCTGAAGAGATTGTGGTCTCACTGTCGGGAGGAGCCCCGTGGGGCTTCAGACTGCAGGGAGGAGCAGAGCAGCAAAAACCTCTACAGGTGGCAAAGGTATTGTGGAGCCTACGTGTGTGTGTGCGTGTGTGTGTCTGAGTGTGTGTGTTGCAGATATGACTTACTGCTGAGGTGGTAACATGAGAGGATGGGTTTAATAGAAGCTGCAGCTGTTAATTGCAGTCTGAGGCTTTGGCGGTCAGTCTTGTGGTTTGCTGTGTTTGTAATTGGAGCATTTGTTAGAAACTTCTTAGTCAGCATAGAGCATTGCTGAACTGATGGTTGACGCCATATTGAAATACTTATAATCAGGACATCAACCAGGTTTTCTTTTCACATTAAAGCTCTGTATCTAAGTTATCCTTGTTCTAAAAATGCAGCTTTTCTGTTGTTGCTTGAGCAGATTTCACCACAACTATTCTTCTGTCTATTTCATTTCACCACAACTATTCTTCTGTCTATTTCACTCAGCAGTACCTCCAGGAGAGTACAGTTCTCTCTTACTTATTTGGCTGTTGAAATTTCAATTTGGCCTGCTCTGTTTTGATCCTTGGGCCAGACAACAGTGTGAATACATGTTTAAAGACTGATCTTGTCTCAGATTTCATCACTGCAGCTTGATGCTGATCTTACATTTGCAGAGATTAGGGGTTCAGGGGTCAGTGTGCAGTGCATGCATACAGTACATTCTGCATTACTCCTCTGTCTGTGCATAGCTACACACACATTATGCACTTTAATGTGTCTGCTGTAGACACAAATAAAGTAAATTATGAACTTATGTCAAATTTCCTATTGTCACATATTTATTAGACACATTAAACCGCCTGTAAGCCTGGGAATATTCCTTTTTCACCTAAAGCTTTTTGTGTCTGTGTTTAAATTTGTTGACAGTCCAGAATGTTCTCTCTAATAAGAAAATCTATTCTGGAGAGGAGGAATGTGACCTCGCTCACACTGACGTTCAAATTTGGCCCGTCACTCATATGCTGTCATAACCTCTGATTCAAAATGGAGGCGTGGTGGCTCTGGCACCGCAGGCCGTTCTTTATCCAGGATGTTCGAGCAGATAAGGTCACCTTTAATGAGAGTTTGATCACTGACTGCATGCGTCTTCTTGTTGGTGAATGTGTGTGTGTGTGTGTAGATATGTGTGTGTGTGTGTGTGTATGTAGTTGGGCATGCCTCAGATAAGCCCAGCTGGGAACGGAGCACAAACTAGAGGATCAGAATAGCTCATTTAAGAGGAGCTGGAAGCTGTGCATGGAAAAAGGCCTCTTGTCCACACACACACACACACACACACACACACACACACACACACACACAGAAGTACACACAGATACACTTTACAGTAAGTTTTTTCTGTGTCTGCCATCACAGAAGCGCCTGCCTTTCTCAGTCTGTCTAGAAATGTGCTTGATTTTCCTGCAGGGTTTTATTTTGGGTTTGTGGGGGAACATATGGTGAATGACAGGCATCCCCTCTGGTCCAGACTGGTGATGCAGCTGTCCAAACCCCCCTTCTATGATTTACACTTGTGCTGTGTGTGTATATGTGTGTGTATACATTTGTCTGAGTGGGAAAGTATGAGATAGAGAGTTTGTCCTTGCATGTGTCTATGTGACGCCACAATGGGATTACTGGGTCAAGCGATACTGATAAAGGCAAATTCTGTTTCCTCTTAAGAGTCCAAGTAGGTGCGGGAACACATTTTCCTCCTCTCCACATTTTTATGTTGATAAGGTGTGTGTTGGAGTATGTATGTGTGAGGAGACAGAGGGGAGGACTTTATCTTCCTCTAGTTGACAAGAATACTCGCCTTCCTGTCTCTCCCATCCATCACCCCCCACAGGCAAACTTCCTAAAGGATCCTATGACATCATCATTTAGCGACCTCCAGCAACAGCTGCATGACTTCACAAGTTATTTCGATAGGGACGAGGATGGCTGGCATTCAAGGAGAGCTGTTAGAGAGCTGTGTTGCTGAAAACGTCAGTTGCTCTGCACATTACAAAGCCTTAGGCCATTTCACTGAAGAGTGCTGTTATTGACTAACACAATACAAACTGTAAGAGTTTCACAGAAAGAACCAGAAGTATAAACATGCCCAGAGAGAAGACATCAGCTGTAGAGCCTGAGACACTGGTGAAGAAATACTCAGGTCTTTTACTCAAAGGTCCAGTGTGAATGATTTAGAAGGATGTATTTGTAGAATATGACGTATCTTTACATCTAAAGAGGGGGCAGATCCTCTCCCACGGAGTCCACCATGTTTCTACAGGGGCCCATACTGGACAAACAAAACACTGTGTCTAGAGCGGCCTGTTATGTTTTAATTGTTTAATGGCCATCCTGGGTTCAACCTCTTGCTTGAAACTATCAGATCAATGCGGTTTGCAACTTAACAACTTGATGCCACTAAGTCCGACACACTGGACCTTTAAAGGACCATACCGGTCTATTTTTGACTTCTGAGCATTAGCAGAGATCATTCCTACTTTCTACAAATGTTGTTTAAATTCAACCATGTGTAGGCCTATACTTTAGCAGATCTCCGACTGCATTTT
>JAPXVT010000015.1:4527046-4539872 GCA_029823135.1 Acanthurus reversus | reverse complement strand
TGCCAGTGTTTGTGTGTGCTTGTTGATATTAACGTCATTTATCATCCTGCTTTCTGAAATTACTATTAACATGTGCCGCATTAACACATGATGACGCAACCCGCTCATCTCTGTGTCTGGACAGGATGATTGATGCTCTGTTATGAATTAGCAGAAAATTCACACTCTTCAAAGAGCGAAAGAGTCACATGCAAAGTTAACAACAAGTAACCCTTTCATGGTGGTCTGGGGTTTTTTTTAAACAAACTGTTTGACTTCAAAAGAAGCCTTGCAAAAGATTTATTAATTTTGTTCTTTTTTTTAACGTTGAGACTGAAACCTGGAAATGTCTTGTTGATAGTGAGTTTCTTTGCAGTGCACACAGCATGAAATGCTTTGTAGTGGCTTACATGGTGGACAAAAACAAGATCAGTGCCACAATTATAATAAATGATGCCAAAGTGGGTATTTAAAATGCTGCTTAACTTTTCAAACAAGAATTTTTTGCAGCGATTTATCATTTTAAGTCAATGCTTAGTACATCCTCTGAAAGCAGGGAGCTACCTACCCAGGGTTCCTCCAGTAGCCATGGCCAGAGACATCTGAGACAGCAGCTCCGGTGAGGGTTTGAGGGCACCGAGCGTAGCAGCGATGCCTCCTGCAACTCCCATCATGCCCAGGGCATTTCCCAAGCGACTGGTGCCCTGAGCAGAGAGACCTGCCAGGGCCCCAACGCAGCCCAACCCTGATCCCAGGTACATCATCTGAGCGAAAAGAAACACTAATCAGGCTTATTTGTGCAGTGCTTGAACCCAGTCACAGTCAAAGAAGTCGGTCTTTGCATGGTGGTAGAAAGTAAAAACAACAACTCTACACCAGGGAAAGTCCTCTACAGGCAGTGCAATTAGTCTGTGGTGAGATAGGTGTGGAGTCCTGCCAAGGTTGGATCCGGCACACTGGAGGGTTTTTCCCTCATTGCCTGGCATGGAATAATGTTGTCTGTGATGTGGACAAAGTTCTCCGCTCTGACCTCACACGTAGACACAAACACATGAGGCTAAATGAATCCATTGACCTTGTTTTGTTGTGTGATTTACACTCTGACATGATGTGTTTTTTATTTACATTCACTGTATCTTTGTCCATTTTCAGTTCTTTGTTTTTCCTTCATCCAGACATAAAGCACTGTTTGCAAGTGTGCATTATCTTAACTGAGTTGCATTTTGATGTTTGTTTGTTTCTTTTCATTTTAAAGAAGAATAATGCATTAAGTGTATACTGAAAAATAAACACTTTCGGTGCTTTGTGCCTGACTTTATGGGCGAGGGGGAGCTACAGTTCATAAACAAAACTTACACACAATGCATTCTGGTAAATGAAGGCACTGCAGGCAGAGCTTCAAGACCAAGACATCTTGGCTCAGTCAATATAGCACAGGCTGACTAATTTATCACCTCAGTTGACTACATTCACCATCAACACTGACTGGATATCCACAATAAATGAGGTGAATTCTCCCTTTAAATATACCTTTATGAGAACAAATGTGAGTGGAATGACAGAATCTGTGTCTTGTCACCTGCTCAATACTGTATCCAGCAGCTAATGAGGCTCCATACCCTCCAACAAATGCAGCCCCAGGCAGCGCATACAGGTAGTTGTACTCAGGAGGGTCAGTGGGACGCTTGAACATGTCCAACATCCTCTGGGTAATCAGAAAACCACCTGCATGCACACAGAAAAGAAATTAGACATCTTTAATTTGATTGTGCAGCTCATTAATCTCGCTCTCTACTGTTTTTTTATGTTTAAGTGTTGAATGTCTGACCAGCAATGTTGATGGAGGAAACAAAGGCAGCAGCAAGAGCGAGACTCTCAGGCAGGGTGGAGGGTGTAAGACCTCCCCCCATCAGCACCAGACCTCCAACAGCCGTCAGACCTGACAGAGAGGACAGACAGCACATGAAATATTTAGATGTAACATCAGAAATAATAACGATAACTCTGATATTGACTCCTGACCTGAGATGGCATTGGTGACCGACATGAGGGGCGAGTGCAGAGCTGGGGTCACGCCCCACACAGTGTGGTATCCAACAATTCCAGCCAAGCCAAAGGTCGTGACCATCTGAGTGAAGGCTGCGTTGGGGGAGATGATGCCCAGAGCCAGACAGGTAGACACACCTACAGAGCACAGCAGTGTTGTTGTTACTGTCGTTATGTAGTTGTGAGGTTTTTTCCACATTGCTGTGTTGGAAAAAATGTGCCGTTTCAGTTGTTTTTCACTGTCATTTTTACCCACTAAAGCAACAAGTGAATAGGAGAAAACTAACATGTATTTTTTTATAGCAGGTTATGCAAGTATGATGATTCATTGTTTCTCTGGAAGTTTAAGAAACAGAAACTGTTAGTCATCCTTCGCTGAAAAATATTCCCCACTGTGTTTAAAAGGTACTACATACATGTAACACTGAAGCACCAATTTTACAATGCAATTGACAGAGCTCAGATTAATGTTGTGTGTCACATGCACACCTATTAAACAACAAGAGTTTATAGCAGAATAATGAATGTTGACTGAACATGAAACTGTTACCATTTCCTGGGTGAAAACCAGGATTCCCAACAACTAGACTATATAGGACCTGTACATAATAAACACTGCACCTTATACAGGAACTCATTAGATTAAAACACATTTTTTGCCACACTTGAAAAAGTCATGAGAGATAAAGTACAGAATTGTGCTGTTATAGTTGCTAAAATGTACATATAGCACCTTTAATTATAACAGTGTCTACACTCAAAAGTCTCATTAATGCTGATGTAGGCAACATCTGGAATTTAAGCTA
Source organism: Acanthurus reversus (assembly GCA_029823135.1). Taxonomy (NCBI): domain Eukaryota; kingdom Metazoa; phylum Chordata; class Actinopteri; order Acanthuriformes; family Acanthuridae; genus Acanthurus; species Acanthurus reversus. Next base: position 4,537,041 of record JAPXVT010000015.1, on the reverse strand, counting down.
GCTGTAGCGTGAGACTCCTAAGGAAGCCGCTGCACCCTCTCCTCCCCGTTTTCGCTCCAGCTCATGTTTTATTTTGTTTGTTGTCGTTCTCTCTTTTAAGTCCAGTTGCCACCAAAGATTGATGACGAGACCAAACAGTTGCAGGGAAAGCTGCAGCCGTGTAAACTGGTCCGTCTCAGCTCGACTCAAGCCGGCTGACGGTGTCGCCTGCAGCTCAGCTTGTCAAGTCGCCAGAGGCCAGTTTTAGAACGTAAGGCATGTCAGTTGTTTCAACAGCCAATCAGCTCAAGGAGACGTCACCTGTTGCTAAGAAGGGCAGCGTAGAGCAGCCAATAGGAACACGCGCTCTCTGATATCACCCATGATTGCATGAAAGTCCTGTCCCGGTCTGAATCCAGAGCCGAGGAGAGGAGCAGAAGTCTAGAGTTCTTTCAGAGCAGCTGAACTACAAAATGTTGAAAGGTTATTATGGGATGGTAGAGCAGTGATACCAGAAATAAACTGCCTACTCTAACTTCAACACTCGTGTTTTCTTTCTTTCTTTCTTTTTTTTTACTAATTTAATATTTTTGATATTTTGAGATTTGGGACATTTCACAAGTTCCTGATGGCGACCAAGTGACGAGACCACGAGGACTTTAGCTGCGTTCCGGTAGTCCCATAACATTCCCCCCGTCACGTGAGTGGCCACTTGAGGGGCAGGCGGGGCAGGCGGGGCAGGCGGGGCAGGGCCGGAGGCGTATATAAGTTGAACGAATGGAACAGACTTGACCTTTGTGCGAGACCAGATGTGTGTCACTCAAAAATGTGTCTGTAACTGTGTGCCAGCGCCGTGGTTCCTGCCCTGCTGCTGTCATGGATCGTTCATCTGCAGTTTTTTTCGCTGTAAGTGCATTGCAGGTACTTCATGAAACCTCTCGCACCATATCCAGGAGGAGACGAAGCTTTTTGCGAATGTTTGTTTACATACACTTGTAAATCGTCTGTCCGCCATGCTGCGATGCTTCTCTGACAGGAAACGACACAAAAACGCAATGCATTGTCGTCCAGATGCGCATCCTGAGCGAACATCGGAGTTGATTCGATCACTCGGCCCTTGGAGGGATCTCACGAAGTTCATTTGAGTTTTACGGATTAATGGAACGGCACTTGAGATGGCTGTGAGGATTCCCCCAAGGGGAAGTGAGCGAGGGCATGTTGTGGGACTGTTGAAACGCAGGGTTTGAAAAACTTGTCATGTGACGTGGACGTGTGACGAGCTCCGATCTTTTTTGATGAATATCAGCTGATCAGTGAGGCAGTGTGTCTCTCTGCAGTGAGTCAGAGCTGCTCACATTCTTCTTTTCTCTGTTGCTAAGGGGGTTGACTCATCGGATGGCTGGCTACTGGCTGTCATGGTAACCATGGACCAAACTGGACGGGCAGGCATGATGGGAGGAGCATCTAAACACAGCACGCTTTGATTGGCTGCTCACTGTTAGCCTTAGCCACTGTGCTAGCTGCTGCACACAGGAGTTAAAGGAGCGTTTCACCAACAAATACTCGTTTCTCTCTCCCTGCAGTGAAGCATCATGGGAGGTGGCAGATGGACGAGCCGGCCGTGGGCTGATCAGAGTCTGTGACGCACACACACACACAGACACACACACTCACACACACACACATACACACACGATGGATGGAAGCTTCAGCTTAAATACGCTGGTGAGTGAATTCTCTGTGTGTGTGTGTGTGTGTGTGTGTGTGTTGTTGGTAAACAGGAGATGACAGAAACATTCTCTCTTTTCATTGTTTCAGTTCTCCTTCTTTCCTCTTGCTCATTTCTTTTTGTCACTCTTTTAATTCCCCTTCTGTCTTTTTCTTTGTCTTTCCCTCAGTTTCTTTTTCTTTGCCGTCCTCTTCTGTCCTCCCTTGTTTCCTTCACTCATATTAATGAGTCGTCATGTCTTCCTTTCATACTTTGTTCACTCCGACGTGCATCGTTTTGTTGAGTCTGTTACGGCTTCACCTCCTGAATAGAGAGTCTGGAGTGAACAGAGGAGTGTTTCTCTTCTACACACACACACACACACACACACACTGACAAGCAGCTGATCATTGTAACAAATGCTGCATTCAGGCTCCCAGCAGTGAGCGTAAATCTGAGATTTCTGCCTGGAAGCTTGAGCTCAGCTGTCAGATGTAAATGTTTGATTCTCACTAATCAAGTGTAACCAAGTACTTTAACTCAAGTCCTGCATTGCAGTACAAACTACAGGTACTTGTACGTTACTTGAGTATTATCATTTTATGCTGTTCATGTTGTCATATTGGCAACATGGACGCTCAACGTCATACTGAAACCGACAGTTCCAAATGTTAAAAGATGCGAGTAAACTGATGTCAGATGACCCAGACCATGTGTTAATAAATCACATCATACATGTAATGTTAATGACAAACACTGATCAGGCAGGAAAGACCTGGATTTAAAGAGATAGTTGAGTGTTTCTGAAGTGGGGTTGAATGAGGTACTCACGCGGTATTTAAACTAAATCAGGTGGTCCACTTTAATGAACAACAAAGTGTCACTTATAGGAGAAGGGGGTCAGGCCCTCTGATCCACAATCCTGGAATTATGGATGGAATTGCGGAATAGGCCAGTAAAAAAAGAATCTATTGTTGAAAAGGAATATTATGAAATTGACCGTATTTGACTGAAATTCTGTACAGGAGACAAAAGGAACATTTATCTGTGGAGAATGTTGCGGAAAGCATGTCGAGACACCAGCAAAAAACAAACAAACAAAAACTCGTCACTTACCCGAACATACAGAGCGAGCAGTTTCTGAACGACTTCTAGAAGTCAGGTGATTTGCTGTTTTGCCAATTCTGCCAACATACTGTCGATTGGAACATGTAGATACATGCAAAGACCACTTCCATGTGAAAAACAAGGAAAAACACCGTACTTCAGAATTCCAATAAATAAAAATTGAAAAAAATGGAATGGAACAGATTTCAAAGGGCTCTAAGGAAGGAGAAATCTCTGCAGCTGAAGTCGGCATTGTACGAGGTAGCAGAAAAATGCTTCTTAGCCCCAGTTATAAATGCTTACCTAAAAAATCAATATCTGTTCAACTAGACGCTAAATTTAGACTGACTATGCATAAGAACCTCATTCAACCCCACTTCAAAAATACTCAACTATCCCTTTAAACAGCTGTTTACAGACTGTGTTGGCTAAAATGCGTTCAAAGCCTCTTTCTCTTCTACGGTAAATCAGTACGTGTCAGCAGCCCGCCACACAAACTTAGAGAAACATGCAGCATATCCGTGTATACGATGGAGGAGCTGCATCGAAATGTGACACCAACTTGCATCCTTTACCCCTAAGATTCTTCTCAGGGGGGTGCGTGCCCCTGGACCCTCCTGGCTGGTGTCTTTGTATCCTCATGCAAACCCTGCTCACCCTGATGACATCACTACGACATCATCAGGTCACAGAGGACCTAGTGAAACTGTTTTTAAAGTGTGACGAGGGCTGAACAGTAACCTGACCTTCATGCTGTGAGCTGTAATGCCGCGTTAGCATGTAGCAATGACATCACTGAACCTTCTGTGTTGAGCAGAAGAAGCTGGCGGCAGAGCCAGACTACACAGATGTGTCACTGACGGCAGCTGAGCGTGTGCGGGCGCTGGGGAAGATGGGATGTAACGTGGAGATCAATGAGGACATCGCACCGAGACGCTACTTCCGTTCCGGAGTGGAGATGGAGCGCATGGCAGCTGTTTACCTGGAGGAGGGCAGCCTGGAGAACGCCTACGTCCTCTACACCAAGTTCATCACGTGAGACATGCAACATACTGAAACTTTCAGTGAGACTGTGCTGACTTTTGGTGAGGTTGCAGCTCAGCGTCTCTCTGCTGCTGTGTGTTCAGTCTGTTTGTAGAGAAGCTGCCGGCTCACAGAGACTACCAGCAGTGCAGCGTTCCAGAGAAACAGCTCATCATGAAGGTAACCACACAGCCCTGCTATGAGCTAAATGCTACCATTAGCATGCTCACAGTGACAAGGCTAACATGTTGATGTTAAGCAGGTACTATGATCACAATCTCAGTCCATCATGTTAGCATAATATTAGCTAATATGCAGAAAGTCCAGCTGAGGCTGATGGGAAAGTTTAGCTCTGCAGGTATTTGATCATAAACCAAAGTGTTAAAATGTGACCTGCTGATGGCGCTGGAGCAAAGTCAGAGAATCACCAAAGTTATTACAGTCTACGTGAGAGGAACATGCATGTCTGAACATCTCATCTCAGTCCATCCAACAGTTGCTGAGACATTTCAGTTTGTAAAAGTTACATTCAAAGTGCAATTATGGTTAAAAAACAGGCACCGTTTTATTATCTAGCTGCAAACTCTGAGCTGGGCTTTACACCGCTACCTGAAGCTGGTGCCCGCAGACCTCTGGAGATAGTCTCAAATACTTATTTCCATCTGGTGATCTGCGTGTTTCCTTTATGCATATTTTTTGTCTCTCAGCGAAGGGAGTCACCTTCATCTGCTGTGTGATGCCCATTTCCTTATATGGAAATCACTTCCAGAGTTGTGTTTTCCTTAGATGACAAGGTGGTGCAAAATCAGCTACTCTGCATTTTCTCTCAGCTAATAAATCATGACTTCTTCATTTGCTGTGAAATTGGAACACAAAACTGCGGAATTTTGCACAGGACTCAGTGTGCATGCTATACATGCAGAAAATTTCTACTCAGACATTTTGCAAATTTGTGTCGCATTGTCGTGTTGTATGGGTGTGAAACTGCCTCAGGGAACGGGGAACTTTTCTGGAGTCTGATTGGATTTACTGTCAGCCACTGAACAAAGAGGTCTGATAGATTTCAACACTATACGTTAACTGGCTGTTTCACTGTGCGTAAATGTCTGCAGTTATGTTACTGATGCTACAGGAAGTAGCTTGATAAGTGGTGGCAGTAGTAATGTTAATAGTAGCAGTAGTAACACTGTCTTTGTCTCTATAGAAACTTCAGGAAGTGGCATTTCCACGTAAAGACGAATTGAAGAAACGTCTTCAGGACAAATACAGCAGGGAACACAGCGAGTACCTCAAAGCGCAGGTCTGGCTCCATCTTTGTGGTCAAATCAGATTGCATTGTAAACAAGAACTTGAAATGAAAATACAGACTAATACTCAGTGCATGTAAAGCTGAGTTAGCCTCTCCTGCTGTAGAAGAAATGTCATGTATTGTGAGTGTTGTAGCTGCAGTGACATGCTTGTATTTGGATGCTTGAGGAAAGATGGCGGTCAGCAGAGCAAACAAATACCTGATCATGTGATTTCCTGTTTTTTCAGAGCCAGGTCGTGGTGGTGGAAGGATGCGGGCAGCGGTTGCAGCAGCTCTCTCTATTGGACGAGGACAGGAGGCGGTTCCTGCTGTTGGAGGAGGAGAGGCAGCGTGTCGCCGCTCTGCGACGCATGCAGATCGAATCAGAACAGTTTCGCTACTTCGAGGACCAGCTGAAGCGTCAGGAACAGGCCAGTAGGAGAGGAGAGGAGGCGGAGCAAAAGGTGACATATTATCAGATCTGTTTATAGCCTATGATGAGAAATAGCTGAAAAATTTCTCATTATTGGCCAATACTTTCTTGGCACGGATAAATATTGTGAATGATTACTATCAGTACTGTGTCTGTCAGAAGTAGCAGTACTATGTAGTATCACAGGTACTGAAGTGGTTCTGCAGTGACACGGTTTTCCTACAGGTGGTGACCAAAGTACCTGAGGTGACAGATGGCTCCTGTCTGTCTCAGCAACCAATCAGAGATGGTGTGAGATCCCAGGGGGCGGATCCAAACAGGAACAGACCGCCAGCTCCCATCAGCCAACCAGCTGCCACGCTGGCTGGAGTACACAGTGAGTACAATTACACACAGACATGTGAACCTGACAAACGCAATCTGTGTGTGTGTGTGTGTGTGTGTGTGTACAGATATATATATGTATATGAAGCACTTTAAGTGCCTGTGTGTGTTTGTTTTGTCTGTGTGTGTGTGCAGCTCAGAGGGTGGAAGGTCTGAGGCGGGTGGTGATTCCCAGAGATCTGATGTATCGTTTCCTGCAGCTGGCCGACTCCAACACAGCCAGAGGAATAGAAACCTGCGGAGTCCTCTGCGGACGACTGGTGAGACTGTTTAGCTGCTGACTCTCTCTTTGTTTGCAAAACAAACAATCAGTGGATTAATGGAGAAAATAATAAGCAGATTCATCCAGAATGAAAAGAATCAATTGTTGCAGTTCGATCTAGACCAGCTCCAGTAGGAGAATCCTGCTTTGGCATGAATGCAGGAGTCACAATAATCTCATGAGATCACAGAGAAAAGAAGAGCAGTCCTATTTTTTTGTTTTCATTAGAAATCTTTGAGTTCAAGTTTGCTCCTTGTGTGCATACTCAACAAGTTCTCCACCCTTTCACCTGATTTTTCTGCAGCAAGTACATAAAACATTAAAGCTTCCTCATTGGGGAGGGCCGCGGTCAGGCTAGAAGCACGTAGCAGCAACGAGCACTGTCTACAGCAACAAGTTCATGAAAATGGCACAGTAACCTTAATAACAGGCTTACTTCCTGTTCCCAGTAGGGGGCGCGATGTGTGTGAGCTGTTGTTGGCATGTCAGTCTTCTCAGAGGGGTATTCTAAGCACACACTGAAAATTTCAGACGGATCGGATAATGTACAGTGAAGTCACAACAACTTCCTGTCCATGGCGAATAATGCCATCATCATGGTGCTGCCGTTTGATGAAACCTCCTATGGTTAATTATTCAGCATCATGACGGTGTAAACATTATTCATACCCAAATACAGTCGAATCAGTCAAACCTTTAAGGAGCTGCAAATCGTAGGATAAATCATGTCATTTCCTGTGACCAGCAGGTGGCCCTTTGAGCGAAATTGAATATTGGCATCCACGTGTGTTCAGGCGGGCACCCTTGTGAAATACTTAAAGTTTGGTGCATATAGAGCAATGTACACTGAAGTTATAAGCATTTTGTTTTTCACGGCAGAATGCTCAAACTGGCCGCCCCCTCACGCCCACTTTGATCCCAGCGGGGTCAAGAGTACACACAACGATTTTCATTTTATGTTGTTTTCATGAGAATCCAATAAAATCTCTAGGAGGAGTTCGTTAAAGTGCAAAATTTTGGTCATTTCCTGTCACCAGGAGGGGGCGCTATGAGTGTGGCTGAATATCAGCATGTGAATGGGTTCAGGGCGGGACTCTTATCATGCACATAAAGTTTGATGCAGATTGGACCATGTGCACTCAAGTTATAAGCATTTCAATTTTCCTGGCGAAATGCTCAAAATGGCGGGCCTGCCACGCCCACACCGTGACTCCAAAACAAAAGATTTTAATAACTTTTGATCCCAAAGGGGTCAAGAGTGCACACAATGATTTTCATGAAAATCAGATAAAATCTCTAGGAGGAGTTCTTTGAAGTACACAACATGCAAGTCGCCAAAAATGGCTATTTGATTCAAAATGGCCGACTTCCTGTTGAGTTTAGCCTATGGTGTCAAGAGACTTTTTTGTTGATCTGGGTGGGATACATCTGTCCACCGATTTTCATCCATGTATGTGAAAGTGGAGCCTGGGGCTGCAGTTTGGGGGTGCTAGCGAGCCATTTGGCCCCGCCCACTTGAAAAACCAATGAAATATGTTAAATAGTCACAGGGCTGAGTAGTTTGCCAAATTTCATGAGCATGTCAAAGGCCTCAAAATCCAATATATAAGTGTGGAAAAAAAAAAAATCCTTCAGTTACAACAGGTCCCCGCATCGTTTTCGGTGTTCGGTTCCTAATAATTTATTGCAACAGTTCAGTTCAAAACTTAATCATTTTTACAGGCTCAAATTATAACAGTGAAAGTTGTGTTTTTTTGACGTGTGTGTTCCTTTAGATATTTTTTATGTCCCTTCATTGTTCTGTTCATTTCTTCACTTCACATCACTTTTAAATGAATGTTTGGACTCACAGGTGATGAATTAATCAGTCACACTGAACATGAGATGCTGAATGTTTCCTTTTTTTTGTGTTCATGTGAATGTCTCTCGCCCTCAGACGCGCAATGAATTTGTGCTGACTCATGTCGTGATCCCGAAACAGTCGGCTGGTCCAGATTTCTGTGACATGGAGAACGTGGAGGAACTGTTCAGTTTCCAGGACCAACAGAACCTGCTGACGCTCGGCTGGATCCATGTACGACTGCACACAAAGCACATGCTAATTACATGCAGTATACATACTAAACACACGCTTAACACACGCTGAACACATGCTGTATATATACTAAAAACATGTGAAATGCTCACATTCTAACCACATGCTAAGCACTTACACAAAACACGTTAAACACATGCTGAATGCATGCTGTATATATGCTTTACACACGTTGAACACATGCTGAACACATAATGAACACATTGTAAACACATGCTGTATATATGCCAAAAACAAACTAAACACATCTGAATGAAAAGGAAACTGGTATCAGCAAATGATCATGTGTGGAGTTCTCACGGTGTCAGTAAGCTGTCAGCTTTGTGTCCTCACAACATGACATGAATGTCAAACACGTGAAGCACATTGTGAGGTCCTCACACTGTGAGTGGGCAGTCAGGTTTTGGTCCTTACAGCAACATTTTAACACAGAGATACACAAACACACCCACACTAATGACACACAGAAAAATGACCTCTGTTGTACTTTTCCTTCTCTTCATTTGCATGATCAGATATTGCTATGGCAACAGTGCCTGTGGTTGTGCAACAGATGAGAAGAGAGGATAGAAACTGAAGGACAGAGCTCTCACTCAGCACTGTGCTGGAAAGGCTAAAACAGGAATTACAGTTCAGATATTTTTCTGACATGTCCTTTGTATTACTCACTGAACTCCAGTGAAATGTCGTGTGTCCATGTTTAAACATTTCTCTGTGAGAAGCTTTGAGTTCTTTACAATCTGCACAGAATACAGCAGCCTCTTTCTGGATTCAGATAATCAACACAAAAACAGAAATTTAGGAAGAGTAACCGGAAGGACGACATGATTCACCTCAGGGACTCAGAACACATCTACACAACAGTTGAGTGTGTGTGTGTGTGTGAAGAGTCAGGTTGGGGTTGTGTGTTTGTGTTGTTTCAGTGAAGAGAATCAAAGTCTGTTGGTCAGTGTCTAACCTTTGACCTCTGTGTTGTGTTCAGACTCATCCCACTCAAACGGCCTTCCTCTCCAGCGTCGACCTCCACACTCACTGTTCTTATCAGCTGATGCTGCCGGAGGCCATCGCCATCGTCTGTGCGCCTAAACACAACGAGTAGGTCCAACATACACACAGGCACACACACACACACACACACTAACGATATGATTTATTATGCACTTTGTTTTAATTATGTAAACATGGATGCAGAAACTCACATGACTTTAACCCCGCCCCCAAACCTCCCTCAGCACTGGTGTGTTCAGGTTGACCGGTGCGGGGATGTTAGAGGTGTCGAGCTGCAGACTGAAAGGTTTCCATCCTCACTCCAAGGAGCCGCCTCTCTTCAGTGTGAGAAACTCAGTTTTTTCATTCAACAACATGACAAATTACAGGTTGGACCCACGCTCATTCAGTCCCTGAACACCTCACGCTCATTCAGTCCCTGAACACCTCACGCTCATTCAGTCCCTGAACACCTTACGCTCACTTAATCCCTGAACGCCTCACGCTCAGTTAGTCCCTGAATTTATGCAGGTTAACTCACACAACACTCTTCTCTCTCTCTCTGTCTGCCTGCATGTCTCTCGCCCTCTCAGGTGTGTAAACATGTGGTGGTGAGAGACTCAAAGATCAGCCTGTTGGACCTCAGGTGACAGACAGGAGGCGCTGTCCGTCTGTTTACTGCCTGTCTTTTCTGAAGAGGACACTGTGTGCGTGTGTGTGTGCGTGTGT
>JAPXVT010000015.1:4514914-4527033 GCA_029823135.1 Acanthurus reversus | reverse complement strand
TCAGCCTGTTGGACCTCAGGTGACAGACAGGAGGTGCTGTCCGTCTGTTTACAGCCAGGCTGTTTGTCTTTTACTTTTCTAAAGAGGAAACTGTGAACTCTGTGTGTGTGTGTGTGTGTGTGTGTGTGTGTGTGTGTGTATGAGAATCATCTTGATGTTTTTGGAGAAAACATTCGATGTTCAGTTTTCTGGAAGTTTTTGGAGCTTTTTTGTTGAACTCGTTTTGTTTTTGAAATCAGCTGCTGGCTTTGTGAAGATTTAAATTTATTTTCTGCTGTTTTCTTTGTGGATCAGAGTTTGTGCTGCAGTGTAAATTTGTGGCAAACGTGTGACAGTTGAAGTGACAGAGTGCCTTCTTATGAACAACTAACAACACATGAATGTTTATCTGCTCTGTGAATCACTGTGCTTGGTTTTATGGTTTTGGTCTGTGTTTCGAAGCAGCTGATAAAATGTGTTTTGTATCAGGTCGACCACATGGTCACTCTGAGCCAATCAGCAGCTTCACCAGAGACACAGACGCGTCAGCTTCAAGCTTAAGTTTCTGTCTAGTTGGACAAACAGGAACACGTCCTGAACCTCAGTCTGTTAGTCATTGAATTGACTCTTTAAAGTTAATAATTGAAATTCAGAACTTCATTTTTCAACAGTTCAAACTTTACTCTGCTGAGCGTTTGTCCCTGAAGCTGGATGACTTCTGTCTTTGTGCCTCAGCACATGTTGTAATGATCAGCTGTGTGTGTGTGTGTGTGTGTGTGTGTGTGTGTGTGTGTGTGTGAGAGATCAGCTGAAGTTGAAGCAGTGTTGATGGTTGTCACACTGCGACTGAACTGCTGTTTTTAACTTCTTACTGCCATTTCCTGGTAATAAAACACCTCCTGCTGTTTTCATTCTGTCTCAGCGTGAAGTCTGTTTTAAAGTTTTGTCTGTTTTTCTCTTCTGATGTCTCCTGTCTGCTGGGATCATTTTTTGTCTTTGGACAATTTAATGTAAGTTAACTTTTTTTCTGATCTAATTTTGATCATTACGGCATATCAAAAACAGTTATCTTTTCAGTGAAAGGCCAATTCTTTTACAACTGTCAGCTTTTAAAAAAAAATCCTTCTAAGTGATACTAGACAACTTTTTTGTCTTAACTTTGTCATTATGATGTGTAACCTGGTTAAACTCTGTAATAGTGGTTGAAAAATGACACCATTTGCTGCTAAATTGGTCTCCAATAAGTCAATAAGTTTCTTTACCACCGGGACGAGGGTTTCGCTGAAAAATGAAAAATCAGTGACGCTCTCTGTACTCTGTCCTGATTGGCCAGTCCATGCTGCACTTCTTAGCAACAGGTGATGGTACGAGCTGATTGGCTCACCGTGCTCTGACTCGCCTCTGCCAACAACAGAGTGTCTGCAACCACAGCATCAGTCGGCTCGAGCTCGAGCTGAGACGGACCAGTTTACTCTGCTTCAACTTTCCCTGCAACCATTCGGTCTCAGTTCAAACTGGATTTAAAGGAGAGAGACAACAAACGAAATAAAGCACAAGCCGAAGCAAAGGGCTGCAGCAGATTTGCTCCCCAAGGAGTCTCATGCTACAGCTAACGTTAGCTTGCTAGCTTGTTTGCAGAAGTTCTCTACTGGAACGTTAAAAAGCTGCTTCCTGAAGAAGCTGCTGAGAATGGTGCATCTGTTTGGGACTTTTCTGCAGCGGATGATCACACATGAATTTTTTAACGGTTGGACTGAAACATTCCGTTTTAGTTAAATCTAAATCTGTTCAGTAAATGGTAGGTTATAACTAAAGTAAGATGAATTTCAGTGTTTTGCTCAAGTATGTTTAATTTGATCATTTTGATGTAATTTTTATGTGAGGTAAGAAGGCTTCTTAGTGCACTGGTTGCTTTTTTGTCTCTCAGTAATGTGAGGAGTTGTTACAGGGTGTTTAATTTGAGAATCGATGGCATTCTCTGTTTCTTTGACTTTGTGTGCAGCTTGACATGTGACATCAAAAAGAAACTTCTGAGGCTGTGGTGCGTTCAGAGGAATCACAAGCAGTCGTTTGATGTAATCTGTGCGTTTGAGCTTAAAGCAGGTGAAATGTTGTGATGAAAGCTATTTTCACTGAAGATGCCACCAGAGATGGTGGCGTGTCAGGAGAACTGAGTGCCGAGGGCCGTTTTACGAAGCAAGACGAGTGGGTTAGCAAGGTCTGTTGAGCATTAGTGTTGTTACGTTCGCAAATGATCTGATTCTTTTAAACGGCTCTTTGGTAGGAGTGAAGGGAACCGAGTCGTACTCGGTGAAGTCAATCTTTTATTGTCATACTTAAATTTCACTGCCGAGTGCCAAACACCCAATCCACAATATAAAACACTGAGGCTGATAGATGAGGACAACTCTAAATCGTGACATCACAAACTAAACCTGCAGTTCATTCTGCTTGCTGCTACGCTATTGGCATTTCTTGGTGAGACCCGCCCTACTCTGCCGCTGATTGGCTACACTGCACCTCCTGAAGCATCTCCCACTTGTCATCCTTGTTGGAAGGAAACACAACTAACAGACGCCACAGGGGGGAGTTATTATTTTTTTGTTTGAAAAGAACAATGAATCACTCTCAGAGAGGAACTGAGCCGTAAAATCTCGCTCCCTTCAAAACCTGGTCATTTCCATCACTGGGCATAAAGCCGGAGTTTTGCGTATGCTCTTTTAACCTGCTAGATCACCGTGGTAACTCCTGCTCCGGACAAAGTTATGTTTTGCGCATCAGCCTTAAATCAGCTGAAGAGTGTCTGAAACTTACTCTGGGTCTCAGCTGAGGAAATATGTTACTTAGGCAAACGTGTTGAGCTGTAACATAACACTAGTGATGATACTGAACGAAGCTCTGCAGTTACAGTGGAGTTTACTGTTTGAATCCTGCTGCTTTTTGTCACCATGGAAACCTGTGTGATGTAGATTAAGGTGTCGTGGGTTTTGTCAGACTTGACAGAATCTGAAGACGAACGTGATGAAATGAACAACACACACAGCGTCTTGTTTGAGAGCTATTTATTGTCTTCCTGGGGCAATCGTCTGTCACTTCCATGCTGCTGATGTCTCATCACATCACACACTTTCTTTACCTGCAGACTGCACCGTGAGGCCATGCCTACCGTTCACCTGTGACATCATCATACACTGTGTGACATCATCATAAGACAGTGGGAATGTGCTCTTTCTACCAACAATGGAAGCTAACACCAGCGGGCAACATTCAAGCTTTATTCATCAAAAATAAAAACACACTTTTTGACAAGAAACAGTACCAACATGGCTGACGGAGGGGCGGGGCCACATGTGGAGTGTGAGGAGGGGACGGGGCCAGAGTTAGAGCGAGGGGAGTGGGGAGGGGGGGTAAGGTCACAGTTTTAAGGTGAGCTGAGAGGAAGAATGCTTGAGCTGAAAATCGGAAGACTTTCTGAACAATTAAAGGCTCAGTGCACTGAAAACATCTGAAGTTATTACAGATGACATCACTTCCTGTCACCACCTGTCAGAATAAAACATGAAGAGATTTGTAGCATCTTCCTGAATCATAAACACATGGGTGACGTCCTGCTGCTGTCCTTCCTGTCCGGATGTTTCTGTGGAGCTGATCTGGGAGCTGTTCGCTCGTGCTCAGTGAGGGCTAAAATAAGACGGTGCAGCGGGGACTAGAAGAAGAGCGGTGGGGGTGCTGGAAGAAGATGGAGACCCACACGGATCTTTCTAGAAGCACTTGCGGTGGACGATGGAGGGTCCCGCCTCGTCATACTCCTGCTTGCTGATCCACATCTGCTGGAAGGTGGAGAGGGAGGCCAGGATGGAGCCGCCGATCCACACCGAGTACTTTCTCTCAGGCGGGGCGATGATCTGCAGGAGGAGGAAGCGAAAAAGTTTCACCTTTAAAATCTGCTTAATGTGATAACAAATGTTTCTGAATAGAATTATTAAATTAACAGGATTCATTTGAAGGTTTAAAGGAAATTCCTTTTACTTTTTTAATCAGGGATTTTAAAATGAAGGTATTAAATGAAGCATGTTTGTCTTAGCATGTTAGCATGTAAGCATTCATGTTAAAGAGAGATGTTGGAGTGAGGAAGATTTGATGTGTTAGTGGCACTCAAGAAAAGGATGAGATCATTTTATGACCTGAAAGTGTTAGGCCACGTTTAGTCAAGAGCAGCCCTACTGAAAATGGAAAAGTCCTTCCTATGTGACCTAAAAACAGGAAGCGCTGTAGTATTCCAGGCCAGTAGTTGGCGGTGTAAGTTTGTAATGACATACAATCGCAAGTTGCTGAAGTTAACTTTCTGTTGCAGCTAAGTGTATCTTTACCTTAGCCAGAGATACAAATTAAGAAATTTGGCCGTAGTTTGACTTCTAAAATTATGATACCAACTCTCAAAAGACTGTCATCATAGTCGACCTGCTTTCGATGCACTGTGGTGGATTTAGTTAAAGTTTGGCTGTTACAGAGCACACTGACTTGTGCTAGCATTAGCATTAGCGTTGTCACTGCCCTCACAGGCTTTGCAGTTTGCGAGGTTACACAGCTGGAAAGAAGGTTGCAGTTTCACAAGATTCCACTCTGGAACCCGGTATCAAATATTTTCGGTTTCAGGGGCGCCAGGACGCCGCTGTCATGTAAAAGAAAAGCCGATCTGGGGTGACCAGTAGCTCATTCGGTAGAGCTGGTGCCTCACATACAGAGGCTGTTCCCACGCTGCAGCAGCCAGGGGTTTGACTCCACCCTGTGGCCATTTGCTGCGTGTCATTCCCTTTCTCTCTCCCCAGTTTCCTGTCCACTCCTCAGCTGTCCTCTCATAAAATAAAGGCCCCCCTAAAAAATCTTTAAAAAACAAAAGCAAAGGCTGAATTGCAACAGAAGTGTTTCGTTTGATGCGAAAACTTCCTTGCTTCATGTGCTGTTTGCTTATATTATTAAGATATGCTGAAGTTTTTTGGCTTGTTTTTTTTGGGTGGGGGGCATGAGTCACTTTGTGTGTGTTCATCTCTCTGACCTTGATCTTCATGGTGCTCGGGGCCAGAGCTGTGATCTCCTTCTGCATGCGGTCTGCGATCCCCGGGTACATGGTGGTTCCTCCTGACAGCACGTTGTTGGCGTACAGATCTTTACGGATGTCGATGTCACACTTCATGATGCTGTTGTAGGTCGTTTCGTGGATGCCAGCCGACTCCATACCTGCAGGTGCACAGACAGACAGGTCAAAGGACAGGAGGACAGACAGGTCAACAGACAATAGACAGGTGGATGGATAGGTGGACAGACTGACCAATGAAGGAGGGCTGGAAGAGCGTCTCCGGGCAGCGGAACCTCTCGTTGCCAATGGTGATGACCTGTCCGTCAGGAAGCTCGTAGCTCTTCTCCAGAGAGGACGAGGTGGCCGCCGTCCCCATCTCGTTCTCAAAGTCCAGAGCGACGTAACACAACTTCTCCTTGATGTCTCGCACAATCTCTCTCTCCGCTGCACAGACACGCACGCAGTCAGACACACCCTACACCATCATGTCATAGAAACGTGTGGTGATGTCATACCTGTGGTGACAAAGCTGTAGCCGCGCTCCGTTAGGATCTTCATGAGGTAGTCTGTGAGGTCGCGACCTGCCAGGTCCAACCTCATGATGGCGTGAGGCAGAGCGTAACCCTCATAGATCGGCACGTTATGGGTGACGCCATCACCGGAGTCCAGGACGATACCTGCAACGGACAGACAGACAGATATACATACAGACGGACGGACAGACGGACGGACAGACAGACAGATGGACGGATGGACAGACAGACAGACAGATGGACAGACAGATAGACGGATGGACAGATGGATGGACAGACGGATGGACAGACAGACAGACGGATGGACAGACAGATAGACGGATGGACAGACAGACAGATGGACAGACAGACAGACGGATGGACAGACGGACAGACAGATGGACAGACAGATAGACGGATGGACAGACAGACGGACGGATGGACAGATGGACAGACAGATGAACAGATGTTGGTTTAAACTAATGATGAACTTGCATACAAAAGTTCTAACATATCTGCTGTTCTGTGTCACTTGATGTTATAAATTATTCGGCTGATTCAAGCAGAGGAAGAGGATGAAGAGGAAGAGTGTGACCTACCTGTGGTGCGTCCGGAGGCGTACAGAGACAGGACGGCCTGGATGGCCACATACATGGCAGGTACATTAAAGGTCTCGAACATGATCTGCACACAAACACACACACAGTCTGATGAGTTCAATATGAACCAGGTCTACAACAACAGCCGCTGATCCACCGTCTCCCATCAAATGGGCTGAAATAAAATCAAAGTGATCGGACAATTAGTTTTCTCAGTATGTGTAATGTAGCTGCAGTGTACTGCAGTACTCTGTAGTGCTGTGTAGTAGAGGTGTAAAAAAATATTGATACATATCGCTATTGCAATATTATGTCTTCCAATATCATTGATTTTAAAAAAAGCACTGTCTCGTTTTTTTATTAGTAGTTTTCATACAAAGAATCGTGACAGTCGTTCATTTTAGGGTTTTTTTAACTTTCTGATGGCCACTGCACAAAAACTTAGTATCATATTCTGATTGCACCAAAAATGCTTTTTTTCTTAGATTTTAGCATTTAGTTTTCCTAAATAAGAAAAAGTACATCACATTACCGTGCTTATGGTATTGCAGTATATTAAATATGTTGTATCGTGACCCCTGTATCATGATACCTATCGTATCGCCAGATTCTTGCCGATACACAGCCCTACTGTGTAGTATTGCAGTAGTACCTGTGTCATCTTCTCCCTGTTGGCTTTGGGGTTTAGAGGAGCTTCAGTCAGCAGGGTGGGATGTTCCTCTGGAGCCACTCGCAGCTCGTTGTAGAAGGAGTGGTGCCATATCTGACCGATCAGAGCATAACGTCACCACCACAACAACAGCAACACAGGAGGTGTTTTTATTAGTATTTGAGTAAAACCTTCTCCATGTCGTCCCAGTTGGTGATGATTCCGTGTTCGATGGGATATTTCAGGGTGAGGATTCCTCTTTTGCTCTGCGCCTCGTCTCCAACGTAGCTGTCCTTCTGCCCCATACCCACCATCACGCCCTGAGACACACACACACACACAAGACAGGTCAGTGGTTGTCATGACAGTGTCAGAGACAAGTAGCTCACTGTCTGTATGGACTCGTGTAAGTGCTGTTTGAATCTCCATCAGCATGTAAACGTTCTTTATCAGAGAAAAATGATCGATTAACTTATCAGTTTGATTTCAGTATTGATAAGATAATTATCCATGCTATTAATCAATCAAAAATGCAGGACATGAATCCATAAAGTGATCTGTAGTTTGAGTTCTTTGTTGCAGCCGTGATTTCTTCCTGTTCTTCACTCATCAATAGTTTTTGCTTAACTGATTGATTAGCTCATTAGTGTCTGATCAGATAATCTTAGGTCAGTCAGTGTGTGGTATGCCGTCATTCAGCAGGAGGTGTGGCCTGCTTCTGTCAGCACATCATAGTGTTAGCTTTAGCATTAGCTTGTCCCTGCGTGTGGACCAATCGGCTGTCACCTGGTGCCTGGGCCGGCCCACGATGGAGGGGAAAACGGCTCTGGGGGCGTCGTCTCCGGCGAAACCGGCCTTACACAGACCAGATCCATTATCACAGACCAGAGCGGTGCTCTCCTCATCATCACACATGACTGCAGGGGGCGCTGTGGGCAAGCAACAACACTACAACACCTAGTCACACTGTCAGTGACAGGGAGAGGGAGAGAGAGACAATGGGATTATTGATCACTGATCATTGATAAAGACAAACTCATTTGTGATGCTCAGCAGTGCAGCCTGAAGTCTCACACTGATGACATCACACACATCTCAGCAATGGAACATAAAACTAAATGAACTTTACAGTTTTGACATTAATCAGCTCATTGAGTTCATGGAGTTTTCATTTTAAATGTAGAGAAAGACACAACGTGAAATGATCCTCAGCAGGCTAAAGTTGAATTAATTCCACAAACTTTAACTGTCAGAACTTCATTACCCAGAAGCCTCTGCAGAGAAAACTCACAGGAGTCTCATTACTTTGTTGTTTTACTGAAAAACAAGCAGTTGATTCATTCAAAAAGCCTTCATTATAAAAATTATCAATACAGTCTTTATTGATTGGGATCTATCATCTTTTATCAATATCTTCACCTGAACCTGATCCAGCTTCTTCAAAATGAGAATTTACAAATGAGTGTACAAAGACGTCTCCTCAGTCACTCTGATTTTATGGATGGAAGCAGCAGATAGAACAGCCTAACATTTATTTAAAGTGCAGACAGCAGCAACAGTTATCAACATTTATTGATCATTTATTAGATAACTGAATTGATTCTGAAGGAGATTTGATCTGAAAATCACTTGTCAAATCATCAGGAAAGACACGAGTGAAGCAAAGCTGTGATAAAGTACAGGTGAGTAAAACCTACAGGTGGGTGAAATGCACGAGTAAACAATAATAACATTTTTTTAATAAACACAAACATCTTCAGCTGTTTAAGAAGTGAGATCTGCTGAACCTGAGCACACTGACCCGTCCACAAACTTCTGTCCACATCCTGTAAACGACCGTATGAAACTGATCAGTGTTTGATTGATGATGTCAGACATGATCGAATGTCAGTGGAGATACGAGGTTTCACAGTTTGACTTAGTGCTGAAAACCCGTAAGTCCTGCTGACATGCTGCAACATCCACATCACCAAACTTGGAGTTGTGAGGTTTTCACGTGACAGTTGTGACATCACCCCCACACCCACCCACCTCCACCCCACCCTCCCAATGCACCACTGCTGTCCTTCAGTGAATGAACAACAAAGCACTCTGGGAAAATGCCCTAATTAGGGCATGAAGCCGAGTCCTGACTGTGTTTGGTCTGCTCTCTCTCCCTGTGTTCACTCTACCTCGCTCGGCCTGCATTCTCTCTCCCTCTCCCTGAGACCATATTTAGACATTAAATTTGACAATCAAATATTTATCAGCTTTTTCTGCCAGCAGGAGCCTCACAGGAGCATCTGGGTTCATTCTGCCCTCCGCTTTGTCAGCTCGTCTCTCTCACATCAAAGGATGCGTCTGATGTTTTTTAATTATGGTCAATAAATCTCACAAGTTCCTCTGACAATGTGAAACTTTAACAACTCCTCACAAATTTCTTGTTAAAAAGGTTCAGTAGTTTCCCCCGACAGATGTTTTTATCAAACAAACAGAAAGGAAAAGGTGTGTTTGTTGGGACTTTTTAAAGCGCTGGATTAATCCACATTCAGTGCTCTAATGTGTGTGTGTGTTCTCTTGAAACTTCTTGAAACTTAAAACTAAGACATGAAAAATGAAAGAAAGTCAGTCATGTTTAAAAACTTAAAGTGACACAAAACTTCTAAATATCTAAATATATTTTAAAATCTGTAAGAAAATAACAAAAATAATATTCTAAGTCTGTTTATTTTCTCATTAACTTCAGCTTGAAAATTATGTCGGATCTTTTTTGTCTTTTCCCGTTTTTCCTGGTTTTACTCGGTTGTGTGCTTCAGGTCATCTGCAGCAATAGATGCTGTAGTTGTAATACATTTACTGCCCCCTGCTGGTTAAATGATTAACATCAGACTGGGCCGGACAGCAGCTGGTTGTTGATATTCTCAGATGAACTTGAAATCAAAACTGAATTATCTGTAATTTGTAATTGTTGCTGCTGGAGTTGTTGATCAGATTGTCTTCATGTCATGATATTTAGTTTTTGTACTTGTTGTCAAACTAAAAGAAGAGAGGCTGATAGACAATAATGCACCTATCAATAAGAGATCCATGAGTCCCATCATCATTCAACAAGAACAACAGCAAAAATCTCAACTCCACATCCATATTCTAACTTTTCCCAGGGCTTTTGATCATTGTCTTCATCAGTGATGAAGCTGATGAAGACAATAAAATATGGTTAAAAGATTGAAAAAGTGGATCTCACATTAGACAGAACCCCTCTTTTGGGCTTCCGTAGTCTGGTTTGAAAACTTCTGTGTTTAAATCTCAGCTGTTTGGAGGAAAATAGATGTAAACATGGAAGATGAAAATATGAAGATGAATGTGTTCAGGCAGCTCTGGGTGTTGTTGGTTTTGATCCGCTCGCTCACCTGCCAGCCCTCACTCAGGGCAGAAAAGCACAAAAAGGCAATGAAAGTTTCAACCTAGCTCAAACTGAGTGAAATCAAACACACCTCAACACCTTCCCAAGTTCAACCAGACAGACCGTAAAGCTTCAGCAGCTTCAGCAGCTTCAGCGGAGGAGACGTCACTCAAAGAGCCCTCAAACATTTTTTAACACAAACTGACACTGAAACAAACTGAAACTCTGCAGACTGCAACGCTAAAAACACAAGTGGAGTCTGCTGTGAACCTGATTCTGTCAGCAGCTCCGAGTTCAGCAGGTGCAACATGAAGGAGAGGGAGGAGGAGACGAGATGATGGAGGCTCAGATGTAAGAAGATACAGACACATGCAGAGGAGAAGACAGGAGGTGAAGGAGGAGGGAATGCAGGAAAACTTTGTTACAGTTAAACAGAGAGAGGCGCAGAGAAGAGAAGAAACAACTCTGCTTGTAGTAACTGAGAGGAGAGGAGGTGCAAGAGGAGGAGATGACATGAGCAGTTTTGCTAAATGCTAAAACAAGGAGGTGAAAGACGGCATGGTTCAGGACTAAGAGTGAAATAAGTGATGAGGCTGAGGAGCAGAGGATGATGGAGGAGATAAGAAGAGATTTTTTTCTCCACATTTAAGGTAAGAGAAGAGGAGCAGAGGACAGAGGAGATTAGATTTTGTTAAAGAGGAAGGAAAGTGGAGACAGAAGAATGTAAAGTGAGGTGAAAGAGGAGGAGCGATGGAGTAGGAGCAGAGACGATGCATGAAGACATGAGAGAGAAGAGTGAGAAAAAAAGGAGACAATAGAGAGGGAAAAGGCTAGGAATGCAGTCGAATGACAGGAGAGGAGAAAGCAGAGAGAAGGAGGTGAAAGAGGAGGTGATGGTTCAGATAAGATGACCAAAGAGGAGAAAGTCCTGCAGAAAATTACAGAAGAAAGGAGAGGCAATGAACCACAAGAGGAAAAGGTGAAGGAGCGCCGAGGAGCAGGGAGCAGCCAGAAGAGAAAGGAGAACTTTTTCTGCAGTTAAAAGGAACAAATGAAAAGGAGGTGAAGAGGAGCTGAGGTAGTTCAGGAGCAGATAAGACGATACAAGAGGAGACAGACGAAGGCATTTCACAGCGTTTTGCCAGAGGTAAGACATTTACACTGAGGAGAGCAGAAAGGAGGTGCAGCAGGAGGTGATGAGCTCTTACCGTGGCAGTGCAAGGCCTGCTGGGACGTGAGGGGGGGCAGGACAGAAGTGAGAGTGTGAACTGCAGCGACGCAGTTTATCAACCCTCCACCTCCTCCATCCATCCCTCCATCCATCCCTCCATCCCAAACATGGCCCGGGCCTCCTCCCTCTCTCCCTCCTCCTCCGTCTCTCCTCCTCCCTATCTCTCCCTGTTGATTCCTTATAGGGCAGGTCCTGAGGGAAGCAGCCAATCAGACGGCTCACGGCGCCACCAGACTTTCTCCCATCATTCACTGCATTCCTCAGAGACAGACAGACAGACAGACAGAGAGAGAGAGAGACAGACAGACAGACACAACATATACATAGTCAACGGCAGTGGGTGAGGAAGTATTCAGCTATACTGCAGTAGAAGTACAAACACCACTTAGTAAAAATACTCTGTTACTGTAAAAGTTCTCCTGTTGTTGCTCGAGCTGCAGCTCATTGTAAATTATTTTGAATCAAACTGCAGCTAATGATTCTTTTCATTATGGATGAATCTGCTGACTCCACATAAAATGTCAGCGTTTCCCCTGCAATTCAAAACAAAGTGGAGCAAAATGTTTTTTATGGAATTTACATGCACTGGTTATATTTGATCTTTATATGCATTTTTCTGTTCAGAGCAATGCGTTCCTCTTGAGGGCGTGGCTTATCCGTGCTTCACACACACACCTGGCTACATCTGTT
>JAPXVT010000015.1:4298232-4310922 GCA_029823135.1 Acanthurus reversus | reverse complement strand
AATTACAATGCTTATGGCTTGCTTTTGAATGAAATGGAATAGAATTGTGTGTGTGTGTGTGTGCGCATGTGTGCGTGTGCGCGTGTGTGTGCGTGTGTGTGTGTGTCAGATGGCATCACAGGCTGAAGAACAGAGTACCAGCTGTTATAATGTGTGTACACACACAGACACACACAGAGTAGTGAACAGTTGAGGTCAAGGAGAGTTAAAAAGCCATCCAGATGTGTCACAGATGTACAGATATAAACTCTGATGTCAGTAGTTGTTGTTGTTGTTGTTGTTATTGCTGTTGTTGTCAGAGAAATTAAATCTCAAAAACAAGCCTACATTTCCCATAATGCATGTGGATAAGTCTTTTATTTGAACCCGAGGATGAATCCGGTTGTTACAGCGGCAGCAGAACATCTGTCTCATACTGAGGTGTGACCTGCTGGCAGAGCCTGTTCGAAACTCTGAATCACATACATGACAGGAGGAGACACGCTGACTGTACATATGGTGCCGCTGTGAGACACATTTTTACTTAAAATTTCTGGAGACAATAAATTCTCCTTTTACTTTGCTTAATTTTAATTTTTAAGGTTCATTGTCATAGCTGTTGAACTGTACATTAAGCTGCATTTTAAGTGAACATTAAAATTTTAATAATTATTATTACTATTGTTGTTTTTGTAAGTGTTGTCCTCAAACTTTATTAACTCTTCTATGGAGTGCTGTCTGGAGACAGACAGCATGATTCAGGTAAAAACTGAACTGGATTAAAAACACAAATTTATGATCCTTGTCTGACAGAAGATTTAACGTCCTCCTCCTACGGCAGACAGGCAGGGTCAAACAGAGCGACAGGGATATTCAGACTCTGACATTTTACTGCTAAACAACTTAATGTCAGCTGTCAATCACTGCTGCTCACACGCACACACACACACACACACACAGGGTAAGAGCACTGGAAGATTTTCCAGGCCTGGAGAGTCTTGTCCTGGATTTCCAGACGCATGGATGTGGACGAGGAGAGGAGGAGATAATTACATTAGATAATGAGGAGTCCATCATCTCTCTCTCTCTTCATTTTACAGCAAATGAAAACAGACAACTCTTCCTCCTCTTCTTCTTTGTTCTTCATCGCAGTGAGCAGGAGGTTATTATCGGTTGGACCAGCAATCAAGTACCAGCCTGTTGATGTGTTTGTTTGCAAACTCAAACAGTGGATGTATTTCTAACATGTGCTGTGTTTGCATCACAGTCTGATGTATGTTCTTCTTCTGTGTCATAGAGCTCCATTAAAACCACATCAATAAAACACTGAGATATTCCTTAATCACTGTGAACATGCAGACTGTAGTTCATTTGACTGAATCACACACACACACACACACACACACACACACACATACACACACACTGACACCATCCTGCGACACATACTCGTCAGAGCACCTAATGTGGATTAATTCACTGCGGAAAATAGTCCCCAACAAATACACTCTTTCCTCCTGTTAGTTTGATAAAAGCTACAGAGAGCAGCTGAGTGAGGAAAATACTGAACCTTTTGAAGCAGAAAATTGTTTATTTGGGAGGAGTTTTTAAAGATTTACATCATCAGTATGAACCAATGAGAGCTTAGAGCCACAGAAAGGAAAACAAACATTTCTGATTGGTTGATTTTTACTGGGTCAAAATTTTAAAGGTGACCATAAAAAATATTTGTTTCTTTACTTCATAACAGCACCTGAGCCAACTGAAAATACTTTGATGGCTTGTAGATAAATAAATAATTTACATGTTAAATTTTTACAGTTACAGGGAAATTTTGAAGGGCCAATGATAGAACCCTGAGGAACCTCAAAGTTAATAGCTCATGCTGTATGTTCTCTGCAGGAGAAAACAGCTCTTTCACTTTGTGTAAACTAATCACCTGCTGACAGACAGGAAATAACTTCTCTGAACAGGAAGTGTTTGTTTTCTGCTTTCATCTTCGTGTCTGCTCTTTGGATGATATTAACATATTTAACAAGCATCATTTAAATTTTTAATATAGTGACACTCTCTGCAGTTTCAAGCTCTGACCAATCACATGCTTCTCCTGTTTGGGAACCAATCAGATATCTACTGAGTCTTCAGTGAGACTTTCTCCCTATTAATTTCCTACTCGTTAAGTCCTTCTTGCTCTTGTTAAGACAGATTCTCATTAAGTCTTTTCTTGTTAAGACTCAGTTGATGGACAGAACCAGGAAAGGAGATGAAAGGAAAATTTAAAAAATGTCGAACTTTAATTTGCTGCAGATGAGGAAAGACACACAGATATTAACAGCTTAAAAGGAAACTTAAACGAATTTCTCTCAACCAGCAGCTTTTGTCTTCATCACACTCTGCTGAGGAGAAGCAAAGGCAGCAAAGCAACCAAGTTGAGCAACACGAGAAACTGAGACATCATCAGCAAACTTTCCCTCCACAAAGAAAAATACTTGAGCTGAAGGTAACGTCAATGACATCGTCAGACGAGGTTAAACACTTGTCATCAATCAGCTTCTTCACAGTCGCCTTGTTAAGAGCTCATTAACACAAACAACAATAAACAAATAAAACAAAACACACAAACACACAGCCGTCAATCAAATGCGTGTGTGTGTCTGAGAAAGACCTTTGTAGTTAATTAGGCCATCTGATGCAACGTAAAGCTGTATCCTGAAACAACCACAGAGTGTGTGTAAAGAGCAGGGAGATACACACACACACACACACACAAACACTTTTTAAAAATCGCACATCAATAAGCCACCGGCAACACTAACTCTCGATCAATACTCACAAGACACGCACACATACACACACACACACACACACACACGCACACACACAAACACCAAGTTACACACACACACACACACACACACACACACACACACACACACAGGCACACCTCACAGGAGGAAACACCTGTTAAATACCAATTAGATGGAAGTTTATTTCATCCTTCCTCCCTTCCTTGTTTCCTTCTTCCTGTGAACCTGTCAGTCTTGTGCTCGTCATTAAGTGTGATGGAGGGAAAAGGAAGAATAAAAGAGTGTGAATAGAAAAAGCAGCTGAAAGAAGGACATTCTGATTGGAGGAAGAGTGGAAAGAAAGATGGGAGGAGAAAAGGAGGATCGTTGTGTGAGGTTAAAGAGGAGACGAGAGATTTGGATGTGAAGTCCATGTGTGCCTCCTCCATCAGAGCATCTGATGTCTAATGATGAACAAGACAATCAGTAAAACACCTCACACACACACACTGGCTTTTTTTTTTTGGACCTGCTTTCATCACCAACGTGTTCATTTTGTAATAACTAAACATCCTGATTCTTGTCGTACGAGCATTTTTGTGCTTTGAACATTAATGTGAAACCTGACGATTTGATGCAGCTGAACAGTTTTAATAAAATCAAATCTGAAAACCAACGCTCTTACTGAAGTGTTACACATATGTGTGATGTGTGAGTTTTATATCAACTGTTGTGTTTGGGTTCCTGTTCGATGTGTTCAAGCAGTGAGTCGGCAGCAGATGGTGCGTTCAGGGTCACACTCCTCATTCTGTGACTGTTTCCCAGGAAGAAAAAAATATTCAGCTTCACTTCATCTCTCCATTGACTTCCATGCATTCATACATTTAACATTTAGTCAGCCGGGGGCCCTCTGGGGGCCCCAAACATTATTCTGCTGTCAGTCACCCTGAAACACGGCCAGTAATGAGATTCCATCCAAAACCAACCTGCAGCATGAGAGGGAAATCACACCTACGCCCTCTAAATGATTGACAGCACGTCGTCCTCCCATAATCCCACGCTGCAGACACAAGAGACGCTCGCAGACAGGAGATTGTACCCCCCCAAAAAATTCTCACATCTGGTATTCAGAGCGAGAGCGTGGAAAGATGAGAGCTGCTGCACTATCGCCATCATCATCGTCATCATCATCGGCTACAAACAGGCAGAGAGAAGACGGGAGATCGAGACGAAAGAACGAATCAAATCTCACCTGTGAGGAATTTCTGAGGGCAGAGAGTTTAAACTGACTGAAGATCATCGAGTTTAAACGTTCTCACAGTTGGTGTTCAGGGGGGAGATCGTCCCATCATCAGTGACCCTCAAAGGCTTCAGAACAAAGGACCCGAAACACCACAGCAGGGAGGCTCAACCTGCGGGACGGGACCCTTCAAGAGGCCACAGGGGAAGTTTAGCAGCAGCATTTACGACACACACACACACACACACACACACACACAGACTGAAAACAACCAACGCTGCAGGAGAAGTTTAAATTTCAGGTTGTAACTGAGTTCTTGAACCTCGACTGTGCTGAACAACTGGCAGTGACACACGTGTGACGGTCAGAAGTCATGAAAATGAATTTTGTGTCTTTGGGTTTCAAAGTTGAACGGAGTCACTTTTACAAGCAGCCTCATTTTCTCAGTTCTGCTGTTATTGATTCACATTAAAGAGCTTCAGCTGTTTCACGCATTTATGAGTGTTTGGAGTAAATTCATGAACAGAACAGATTCATTCTCACAGATTTGTTTCTGTCATTCACGGTTTAAATCACTAACGTGATTAAAATGTGGTTTGAATGTGCAGCACAGACTGCTGCTTAAATAACAGGCAGGTCTGAGTGTGTTTGTGCTCTCTGCAGCAGAGTCTGACCCTGACATGTTTCCTGTTCACTGGACGCTGCCAAAAACACAGGAGACCTTCCCATCATGCATTTCAGCAGGCAGAGTGAGAAAAAAGAGCCGCTGTAATATCACCACTTCTCCTTTCAAAGGGCTGCAGCAGGCACATCCATCCATCCATCCATCCATCCGTCCATCCATCCTTCCCCCCCTCCCCAGCCTCAGAGAAGAGAGAGAGAGGGAAAAGGGGGGAGGGAGGAATGAGATTAATACTCAGGGGGAGGACGAGAGGAGAGGAGGAGGGGTGAAGAGAGGAAGAGGGGGAGGTGAAAAGAGGAGGGGAGAGCATATGATTCCTCATGGGAGAGAAGAGAGGAAGGAAGGAGGAGGGGGAGGAGGAGGAAAAAAGAGAGACGAGAAGGAGGAGGGAGGTAGGAGCAGCCTCACTCGGGCAGGTTCAGTTCTTCATGGAGGATTCTTTGTTGGGAGGACGTGAAGCTCGTCAATGAGCCGCCACCATCTGCACCTCCAGCACCAACCTCACTGTTTCTAACACCTGCTGAAGAATCAAACATTTACCAAAAAACACAGTCCTGCTTCCCGGAGTCCTGCAGGATCACATCGATTCTTAACAGCTTTGTTTCAGTTCTGCTTCATATTTGGATTATATCTGCAGTCTCTCTCAACGTTCACATGAGGCAGATTTAACCGGGCTTTGAACGTAAATCACCAGAGGCGGACGAGAGACAGTTCTCCTGTGGACGAGCGTGGACGCTGACTGACAGCTGAGCAGGCTGAGAGGAACGGGTCGTCCTCATCAGAGCAGATTAACGATAGTTTTTTTCAAAAAATCAACCACGTATTCAAAATGTCTCTTTCTGAAAAAATGTTAAGCATGTTATTTGATAATGAGTAGCAAAGCCATGTTGAAAGAGATCACGCAGTGACGTCACACGAGAACAGAGGTGTGCCTGCGAGAACAGGTTGTTGTCATGAGCATGCACAGAATAAACAGTCAGTGTGTTCGTAGACCAGAGACGATGGCGGTGTCTGTGTTTTTCTCCCGTGAATAACTGATGAAGCTAACCACTTTGGTGACTAGAAAACGTTAGACTGCTGCAGAGATGTCTACTGCTACAAAAAACATGATTAAAACTGGTAACAGACTGTAAGTCTGTATTCATGACCTTCTCCAAAGTTCTTTGATAAAATGAACAAGAACTCATCAGAACATCTGCAACAAACTTCACTCACTGTCACTGTGACATAAGAACAACAACAAACCACAGCAGCATAGTGTGGAAATGAGATCCATCATCACACTCACAGAGAGCCTGATGTTCTGACTGCTCCACACTGTGCCATGTGACAGGACCTGCTCACCTGCACACACACCCGCAGCCTGCGTTCAAGAGCACTCATGTTTCTGTTTGTTCAAAGGTGCGTCATTGACGACAGCATGAGCACAAAAACACTCTGACATTATAAAACAGAATTATATGTCAGGTTCGAATTATAATAACACACACACACACACACACACATGTTCACACATGCATGCACTGAGCAGGAGAAATATACTGCTCTTAAAATCGTATGTGTGTGAAAAAAGCATGAAAGACACTCAGAGATTAACCCACTGCACGTGTGTGTGTGTGTGTGTGTGTGTGTGTGAGTATCTGTTACCTGTCGATGATGACGGGGTCTGACGGCGTCTCGTTTCTGTTCCCGCAGCTCTTCTTATCGCAGCAGCGACTGACAGACAAACAGAATAATAACAAACTGTCATTTTTATTTGTTATCTTTGTTTTGAACAAACATGGTTTTAAATTTCAATGCGTCCGTATTCTTACAGTACACAGCAGATACAACGTAAGGCTACCAGAGCAGATACTACAATACTGATGAACATAGTACAGGTACTGCAGTCGATACAGTAGCAGGTCAGAGGTCTTCACCGAGCCATTCAGCTCCTCTTCATCATCAACGGAGGAGGAGGAGTTTATCAGCCATTCTTTCATTTGTCCCTGTTAAAGGTGTTTTGGGGAGTTTTTCTCAACCTGTTTCGAGTGTTTAAGGACTGACAGTGTCACACAAACCACTGAGGAGATTTTCTGTGTGAATAAAACTCTTCTTGACTGACATCTGGTCCCCTGGTTCATTGGGATCAGGTTGTTTCTCTTTTTGTCTCTAGTTTAAAAAAGTTCAGTCGTGAGTGTGATGTTCTGGCAGCTTGTCTGATCTCTGAGGACTCTTCTCAGCAGGTGAGGAGTGTGTGGACGCACACGTTCCTATTCTTACCTGCACATAATCTCATGTGTCAGCAGAACTCGGCACATCTCTGGATTCTTATCCTGACCTTCATAGATGATCGGCTGAAACACACACACACATACACACACAGAAGTATATTAGGCTGTGATCGGGTGTTTAGCACGCAGCAGTTTGTAGCAGCGACACACTGAACTTTATGTTGAACTGTGTGTGTGGAGCTGCAGGTAAATGACTCCTCCCTGCAGTCTGGCAGCAGAAACAACTCAATTAAAGCCTCATTTCATTTGTCTCAATTATGAGTCATTATTAGCTATTAGTCTGAGTGACTGAGTGTGTGTGAAGTGACGGAGGGCAAACATTTGATCCTCTGAATGTTTCATTACAGCTGCAGCCTGCAGATATTCATATGAAACAGCTGGAACCAAAAGCATGAAAAGAACGGATCACACAACGCAAACGACGCCTGACGGGCGCGCTCGTTAAAAACACACTAATTGAATGACTCGTTAGATTTGAAAGCTTCAACTGCTGAGCTGCAGAGAGAGAGAGAGAGAGAGAGACTGAACCCAGTATGCAAAGTCTGCAGTCCTGCCAGCGCCCCCTGCAGGCTGCAGAACTCATCACAGCTACAGTGTGAACAAGCTTCATTTATCTGTTTCTCGTCCAACCAGCAGTGTTTGAAATACAAAGCTTGTCTTGAGTGTGGCGCTAGAGAAAAGACATGGAAGTCAGTCTGAAGCTGTCAAAGTGTTGCTGAGAAAAGTCGCCTCAACAGCCAAGTTTCACATAAATTATGAAGCAAATTTTAAGCAAACTTTTGAAATCTTGCAAAAAAGAAATTGCTAATTAGGAGTATTTCAAACATGTGGTCTGGAGCGAATAAACTAGGCTGAAAAGCACAGTTTGGTCAGTGGGTGGCAGTGTGGGCAACGTATGTGGCTGTAATAAACAGAAGAAGTAGAGGCTGCAGACTGGAAACGAAACATGTGGCATTCTGTAGCTGTTTTACATCTCAGATTTCCAGTTTGTTCTTTACATGATATCAAGTAATGCTTTGGTCTCCACGTTGCTCCACATGTACTTGTTGTTGTTGTTGTTGTTGTTATCAGCCATGTTTTCGCGCATTTGGTGGATATCCACAAAGACGGTGGAAACAGCTTCTTGTACTAACGTTAGCCTACTACTTTTAGAGAGCGGAACCAGCAGAGGAATATTAGCTACATCACAGTTTATTCACAGCTGTTTCCATCTCACAGTTAACTGTTTTTTAAAACAAACGCAAAAAACATCTTAAGCGAGTGTGAAAACTTTATTGTGAAATAGAGGATTGTTTTTTTTTTATTTACCATTTCTCATGTGATATTTTAAAACGTGCACCAAATACGTTTATAGAACATAGCCTGAATGCTTTCTTCTGCAGTGGATCTGCTCAACTATTCTCTCCAAAATGACTCAGCTGCTGTCCCACGATGCATTGCATTTAAAGTGGCAGACTAATCATCTGCTGCTGCATCATTTCGGCTGAATCTGAGCATCACGTGTATCCTTAAAAATTCTCCGCCATATCTTTCTTAAAGCACACGAGGATTAGAAGAACAATGTCATTATCTGAACTTTCACCGCTGCCTTCATCAGGATTGTAGACTTGTCGCAACCACCCGGACTTTAAACCAAACGTCTCTTAAACGTTTTCTTGATTTCCCTCTAATTTACAGCAGCAGATATGCCGTAAAAGACCGTTTGTCGTGAAGGTTTCAGTGAAACTTTCCCTGTCAGCTCATGTCATCCCTGACAGCTGAAGCCTTATTAAACTGGCTCTGCAGGTCCAGGTTCAGCTTCAGGAGGGATGAAGGTCTTAAGGTTAAAGTGAATGTTGACTTGAAGCCCCTGACGTTTTGAACATATGAACTTTCCCTCACTTGATGCTAATGGTCTCCGTGCTTCTCTCTAACAGCAGCTGAAACTTGTGTGACAGCCAATGTGACCTCGCAGCCACATTCAGCAGCAGCATTCAGACATGAGCAGTACAAACGTAACTGCGTGACTTTCACTTTCACTTGTAGTCCCAACAAACAGAGAGCAGCATGAAGATGAATGTGACGGTGCTGACAGACGGTCGGGTGCGTCGCAGCAACCTTCTCACTGAACGAGAGACGACTGCCGCTGTTAACAGATGGGTTCTGTGATCAGAGACACTCAGCAGCGTCTGATTGATTATCCGTGAGAGACACGAAACATCGCTACCTGCGCGTGTAGCAGCAGGAACCCTGTGATGTGTGTTTGTGTGTTGACAGATTTATTTACACTGATTCACACCGTCTCCGCTCACAACTACAGCATACCGCCAGAACACGAACAACAGAAGAAGATTAAATATACAATATCGCAGGCGCATGGCGGACGGGTTGCATCGAGTTCTTTCTCATTAATGATAACAGCAGTAAGTCACACACGGCCGGCAGTGTTTTCAGATGCTGTTGTCAAAGAGTAAATTCATAGAAATCTCAGTGAACTTAGGTTCTGATGAGACCTCGACAGCCTGGATTCAGGCACACTGACAGACGATTCTGAGTCTCTAAATGACTCAAAGTGACAAAGGAACTTAAAAACAGAAATCTTGCAAACATGTTGTAAATATGTTTTGATTTCTGATGTTTGTTCACACAAAAGAAATGAAAAAAAATCTGAAAGGAATATTTAGTGGCATCATGATCCCCTTTACGCTGTGACTGGTCAAAAGCGGAGATGTCTAAGTAGTTGGAGTTTGAACGTCTCTATTTGGAGAGTGAGTATTTGAATGTGTTTATTCTTTTCTAATGTTTTTTTTCCTTTTTGTTTTGATTTCAGTCTTAAATAATTTGTAAAAGAACTCTAACAACAAACATGAACATAGATTGTCTCCAAACTTTTTACTGAAGTAAACATAAACAAATGAATGGATTAACAAGTTTGCTGAAAACTAGTCTACTAAGCAGCTTTTTATAAGTAAAAAATCCACTCAGTGTTTGTTTTTTACGAACAGTGATACGGAGGTTCGTGTGGAGCGATAGAGGGTCGGTTTCACTTTTAAACAATCAGGACGTTTGTTCACACTGTGGCTGTAATGACCAGCCTAACTGCGGGGGGCGCTCTCCATGCTCTTAATTCATTAAGTATTTTTAACTGTGTCTTATTGAGCATGATTATTTCAGGACTGACTTGTTTTTAACTTCATATGTTTTCATTTCATGTGCACTGAGTTTGTGTTTGTGGTCCACAGAGAGCTGATTGATTAGTGTGCAACAAATAAATATGAGCATTAGGAGGAGAGAAATCCAGGAAATATATCAGAAATACTTCAATATTTTGAATAAGGAGAGGAGGAGCAGGAGGAGACAGAGGAGGAGTCTGACCAAAAACAGAAGTCAAACCATCAGAAAAAGTTTCAGGTGGGATGTCTGTGGGATGTTTGTGACAGCAGCATTAAAGATGTGTTTTGTTCTGAAATCTCTGATTGATCCTTCAGCTGTTGATTGTTATTATTGCTTCTGTTATTGTTGTTGATCATCAATGTGAACAGACTGGTGATCGATCACATTTGAACTCCCTCACAACAACTTCAGATTCTCTCTTTGCCAGCAGCTGGAGTCTAATGTTCTGATTTGATAAGGGGTGATCAGTAATCAATAATCAGCGTCTTACCTGTTTGGTCATGGAGTCGATGAGACGGACGTAGAGATCCTGCTCTGTTCTTACTCCTGAACACACACACACACACACACACACACACACACACACGGTACACATCTTATTTAAGCTTTGGAATTTTCGAGATGAATTTTGCTCATTTTTGACTTTTATGAACATTAAAGTTTCTTAATGTCATAAAACAAGTGCACCCACCATTACTGTAGAGCAGCTGCAGTTTGTAGTGAATCCCATTGTTGGTTTTTTCTCCCGTCGGCTCCTGAACACACAGAGACCAATTAAAACTGAAAGTGAGGGGTGTGTCTATTTTCTAACACCTGGTTCAGTCGGGCTGTGTTCGGGTGCTTTGACCTGTGTGACCTCTGAAACGTCAGCATGTGAGGGTGTGCGTTTGGTTTCTGTCCTGGCTCTACTCATGTGGAGACACACTGCCTCTATCAGCTCGACTCAGGAGTCACGTGGCTTTCTGTTCTCCTTTTTTTCTCTCACTGCATCTTTTCATGACCCATGTGTTTGCTTTGTGTTTGCGACCATCTGGAGAACGTGTCGGACATGAGGTGTGTTTGGTTTGTGTCCCAGCTCCTCCCTCCTCTGTTTCTCACCTTCTCTTTCTCCACAAAGTCGACATAGGTGGTGCGTTCAATCTCCACTGGCTGACCCTGCCGGTCGTACAACGCCAGCACAAAGTGGAAGAAGTTGGACTTCCTCAGATTGGACGGCGGCTGCTTCTCGAAGTGAGCGCGGGCTAAACCCACCCCGCTGACGGACAGACAGACAGACACAGAGACAGACAGATGGACAGCACAGTCAGAGCTTCCACTGAAGACACTGAGTTCATTTCTTCTGTCTGTCCGCCTGGGGGTGGGGGGTTGGGGTTGGTTTCGTTTCTAGCACCTCAGTGACATCAACGTAGGTGTGGAGGAAGCTTTGAGCATCCGGATACAGTTTACAGAAAATATTAGTGAATGTTTAAATGAACATATCAGGCTGCAAAAACAAACAAACAAACAAACAAAAAAGGGTTAGCTGAATAAAATAAAAAAAATCACCAAATTCAAATGGAAACATAAAAATAAAAGAAAACGGAATAACAGGAGATTTTTAAAGCGTTGAGTGTGAAGTCACGTTTTCATCAACTGTTTTATGTGGTTGCTATGACTCCGCCCACCGAGGGTGTCGTTATAGAAACTATTTTTTTCTCCTCTAAATGTAAAACATCTGCAAAAACATGTCAATAATTTTTTCTTTGTTTCTTCAACATCTGAACTGAGAGAATCAGGACGGATCGTTTTCTGGAGACAAACTGATTGAATGAATTTATTCCACATTAATACATTAAGCTGCTGATGTGACCTGAATCTGCACCAAAGCGAGTTTAAATCAAACATTCCTCCGAGGAAACGATACAGGTTTAGTCAAACATGTCATCTGTTAATCAGAGTTTCTGACATGTTTGAATAATTAAAAAGACATCAATTAATAATAATAAAGCTGATTATTTAACTGAACAAATAAACAAAAAGTGAAGGAGAAAAGACCCAAATAAAAAATATCTTTAGAAATGAAATCAGGAAGTTCAAGCTGCTCGGGTTTGAGCCCAAAAATATGAAACACCTGCTCATCTGAACAATCACTAAAGGTAAGAATTCAGTGAAGTGCAGGATGTGAAAATATTCACAAAAACTTGACATGAAGCTTCAGGCTTTAACCTCCGCATGAATGAATGATGTGAACAACAACGTGTTTCAAACTTCAGGGAATCCTAAATAATAAATTCACAAGAACACAGACTCACATGCTCACGCTCTAAATATTCATCATAAAGAAGTCAAACTGCAGCTTTGACCCGACAGCACATTCACTCATTATTAAACATCGGAGGACGTTGATTTGGGCTTTTAGTTTCAGCCGAATTCTATCGTAAAGAGACAAAAAGAAAGAATGAGCAGAAGCTTCAGAAACATTCAGGAGATTTTCATCAAGAAATGATGCAAAAAAATCTGCAGATGGGAGACACAAACATGTTAAAACATGTTAATAAGACTGGAAACCACTGTGTGTGTGTGTGTGTGTGTGTGTGT
>JAPXVT010000015.1:4253222-4264320 GCA_029823135.1 Acanthurus reversus | reverse complement strand
AAACACTGGTAGTCAATGGGAAGTGCTAGCCTGCCTCTGCCTAAAGTCATCAGATAAACTTTCCAACAACTCTAAACAGTCCTGTGTCCTGTGTTTATGGATTTCTTCTTCTTCTTCTTTTGCCATTTACTGGCATGCATGCACCCTGCAGTATTTGATTCTAAAATTACGTAAAGTGCTAATCTGAGTCTAACAATAATATAATGTGGTAAATAAACAAGTCACAACAAACACACAGGACCATTTAGAGTTGTTGGAAAGTGAAAGTGACTACCAGTGTGTGAGCTAAGCTAATTAGCGGTGGGTGAGCTCTGCCCATCTCTTCCTTGTTACTGCACACACAGTCAAAAGAATGGGAGCTATCTGCTTGTCTGGAACTCTGGAGGGAGGCGAATAACAAAAAGAAGAAAAAGTTGGCGTGTCCCTTTAAATAAATCAATAAATATGTTGGAGGACAAAGGGCAAAAAGGAGCGGGACTAAAAAGTGATAGCAATTTTTGTGATTTCATTGTTTTTGAGGCTGATAAAGAAGTTATGCTTCAATTAGTCAAAAAATAAAGAAGTAATATTAAAACTCTTTTTGTTGTCCTAAATCTTTGTGCTGCTATTTCTCACTCTTTCACTTAACTATTTTTAATTTTTCAGAGCTCAGTGTTTAAAAAGAGAAATTTTCCTTGCCTCTCTAAATATTGTAGCAGTGCATTGCATAATTGTAATGATTTTGACTAATATGGTTTAGTCCATAGTTTCTTGAAGTTTGTTGATGTGTCTTCATTTTGATGGAAGGAACTGTAATTTTGTCCGCACAGGATCGCAGCCGGGCAGAGAGGAACAGAAATCAAAGATGTGGTTACTACAGCAACCCCACGGAGTCTGAGTACGACGTGGTGGATGACCAGGAGGGAGTGTTGAATGTGCGCATACTTCCTGCACAGCCCATAAATGAAGAGAGAGAGTATGCAGGTAAAGAAGAACACAATGACACTCGTTTCAATTCAGGTTTGTCCAACGTAGATTTTAGTGTGTCTCTGTTTTATTTAGACCTTACAAATGTCTAGTTTAGGTTAGCTTTGTTTCTGTTTTGTAATTTTTTTTTTCTTATTGTTCTGAGTTCTTTCATGTCTTTTAATAATTAAGCTATGTTGACTTTTTAAAGTTTTTACACTTAGTAAAATTGCAGATAGTAAAATCTATTTGGTGGTGTTGTATCAGTTTTCTTTGTCTTGTTTTAAAGTTCTTGTAATCTTTTTGACAGTAAAACTGAGTGAACAACAGTAAAAAACAAAAGTTCCCTCTTGGTTGCTCAGTGGGCTGAGACTCCCTGAGTGACTTTGTCCATCTGTCTGGGTGAACCAGACGTTTGATGTCGGTCCGTCTTGCTCCTATCGTTCTAGTCCACTTTGAAAATGTTTAAAAATGTAAAGCAGCGAATTTGTAAATAGACCAAATTAACTGCCTTCCAAAAAAGTTAAGGACTCTGGGTAGCAGACTTGTCTAAACTTTAACTTTAAACAGAAAAGTGTCTGCTTAAAAGCTCTGCTGAGCATAATTGGAATGATAGTGAATAAAGTGCAGGCAGAAAAATAACAGCTCTGCTGCAAACTGTGGCGAGAATGAAAGCAGTGCAGATCTGAGAACGAGAGCTCATGCTGAGTGAGCATGATCTGCCAGTGGGTCTCCGGGGCCATCTGTTGGCTGAGTCAGACTGCGGGAGATTACAATTATCCAGGAGCCGAAGGGAGAGAGAGGGAAGCATGCAGTGTGAATAGACTCCCTTCACACTCCTGCATGGATGTGGCCCACAGCCAGGGGCTTCACAGCAGCACATCCACGACTTTATACTGAATGTGGCTTTTAAATTTGTTCACACTTGGAGCGTTCTCTCTCTGTAATCAATACAGTCTGCTGCTGCTGTGTACCGCTGGGACCGAGTTACAAGAACGATACAAACTCAAAGAGCGTTTAAACTGTCGACTAACACTGCAGCTACTGAAACTACTATCATTACTGTCGCTGATCAGACTGTGAGCATCACAACTTCTTTTGCTCTCAAGACAGGGGTCTTCCAAGGTCATCGTCGGCTCAGAGCCTTTCATCACACTTCACTGTAAGCTGCTGTTTTCTTTAAATGAATATCCCATTGAATCTGAACTACTGCACATGTCTGCTTGTACTTTATGTGCTGTGTTCTCCGCTCCAACAGGGTAACTTCAACAACCTCCCCAGAGAAAAGCCACTAACGTCAGGTAAAGTGACAAAGCTCTCCAAAAATGTAATTTTTGTGTAAGATGCTGTGGAGAAGATTAAATACACAAGCAATACATCACAGAATTGTTTAAATCAGTCCAATCAGGATGTTTTTCTCTAAAGCCTTGCGTTGCCTGTGACCAGAAGTTAATATTGGCTAACATTAGAAGAGATTAGATAATATTCCTGTGTAATGACTTTCTGACTTTTCTCTAATTAGTCATAATTTGCTGCTCAGCAACAAGTGCACAGCGCCAGTGAAAGAGATATGTCAACTTATTATTTTTTCCTTTTTGTTATTTGCCTTCCTCCAGGACCTTCCACGGTCCTGTGTGCTTGTTGTGACTTGTTTATTTACCACGTTATGTTATTTTTAGACTCAGATTAGCACTTTATGTAATTTTAGAGTCAATCTTTGATGTAAGAGAGAGCGGTTCCACTAGAAAATGTTTTTTACGAGTGGTCCCAAAACCCCAGGATGTTTCCCTTACAAAATGCCAAATTTGCATATACCAAAAAAGTTAGAGGTAAATTATATTTTACATTTATTGACCAAAAATGCAAACCTGTTATCGTCCTTTATGTATTTTATCCATTTACATGCCATGTAGCAAAAGTGTTGTCAAACAATGCTGGAGTAAAGGCATTACTATGGCAGACTGGTGTATATATTGAAATACGGGGACTTTACGAAGATTTTTAATTTGGGTGGGAACCTTAAGTGAATTTCTATACCGTCGTTCTTTACACGTGTAAATCACTTCAGTCGCTTTTCATTCTGACTTTCAGAATAGTCTGTCCCCTGCCTTGTCTAAAATATTGATCAGAACATCTTCAGACATAAAGTGACAATATGTAACATTTCCACACTGAAACGTGACTCAGCATACTGTGAATAAAACTTTAACACGACCTTGTCTGTGAACATTTCTGTCAGAGTCAGTCGGATGGATTTTCATTTACAATGTTGGCTCTTTAACAATGAAATAAACAAATCCCATGATCCCACGCTGCTCCAAGATGTCGTCTTTTGTTTTCATTGTTTTGCTAGAGAGACTTATAGCGACAGAGATGACAATATTGTACGTTCAGCTGCCTGGCATAATGGGTGTACTGTCAGCTACTGTCATGTCTTTAAGAAAACAATAATACAGCACAAATGCATCAGCACTGAAAAATCTGAAGATTAACACAGAGAAGTGACAAAGAGGTGATGGATCTCTTCACATATCTGTAATACAGACTGTTTTTCATAAAATCAGTCTGAAGCAGTGATGGCAGAGTTTGAACATCAGGTCCACAGTGAAGGTCAGCTGTCAGGCCTGGGAGAGGCTTCTTCCTCTCAGCTAATACCACAGAGCCTGGGGGCTTTTGTCAGGGACACCCTCTGTGGCACACACACACACACGCATATATTTTATAATATTAATAATTAATTGTATTTATATAGCGCTTTTCTCGACACTCAAAGTGCTCTACAGTGAAGGGGGAGCTCACTAACAACCACCAGTATGCAGCATGGCAGCCAATATGTGCCAGAACGTTCACCACACACCAGCTTGAGGTGTCGAGTGAGATGAGTGAATAAACCAGTAACATGAGCGGATGATAAGGGGGCCAGATTAAATGAGCCAGGGCATCAGGGAACCCTCTTCTCTTTGTGACGAGCGCCATGGGATCCCTAAAGTTTCAGTAGATAACTTCTGAAAAAAATGAGCTAGCAAGCTAACGTTAGCTGTAGCATGAGACTCGTTGGGAAGCAAACCTGCTGCAGCCGTTTGTTCCTGCTTGGTCTTTATTCCGTTTGTTGTCTCTCTTGTTTTTAAGTCCAGTTTGAACTGAGACCAAACAGTTGCAGGGAAAGTTGCAGCAGAGTAAACTGGTCCGTCTCAGCTCGCGCTCAAACTGACTGACGGTGTGGCTGCAGACACTCTGTTGTTGGCAGAGGAGAGTCAGAGTACGGTGAGCTAATCAGCTCGTACTGACGTCACCTGTCGCTAAGAGGTGCAGCGTAGACCGGCCAATCAGGACAGAGAGGTTTTTTTTTCATTAAACCCTCGTACTGGTGGCAAAGAAAGTATCACGGTAAAAACAGGGCTTATTGAAGACCAATTTAGCAGAGATGGTGTCATTTTTCAACCACTGTTACACTGTTTAATCAGGTTTTACATCATAATGACAAAGTTAAGCCAAAAAAGTTGTCAAGTTCCACTTTAACAGTGTGGTGGAGGCAAAGATTTCTGTTACAGTTGTTCTTATGTTTCCTTGAGTTTTAGCCTAAATAATCACCTTAAATGTCGTGTATCCAGATAAATTCAAGATGAGGTTTTTACATGCCACACACACATCTCTGTTAGCCTGATCACAAATCTGATTACAGTTCATCTTGCTAGCATAACTTCTTTTTGTGTGTGTATGCGAGCACACAAATGTGTCCAAGTCCTTGAGTGAAGTATGAACCTGCTCACCTGCATCCAAACCCATTAGTACAATGTACTAAATTTTGTACAATTTTTTTTGTTTTTTTTCATTCAGGTTATCTTAGTGACGGAGACTCCCCTGAGCTGCTGCCACGGCAACAAGCACCTCCCACTGCAACTTCCCAGGAAACTGCATGTGATGTCAGTTCCTTCCGATTGTACGTGGGCTCGGATCCACAGCGATGCAGCCAACGGGTGACAGGTTTGCTGACCGTTCATCTGCTGGGCCTGGAGGAGATGAAGAGCAGCAGGTACGAGGACAGCACCAACACCAACACCAACACCTGGAACTAACAGAAGATGATGCTTGAAGTTTGCTGATGATCAGAAATGTTTTATTTTCTTACAGAATAAGAAAAGGACTCAGAGCTGAACTTTTATAAAAGCTTTGTACCTGTGGTGGTTGTTGCTTCTGTTCAGGTGTAGGACAGATTTGATGCAGAGCTGATAAAGTGACTCCCTCTCTGTTCCTGTTTGTGTGGATGTGTCTCCTCTCAGGCCGGAGGACAGTAAGGAGGTGTTTCTGGCAATTCAGGTTGATGGAGTGACAAGAGCAAGGACCGCCCTCCTTAACCTACGAGGCTCCGCCCTCTCTTTGAACCATGCCTTCAACCTAGAGCTGGAGCGAGCCCGGCAGCTCCGCATAGTAGTGTTAACACCAGGTACTTGTCTGAGTGCAGTCGTATGACATCACTGCTGTCATAACAACGCAGTCACTTCGTCAGATCTTCATGAAACATGCAGATCTCATTCCTGTTCCTCAGAGGATGATCCTTTTACATTTCAATGACCCTGTAACCTTTCCTCTAGCAACACCCTTCATGTGCTTCATGTGCTCTGTCTCTGCAGTTAATCCACTAGCAGCTGGATCTAAATCAGGGACGGATCAAAGTCAGACTTCAGGTGCTCCTACCAGAAACAGAGTCTGCTGTCTGGGTGGAGTCTCCATCCCTCCACTCTTTAAAGGTTCATTGCAAAGTTTTTAATTGACTCCTCATTGTTTTTCATATCCATACATCATGGTATTGAGGAAAAAAGATTAATGAGCATATTTTTCTGACTGTCAGGGAGTCGAAGTCAGCAGCTCTGTGTGAAGCTGGAGCCCAGAGGTCTTCTTTATGTCAAACTGTCACTGCAGGAAAAATGGGACACACAGGTACAACGTAACACTGCTCATAAGAGCTACAATTAAACAGATCCAATCAAAGAAACCTTTGAATAGCGACAAAAACAGTAAATCAGATAGACTCTGTGAGATGTGAAGTTCTTATCAAAGCTGCAACCTATCCTGATTTAAACTACACTTTCCACACATTTTGCATTATTTTATTAGAGTTTCTGAAAATTGTATTATCACCACACGTCCTGCTCATGCAAATGACTCTTACTACAGTAATATGAAGTATAAATACACAGTGATAATGTTGTTGAATTGTATTACTTTCTCATGACAGCCCAGCAATGACACATCCGTGCCTGCTAATGTGTTTGGGGTTGAACTGCACCATCTGGTGGAGAAAGAAGGATGTGCATCTCCTATCCCTCTCCTGATCCAGAAATCTGTGGCAGAGATAGAACGGAGAGGACTAAAGGTATCCACCTATTTTCCATGTTTCATGTTTCACTACCAGTAAGACTGTGAGAACTGGTAAAGAACAGACGTCATCTGTCTGTCTGTCTGTCTGTCTGTCAGGTGGTGGGTCTGTACAGACTGTGTGGTTCTGCTGCGGTGAAGAAGGAACTCCGTGATTGGTTTGAGAGGAACAGTTCAGCAGTCTGCCTCAGTGAGGACCTCTACCCTGACATCAACGTCATCACAGGTCAGTGAAAACACAGCATAAAGGCAGGAAGCGTCAGTGAGGTCTGATAAACCTCGTCATCACAGCTCAAACAGACACTTGGATCCTGTGGCTGGTACAGGACGTTAATCACATGAGCCCAGTTGAAGCTGTAGACACTGCAGGATGGAATTTGGACTTGAGCCTGATCGGTGCAACATGGTCATACTTGACATATCAGCTCAGTGACTCAAACATGACCTGATGGGCAGGATTAGAATGCAATGACATGATGCTGATTGTTTAAAAATCTGCAGACACATATTAATGCGTGACAGTTATTAATTCAACTTGAGCTGTACAACTTGAATTTGAACCCAATGATTTGAGCCTTCATGTCTCAGAATCGACTTCAGGGAACTCAGCCTTTCCAGACTGGACTCTGCTGTGTGTTCTCTCAGGCATACTAAAGGACTACCTGCGGGAGCTGCCGTCTCAGCTCATCACCAGGACTCTGTATCAGGTTGTGAGGGAGGCTATGACCCAACGACCCCCACCTGCACCTCCTGCAACACCTGATCCTGAGCTGGCCCAGAGCACCGTGGAGCTGCTGTCCTGTCTACCGCCTCCAGAGAGGGTAACAGAGTACAGCAGTACTTTAGCACTACATCAGAGATGTGTTTATTCCTACAACAACATATTTCAGGGTTGAAACACGCTCCATCTGCAAGTAAACTATTGGGGTGTAAATTTTGAGTGTAAGAGTCTTTTTCCAACCAACCAGTAAGTCTGTTTAGTACAAAGATGTGCATTGTGGATTGTTGAAATTTTTGCAATGGCTACTCCGCAAGCCAGTGTGACCTAAAATTACCCAGAACACCCTTTTTCGGTAGAGCTGCTTAAAAAGTTTATCATGAATCTGACAGTTACAGGAGATGACACAAAAATGTACCATCAGGCCAAATCACTGAATTTTGAAACGACTGCTCTGTGGGTCGAGGTCAAAGCAGAGAGCAGGGTTTACTTCCATGTTCTGTCTCTCTGTAGGCCACCCTGTCACTTTTGCTGGACCACCTCAGCCTGGTGGCGTCCTTCAGCTCATTTAACAGGATGACACATCAGAACCTTGCTGTTTGCTTTGGCCCAGTGCTCCTCACTCCAACCCAGGAAGCCTGGAGGGCAGGAGAAGGAGGAGGAGGCGGGAGGGGAGGAAGAGGAGGAGGAAAGGGATTTGGTCATGGTGAAGAGATAGCAAGCGCAGTGGATTTCAAACGACACATTGAGGCACTTCACTACCTTCTGCAGCTGTGGCCAGGTGAGACAAGGGGCGCTACAGAGCAAGAGAGGATGTTTTCACAAACTTACAGTGGAGTTTCACCACTTTGACACTTGACTTTTGTTCATTTTGCTGTTAATATTTTTTCCTCAGTGCCGACCCATCGAGTCCCAGTAGATGACCACATTGACGTTCCTCAGCCTCCCTCGCACGCCCTCTCCCCCAGCCCCCTGGGCCAACAGCAGCAGCGGCCTCCTGCACTGCACTTGGCTCTGCCCCAGAACCCAGAAGAGGAGGTAGTGGTGTCACGCCGCAGTCGAGGAGGTCTGGCTCGGCTTGACAGTCCACCACCGATCAACCGGTATGCCGGAGACTGGAGCATCTGTGGACGAGATCTTCTGTCCAGACAGGAAGCTGATTATGACGAGGTGGCAGGAAGTGAGAGTGACGGAGGTAAGATCACCCAAGTTAAGTCTGATACAAGTCCAAGTCTGAGCAGGTTTAGGATCGAGTCAAGCTGATCTGAGGTTGACGATGGTTCATGACTAGCTCAAAAAACAGCACAGAAACAGAACAGCATTTGCTAAGTGTTGCATTATTGTCTGAGTGAATGATTACAAGTCTGAATAAAAGCTTTTTGGACCAGAAACAAACAATGCTGTACAGTCTTTCAAAATAACTGAGTCTGACACATTTCCACACACTTCTTCATAAAACCTGGATCCTTGGTCGTTTCCTGGTCCAGACATTAATGGTTCCCACAGGATGTATCAAGGAGTGTGACTATCATGTAACGCCACCAACAGGGAAAAGTTCCCACTTTAGTTCCTGACAGGATGCATCTAAAACCAATTAAAATGCTGTTGCTAAACGTAAGCATGTTACCATGCCACCTGAGTATTTTGGTCTAAAGCTAGTTAGCATTTGAAAATATTCAGCTTTTGTCCCCATTGGATCTAATAAAAGCCAAGCTTAGCTTAATATGTGCAATGACCTTTGCAGCCTCATGGGGGCACGATTGTCCCTGAGACCTTCATTCTTGTTTGTTTGCTTTTTACAGCCTGCAAACATGGAAACAGAGAAGGATGCTTTCAGTTTGTTCTGCATTGTTGTGGATCCACATTTTAGAAATTTTTTTTTGAGCTTTTGTCTTTGACATGTTAGTTCCTGTTGTTTCCTCCTGTCACTCTCATTCCTTCACGTTTATTCATTCATTGTTGCTGTTTCAGGCAGTGGAGATGAAGAGGAGGAGGAGAAGAAGGAGCGGTGGTCATCTGGAGGAGGAGGGGGAGGTCTGTACGTGGATGAGTTCATGGATTTCGATGCTCCGTTTAACTGTCGGCTCAGCCTGAAAGACTTTGACACTTTGATCCACGACCTGGACCGCGAGCTGGCCAAACAGATAAACATCTGTCTGTAGAGGAAGATGATGAAGAGGAGGGTGTTTTTGAGTTCGCCTTTAAACTTTCGTGTCCCGGTTTGAACTTGAATTGTGAAAATCTGAATTTAATTCAACCTCAACTTGAGACAAATTGAGTCTAAATTATACTTATTTTTGTTTCCACACAGTTTCAAAGCTTTGCTCAAAGGTTTCTCGGCAGCACTAGAGATTATCAAACAGCAGCCAACTGTACATTTAAACAATACAGTTATTAAATGTAATAGTTACAGCAGACTGACGCCAGATCAGCTGATCAGTTCAAAACTGAGAACATTTTTACATTCAAACTAGATTTGCTTCTATTGTCTGCATGAGACCTACTCAAGAGGATCTTCTCATGATAAAAAGTTAAAATCCCGTAAATATAAGATCTTGAGGATATTCATGGGAAGCTTTTCATATACGTGACATAAGTGATAAGAAATCTATGAGTCATATCAGCGATTGGCCTGAATGAACGTCTACCAGCATAAACCTGGAGGAGACTGAGTCAGGCTGCCAACCCGAACACTGTCTGACTTGAAAAATCCTGATGAGTTTAACTTAAAAAGCAAAATGGACTTGGCTCTCAGAGTGTCTCCTGCACCTCTGGGTGTTTCCTGATTCCTGCTGGTCATCATGGGGGGCGAGTTGTCAGTCTGTGCCAAAAAATCCAAATATGACCAGATTAATTTATTTCTCGTTTCCAAAGATAGACGCAGCTTCAATGTCAGTATGAAGAAGAGTTTCCCTCTGTGGTGTCACTAAAGAGGATCAAAAACTTTCATCAAAGTGTTATTATTTTTATTGATATACAGATGCTCTAATGATTAGGACCCTCTAAAGTCACAGAAGTAATCTAAACAGTGTTGTTGTTGTTCTGGGCATCAGGGTTGGATCCTGTTG
Source organism: Acanthurus reversus (assembly GCA_029823135.1). NCBI lineage: Eukaryota > Metazoa > Chordata > Actinopteri > Acanthuriformes > Acanthuridae > Acanthurus > Acanthurus reversus. The sequence continues at coordinate 4,254,213 of JAPXVT010000015.1, read as the reverse complement.
GATCCCGTTGGTTTGGAATCGGTTGGACTGTATTGCGGCTGTTTGCACTGTTAAAGCCATAATTTCACTCGCTAAAACTTTCCATGGAAGGGAACAAACTGCAGAACTCATCGCTCTGCTGTTTCATCAAATCAGAGTTTCCCTTCACTGCTAATGAGCTCCCTCTAAACATGTGGAAGTAATGGACAGGCAGAGTTAAAAAAGTAAAAGTATTGCAGGAAATATCCCTCTGTGATGCTTTAAAAAGAAAAAAGAATCACGTCAGAGTTTCAAAGCTGCTCAGATGTAAACACCAGTGGACTGATTCTGATGGAAGGGGGTTCAGTGTCCGAGGGTCCATGATTCCACAGAAACCTCTGCAGCCTCTGGTGGCAGAAAGCGGCCTCAAATGCAACTCAGTGTTTTACTATCATTAGCATGTAGCATTAGCATGGAGGCTGACTGTAGCTGCTTTTTTTTAAATTAAATGTCAATGAAGACCTGAGGAAGAGAGGGACTGGCCAGAGTGGAAGAAAAGCTTCCATCTGAATGGATGAACGAAAGTAATTGTTTCACAACTCAGGAGAAAAACACACAGCATGATCAGCTGATGTGTAGATCATTTTCGGTTGTTGGTTGTGCCAAAGTCACATTCCTCCAGAGGGCGCTGTGATGTTACTATTCATGTAATGACATCATTGGCCGTTACTTCGTACAGCAGGTTTCTGCGGGCCCCCAAAAGGTTTCTGTTGGTCCAACGGGTTTCTGTAAATCCTGCAGGTTTTTGTTGGTCCTGCAGGTTTTTGTGAATCCTGCAGATTTTTGTGGATCCTGCAGGTTTTTGTTGGTCCTGCAGGTTTTTGCGGATCCTGCGGATCCTGCAGGTTTTTGTTGGTCCTGCAGGTTTTTGCGGATCCTGCAGGTTTTTGTTGGTCCTGCAGGTTTTTGCGGATCCTGCTGGTTTTTGTTGGTCCTGCAGGTTTTTGTGGATCCTGCAGGTTTTTGTTGGTCC
>JAPXVT010000015.1:4070262-4082487 GCA_029823135.1 Acanthurus reversus | reverse complement strand
AACATAAATCAATTTAACATAAAAAAAAGGAATTCAACATAGCAGCTGCCATACTCTCAGCTGGTTATAAATAATGTATCCCCGTTAAATGTGAATTTTATTCCACTAGACACCATTTCTGAAAGATGTGAGAACTCCTGGACTCGTTTATGTGATACATTCCAAGTTACTTCCTTTTACTGCCAACAACTATGAGTCTTTTGCTTTATAATAGTATGTGTAAGTTCAACCATCACCTGGTATGTATACCCTATTAGGCTCCAGTCTTCTTGCCTTTGCGACCTTCTCACAGATCTCAGCTTCTTTCTAATGTTCCAAGCCTCTCTTCGAGAAATCCGGTGGCTTGGCGGTAGTTGCGGCATTGGAAATGCGATATATCTCCTGGCAAGGAATTCAAATCTATTGAATAGAGAGAGGGCACATGATTCTTTGCTTTCCTCTTTTTCTGCTTTTCTACAAAACGTGTGAGAAGCCTACGCATGTTAAAAAGACTATGAAGGACACCATTTACACACATTCAAAATGTCTTCAGAAAATGCAGGTTTCTAGTTAGCAGCCATTCCTCTATAAAGTTTTCAAAATGTACATACACAGCACTGCCTGATTTGTCTTTCAAGCAGAGAAATTAAAGTAAAGCAAAGCCTTTTTTTTTTTTGTCCCCGCGGTAGGTCTGTAAACACAGAGAGCCTCAATAACATAACACTTTTGCTGGTAGGTAATGTGTCTTGTTTGAAATCATGCAAAAAGTGATGTCAAGACCCACACAGTCAGATGATGTTTGTGATGTTGTTTGCACTGTGCCCAGCTAGAGTGGTTGATTTAAGGACTTTCGAGTCCCTCTGAAGACAGTTCTCCAAGTGATTAGCAAATAAACTGCAGCCTCTGACCACGCTAACAGTGTTAACATCATGTGTCTTTTCATGTGCAGGTCAGCTGCAGCTTTCGTCTCTTTTAAAACTCAGCTGAAGACTTTTCTGTTTGACAATCCTTTTGATTAATGTAAATTTGGGGGTTAAAATCTTAGAATGCTCCACAACTTCTGCTCTCCCATTTGATCTGTCTTCTTCTATTTTAGATTCTCTGATTTGCCTCGTTGTTGAAATGTGCTATACAAATAAACTTGGCCTGAACTGCCTTTTTCCATAGTTGGCACAGTGACAGATACCCATTGTGATTTAACATTGTTGGCCTATAAGTCTCAAGCAAAGTTTGTGGAGGAGTGCATTCTGGTTAGCTTACATACAGTAGCTACAGAAGGCTTGCCTGGCATCATATATTGTGACACCTGTATTTTAATGTCTTGCACTGTCTCACCTCCTGTTGCTGCTTCTTGACCAAGTCATCACTGTAAATAAGAACTGGTCCTCACTGACTTATCTGGTTAAAGAAAGGAAAAATTTAAAAAATAAAATAAAAATGATAAAACATCCTATTGGAACACAACTGTTTTTATTGATTGACTTTATTTTATTGTTGCAGCTGGTGAAGATAAAGCTGATCTAAATAATGCCCGGTTGATTTACCTACATATATATATACATAATTTATTTAATATTTGTTTATTTATTTTTATATATATTGGGTATGGATAATTTTATTCTGGGAAGTCATTAGTTGCTAAGGTTGTAAAATATAATATAAAAAATTATTATTTCACTAAAATGGAATATTCGGGTAAAGTTAGTACAGTCACCTAGTGATAAACTCTGATGAGCTGATCAGTGGATCACTGATGTACTGGTTGAGCCTTACACTTCTGTTCATCTTTCTTGTATTTGACCATGACATAAAACTGAGGCACAGCCTGCTAACGCTTCACATTAGTGATTGTTTTTAAATCTTTAGCCAGGTCTTTCTCGGCACTAAGTCGTAAAACAAGGAGCACAACACATAGTTTGACTGTCTAATTACCCGTCTTTGTGTCTTTACATTTCCAGCTCATTAATTCCTCTCAAAGTAAATCAAAATTCACAGCAAAACTGGACATTTTTTAAACAATTCGCTTGGCACAGTAAAACCACTGTAATACAGTCACAGTATTTTTGGAAAAAAAAAAAAGAAAAGCTTCCAACACGGCTCAGCCCATCATAATCAGGACAAAAACACTTTATAAAGTAAGTAACACATCAACCACACACTTTAACACGCACTCTGATTCAACGTAAGTTTGCAAAAACATGTTGATCTTTTACGGGGGAGATTAAAAAAACTGACATGTATGTATCATATAGCCTGCTAGGAGATAAATTAGGAAATAAACTGACATGGGATGCGAACTTGGGAAATGTAGACCTACAGTATTTATTGTGTTGTTTCTTTAAGCCTTGTTTTCGTAAAGAAATCAGTTCAATTAAAGAGATTCCATAAATTCCTGCTTATTTTCAACTTTGTCTCGGATCAAAGTATATAACTCTGACAGTGAGTTAATCCTTTGTGTCTGTTTCAGAACTCATTCCTGAAAGTAAAAGTGCTTTTAAAGTCCTTGTTAGTTACAGCACCTCAGCCAGTTGGCACATTCTTCTCCTTTATTTTATTTATATCAAAAGTATATGAGGCTAAATGTCTTAGCGTGTTCTTTAACATTAACTGAGAGAAAACAGCCTTAAGTCTTTTGTATTTTCCTCAAACCATACACCACAGGGGTGAGTAAGGTTGACAGGTTTTCACACATCAACATACACACCATTGCATGATTTCTTAAACCCATTAACTGCTTCTCCCAACCACAAGTTTAATCACATCCTTTCTGAAAGAGGGAGGAGGCCTGACCGGGAACCAGCAGCAATAAAAATCTCAAGAACAGGACCGCACTCGCATCAAACTTTTTACTGCTGCACCAGACGCCCTCAACACCACAGTGAGCCAAGAAATGTTAAGTTTTGTACTTTTTTATTGTCTTGTGTTTGGTTTCCAGCACTCTGAGGACATGGAGGAGCCTTGCAGTGAGCATTGTGTCTATATTTAAGAAGCATATGAGGCAAATGAAGCTGCGAACACATGTAAACTTGGACTCAATATACATAATCCATAATTAATAAGCTAAACGAGGCACTGCTACACGGTGCACCTGACTGCCCACTGAGACAAGCTTTAGGCCAGTCAAGTGTTGACTATACGGGCCGCTGTGTGCCCATACACTATGCATGCAGCTACGCCTCAGTGCACACACACATATTCAGAAGCTAACGAGGCCTTGGGAGATCGTACACATCTAAAACCGTCTCTCTGTCTGCTTGACTCCATATATGTTTATCTGTGCATGAAGTCACGCATCATATAGATACTGTACATCTCACAAGGCGAAGCGTTCACCACACTCGTTTACCCCGTTGCTTATCCTGCTTCGTCCCATTACCATCTTTGCGTCTGCCCATCACCAGAAGCAGTGAAGCATGGGGAGTTATTAGAACATTCTTGAGGAAAAAAAGCAAACATATCTTCCTTTTTAAAAAAACAACTCCTCTCTTATTATTGCGTGCAGCATCCAAGCTAATGTATATTCAAGTGAAATGATGAGGAGCTTCTTTTCGGTGCAACACACTTGCTAGATTTCACTTATAAGTGTGAAAAAGGAGAGTCTGCCTGATGGGGAAATACATAAATGTAAGTGGACGTGCGCGCAAACACACCAAAACATGGAGCCCAAGTGTCATAACTATTCCACATCGTCAGAGAGCCCCTGACTCCTCTTCAAAGCTCCCCGGCTGACAGTGGCTAATGATGAACACTAAGATGAAGAGCAAAGAGACAGCGATCTAGACTCCACATTAAAAAGGCCTCTTCCCGTCTTTCACACCGAGATAAAAGCAGAGAACTCGTGCCCGACTGCAGCTAATGTGCGTTTAAGCACTTATACATACATACATAAATGCGTACACAGGCAGACACACTTATCATGCAAATGTAGAATAATTACAGTCTTGTCTGAGGGAGGAAGGCTGGGTTGCCTTTTGAAGATAGCGATCCTCAAAAGATTCATTGATGTTACGCTGGGTAATGGAGGAGAGACAGAGAGCTGGTGTCTCTCTCTCACTCTTTCTCTCTCCTTCATGAAATCCAAAATCATCCACATTGCTCTGTAGACTGGTGTGAATTTAGATCAGTTTTGAGGATGGGAGAGGCTGTGTGCACGTTTGCAACAAGGCTCTCTGGAAGGTATGATCTCCAGGGGTCATACAGGGGTCGAGGTTTAGGTGCACTGGGACTAATGGTGGAGATCCACAGGATTCGTCCCATTCATTGTCTATGTAGGACGCTGTAACAAAGCGGTGGGTTTTGAGTAAAGAGACACCTCATTGGCTTCTCCACATCTGCATAAAGTAAAGGTCTTGGCTACTTTATGCAAAACAGCTGTGTCCAGCAGGACTCTCCACCTCTGCAAACTCTCACCCCAACTTTTAAACTAGCTGACGTTGATCTAAAATAAAGTCAGATTCAACAGCTACACGGCTTATTTCTCACCCAAAATGTTTTCAAAAACACATTTCAGTGAACTATTTTTTTTAGATATAACAGAAAGCAGTCAAAGCGAGCCGCCATGTTGGTCCATTTTGAAATCCCCAAGCAGATACCGAGGATAGCCCAGTGAGTGTGTTCGTCCAATCAGGTGTGTCAGGAGTGTTTGCATTGGTTGATGTTTGTTAAATTAAATATCGTCCTTCACATAGTGGCACACCCATCAAGTGTCCGATGCTGGGAAGCAGTACGTTCCCTGTGAACATTCACCTAGATGGCCAAATAATGTGGATGAGATGCGTCCACACCTGCAGTTTCTTTTCATTTTTGCACAAACTTAAAATTTTGCATTAATTCCAAAACAAATGAAAGACTGATCAATCTCTTCTTCTGGTAAGGAGTGCCAGGTTGCTCTGCAGAGTCTCAGCTGGTTAAACTTGGTTTGGTCCCCATCTGCTTACCGGGATCACCTGCTGAACTCAGAATCTACTTATCCACATTTAGATATTTTTCTTTTCTGGAACGGAGCCATCATAAAATAAAATAAAAGTTTGGTCGCTGCTATGTGTTAAGGTGGCAAATGGTAACTCCTGCACTGAGGCATCAACCCAGTGACTTCTGAATATAAAGACATGAGACAAAATAAACATAAGCACACCTTAATGTGCCCTGTGTGACAGGCTACAGAGTTGTGACTGGCCGCAGAAAGAAAGATGTCTTCTTCTGCTAGTTTAGAGAAACCTTCTGCAGATACCACAAAAAAGAAGAGACTCTGCATTTATTGCTCATTAATCCGTTCAAAAGGCAGAGCTCTGACAGTATACAGCCACGGGCTGTGAGCACAGCTGCAGTCACTCTGCCTGGCTGTGCTGGTTGAAGCTGTAGCTGTGGTTACCACGGCTGCAGATGTGGTTAAATCTATGATACCGCAGATGAGGCTAAGCTGCACTGTGACTGTTCCTTTAAAAATTAGCCCAGTAAGCATCATTTAGCCACACAAGATTTGAACCTGCTGGGCTTCCATCAGATATGACAGATGTGTTACAGGAGTTCAGAAAAACTACAACACTCAGCACAACCATGTCAACATGCTGCACACACACAACATCTGCACAGAGTTGCTGTTACATTCCCCACAACTTATACGTGACATCTGTTACAACCAAAGCACAGGAACAATCATAGCGACAGCAACCTTCAAAGCTCTGTCATCCCACGGCTACAGCTCACAATCACCACTAAAGTCTGTCTCAGTCAGCCTCAGCTGGGATAACTCGGATAGTAATCCATCTACTGTAGCTTCAATGATAAAGACCTGAGAAAACACAGCTGTCCATGCTCCCTCTCACCTAGTGCTACTCAGGCCACATTGAGACGAAAACAGGCCAACTGAAAATGTTTTTGTATTGAAAAAAAAATCTGCATTGACATGAACAACCGAAAGTGCTGCAGTTTGCGTGCCAAGCCACTAGTCGGCAGTGTAACTTTGTAAAGACATACCATCGGAGCCGCTGAAGCTGCTTACTGCTTGTTGCTGCTAAGCCCTAAGCAGAGCCACAAATTAAAGAAGTTCAGCTGTTTGATTTCCAAACTTATATGAAGAGATAAGAGATAAGATAATCTTACCTGAAAATTTATACCGATATCTCCTTATATTTTTACAATTCACTTGCAACAGATTTCAGAATTGACTGGAAATTGGTGGAATGTCTTACTGCGACAGGACTCCCTCCTCTTGTAAGAATTACAGCCAGGGACACGGCAGTAAGATGACATCCTTGCAGGTGAAGTGATGCATCTGACATTGTGTCGCCGCTATGAAATGTCTCTGCTGCACCCGCCCAGTCAAGCCTCGCTTTGGAATTAAGATGGTGACCCTTGTGAATAAGGTGAAGTGTCAGTTGGTGGAGACATCTTCCTGTAGCTTCACCTCACCTCTTTCCCTCTAAAACTTTGAAACTCAGGTGACAGTTGGCCTCAAATTTTATTCACAGCTGAAATATTAGTTTTCTGGGAAATTTTCTGAGCTAAGGCGGCCGACATTTCTCTCTGAGGCTGCAAAGCACCTTGAGGAACGCTGGCTTATAAGAGATAACTCTGTTCTACAGGAGGAGAAAAGACACCCGAAGGTCTACCTAAGAAGAGACTGGCAGTTATATTTTATCTGGTGGATAAGACAAGTGCCCAGTGAAACTATTAGGGCTGGATTTTATTTGGGTGAATCTGCAGAAGAAGAAAATTTTCAGCCAGGCATCAATATCTCCATGTGAATTTAAGACTGGACACCAACTTCTATGAAGACACAATGTGACTGAAAGCAGGGGGGCATGAGGACCTTTTGTTTTTAGTCCACATGCCACAAGAGAGGGCAAAAGAAAACAAACCCAACAGAGAGACAGAGGAGAAATATACAGGTTGAAAAAAACAAAGAGAAAAAATAAATGAAATCAAGAAGATGGAAACCAGAGACGAGCAGACGCATAAAAGAAGACAAAGAACTGAAATAAAATAAATAAAAATATATAAGAGGAGGTGATTTAAAGAGAAAAAGAAAGAAACTGGGCAGCACAGAACAAGTCAATAAAAAGAAAGGAGGCAACACACACACACACACACTAACACACACTAACACAGACAAAGAGGAGGGAATGAAAGAAGAGAAAAAATATGAGACACAGTGACAGAAAACAGAGAGAACACTGTGACAAACAGAGAGGAGACATATAGATTTTATAAAACAATTTTAGAGAGGACAAGGAGGACAGACTTTTTTCCTGCACTCAGATCAGTTTCATCAAACTGCGTCCATGTTTTCAGAGGAAGAAAAATCCTCAAAAACAACATATAGGAACGTCAGCACAGGGAAAGCAAACATCATTCACAGTGCTGGTGCGTGCAGCTCATTACAGTACCTGTACCTGTACCTGTGAGTATAAGGATTACAAAAGTAATGTAATCAACACAAGTGGAAATGTAATTGCTAAATGTAGAAAATGTCTATGTATATACATGCATATGCAGAAAAACATAATAGGTGAGAATGTCACTAACAGACAAGAGTCCACAGCTACGAGTAGACAATTGCTCGAAGCAGAAAAATTGTCCTCACAAGTAAAAATGTCAACACTAAATGTAGAAATATCAGGACAAAAGTAGAAAAATACTCCATTACAAGTTAAGACACCCTCATAAACAGAGATGTCAATACCTCCAATAAAAAACAATTTTCTGTGGTTGAAGTTCTCATTACAAGCACAAATGATACGAGAACAGTCAGAAACATCCCTGCTACAGCAGAAACGTGACACGGATGGTGTTTATGGATGGAGACAGTCTGAGTGTGACAGACAGGAGCTCGTCACTTTCAGAATAAAAGCCTCTCAGCTGCAGATCAGTGACAGCTGAGGCTCAGCTGATCATTAACCCGTCTGCTGTGACGAGCTGAAAATGCTTATGAAGCGTTACTGCAGACAGCAGGAGAGCTGGTGGGTGTTCACAGCCTACACACACTTTACTGTAATACATTTATTTATGTTTGAAAATAACACACATGCAAACACACACACACACACACACATGCACAAGGCAAGCTGCAGGACGCTGACAGTGAGAAGTGGTGGGCTGGTAAATGAAACCCTGTCAGCTGCCTGTGTGGAGCTGTGTGTGTGTGTGTGTGTGTGTGTGTGTGCGTGCGTGTGTGTGGGCGAACTGCACGGTTTAAAAACCAACACAGTGGATGTTACTGCTGGCATGAACAGACAAAAAACACATTCTCTGGAAAATGGATGCTAGCAAAAGGTTTGTGCACTTAAAGCAGCATTTTTAGCAGCACACACAAATCTAAATGTATAAACTACAACTAGAAAAATCATTGCTATGGATTAAAGAGAAAAGAAACATCACTGCTAAAAATGACATCAGATAGAATCAGAATTAAAGGCAGAAACCCAGAAACGTTGGGAGTACAACTAAAAAGTAGTGATTAACTGAGTAGATCATCACTAAAGTAAAGACGTGGTGGTTACAAGGAGAAAAAAAAAGTTGTGAGAACAAATATCTTTGCTCTCAGTAGAATCAGCATCACTACCAACGAAAATAAAATGATTACAAAGCAAAGATCAAGACTACAAGTAGAAACATTATTGCAACAAACTTTATCGACCAGTCAAAATATGTTCAGTCACAAAGTGGAAACATTAATGCTACAAGTGGAAGCATCATCCTTACAAGCACCTGTGTTACTTGGAGTACAGCACACCTGCAGCTTCCTTCAAACTGTCCGGGGACGTCAGAAAATAAAAAAAATCCCTGCGGCTGAAATCAGAACGTTCACTCAGGTAAAACAGATGCTGAACAGCCGGTCGTCTCAGTTTTTTTGTTAGCTAGAGCTAACTTGCTTAGCTAGCTCAAAACTTCATTTGGTGACATGTAAAATAAAAGTTGGATTTTGGAAACTATAGAAACAGTGGGTCTTACGAGCATGTTAGCATGAGATATTGAACCTTTCCATCACCATGAAACAAGCTTTTCAGCTGTTTTCATTGTTTCAGCCACACGAGTCGCTGCTACAGAGGAAGACTGAGCTGCATCACAGGAACTGCTACACAATAAATCTTGTTCTTATCAGACAAAGCAGGTCCAGTTATGTCAGAATAAACTGAATTCTGGAGGTTATGGACGTCCTCTGCAAAGCAGCTGAAGCCGCAGCCTCCTGCTATCTGCTTAATGGGGGACAGAAAGGGAGGAGGACCACCTGCTGCACAGGTACACACTCCGCAGGTACATCACAGTCAGTCGTTCACTGTGTGGGAGTCACAGAGGCTATGCAGAAACATCAAGGTTTCAGGTTCAATCCCAGCAAACATTTCTCTGCCCACCAGCACTTTCACTGTACATGAAATGACTGAAATGGAAAAATATGTTTTTTTTTCAGGAAGAGGTTATATATAGTTTATGTATGTTGTCCCCTGAGGGCTGCTGAGCAATAAAACATTCTGTGTTTTATGTTATTCTCACCACACAGCAGATCATTAGATTCCATCAAAAACTTCACACAAATTTAAAGTGAATTTCAACTTCCCAGTCGCTGCCAATAAACCACTGCAGCAGAAAAACACAATGAGATGACGGCGTTAAAAGAGCCGCAGTCAAAGAACACATGATGGAAAACCTGATGGAAGTCCGTTTCCTGTATGAACGTCATGAAGGTTACAGCCAATGTGCTGCATTTGAAAGATGTGAAAATGGTCGTTGTGTGACTCAGCAGCTGCCAATGATGACTGGTAAGATTAGTAAGTGTTCAGAATGTGAAGTCACTGCTCACTGAGTGAACCAATGCCTGATTTCAGCTGCAGTCTGCTTTATGCATCAAGAGAAGAATCGATCCTCTTCCTCTCTCTTCATCCCATCTGCAAAGCTCTGATAGGCTCACGTCTTTTATAGCCTTTAGGCAAAACTATCTTTGTATTAAACATTAACCTCCTGATTTGTCATAATGTCCAAAAATTGGTCATTTTTTCCCAACCTGCAAATCTGAAGAGGACCTGTCACTGTGCCGGCATAATGCCGCCTCAGTGTGTGATTTTAGTCAGCATGCTGCTGTTCCAGATGTGTAACACAAAAGCTATAGAGTCTCGCAGCTCCGGCTTCGCCTTTTAAAATGATTAAACATTTTTTAAATTTGCACTGTTGCTTAACAGCAGAACAACACACACATACATAGACACACAAAGACACACACAAACAAACACACACAGAACAGGGAGGCGGAATAACAGTGCACCACTCACACCTTGAACAGGCTGTAAAAAGTGAAACAAGCAGAAATGGCTCCATGTACAGGAACATTTGGACGGATGCTGTTTGATATGAGGGCAAGACTTTTGCTTCAGCACTCGTCCATCCCTGCATGTCATCAGGCTGAGTGTCCCCTCCACACACACACACGAATAAAGATCTGTGACAGCAGCAGCTCCAGCGTTTTTTCAGTGGGTTTCCTCTCCAGCAGAGACGACCTGCAGCTGCTGGTCACATCTGGAGCCTGAACGGACAGTTTTTACATGTGAACACGTTTGTGTCAATGCAACAAAAACACTGTCCACGCATGGAACATATTTTTAGAGATGATGGTGCAAATCACACGTGCACTCACAAAATCATTTTAAACAAAAAAAAAAAAAAGAAATTAACATAGATATAAAATATCTTACATATGGCAAGTAAGGAGCTGCAAACTTTAACTGTTGTTTAAACCCTTTTAATTATGTAAAAGTTCTTTGTTAAAATGGATTTCAATGAATCTCAAAGACAGACACATAAAAAATGATCAGACTGCAGAAACCACCTGAGAAAGCACATTAAACTCCAGATTCAACATATAAATATTCATTCTTACAGGATATAAATGGTTTCTGGAGCAGTGTGGGCTTTTGGGAACATTTTGTTTAACAGAGAAACTACTGTGTGAGAGTCTGAATCTGCCTGCACGAGCCTCCACTCATCTGCACTCATCTGCCTGCTTTTCATCAGACTGTCACTGCAGCCGACTGCTGAGTTCAAACACCTCCGAGAGAACACACAGGTCTCCTGGGCAGAGGCTGCTGGACATCCAGACACAGCCCGCTCTACTGTCGGCTTCTTCTCTAAACACAGCAAAGTTTAACCAGCAGCCACAGAAGAAGAACAGAGGATTCAATCCACAGTTTCTGCACAACATGACACCATGCGTTACCTCATTGAAAGAGCTTGAAATGACAGTATGTTCATGTGGAGTTTGATTCCTGCCTCCAACAGCAACATCATTGTCACAAGCAAAAACGTCGGAACATTCAAGAATCCACAAACTGTCCCACAGCAGAACAATGACCAACGCAAACATGAACGTCACCTTCAAACAAAACAATCTGGCAGCAACAAGAACTTGATTTACACTCAGTGATAAAGTTTCTCCTCCAGATAAACTCATATGTTCAGTCTGAACAGACAGCATCTCATTCATGTGACTGTTGTCCTCACTGTAGACATGATTTGTGGCTTCTCAGCTGCTTTTCAATACATTGACCATATATTCAAATCTCAACAATAAACTTCTCACCTACAGTAAACTTCAGTCAAGAGTAACTGTGGGATTCTGAACATTATGACAGCTGTTTTGAAGTTACATGAACCACGACTATCTATTCACTGATGGAAAGGTGAACAGCACACACAAAAACTGGACTCACTCTGGACTCTTGGGGTAAAAAGGCAATGTGACGTGACTGAGATCAGTAATGTCACAGGCGGTGGGCTCGGCGGAGATGGCCTGTCGCTTGCTGCGGTGCTGGTCTGGCTGCAGGACGAGGCTCTGCTGCTGGGCCTGGACCTGCTGGGCGGTGGCGGGCCGGAGCACAGACCGGTACTTGTCCAGCTCGTTCTGCAGGCGCTGGATCAGCTCATCCTTCTGATCCAGCTCCAGCTCCAGCTCATCGATCAGGGTGTCACGCTGCCGAAGCTCCTCAATCTTCTCCTGCAGGGCATACTGCAGATCCCGCAGGGTGCCCATTGGTTCTCTGAGGTCTGAGGTCCCAAGAAGAGCTTCAGGGTTCCCCCAGAGTGTTGGGATCCTCAAGGTCTTCAGCGGTTTCCAGGGTCAGGGTTTCTCAGATCTCCTTCAGATTCAGATTGCAGGTATCTCAAGGCTCCTCAGGAGAGTCTCAGCGTCCCTCAGAGTTTCCAAAAAGATTCCTCAAGTACACAAGAGCTGTAGTTCCTCAGGGCTCTTGAGAATAT
>JAPXVT010000015.1:3959257-3972951 GCA_029823135.1 Acanthurus reversus | reverse complement strand
GTGGGAGTGGCCTATTGCAAAAAAAAGTGCATCACTTTCAAATGGATTCACAGACTTGCACCAGATTTAGTGAGAAGTTTGGAAATAAGCCAAAGAACAGCTGATTAACTGTTCGGGCCAACTGGTGAAAAGAGGGCGTGGCAGTGGGAGTGGCCTTTAACAAAAAGGCATGTAACTTCCAAATGGATTCATGTAACATGACTTTACGTTGTAAAAATACACACGCACACACACTTTCAGTCGTCATAGCTTGCCTCAGACCAACACTTTCGCCACGCCCCCCTCCACAACTCATCATCCGGCATCATTGCAGACAGTAATTTTTAGTTCTTCACTTTTTTTCTTTCCAAATATGGAGTAAAGAAAGGATTTAACTTTCAGCGTTATGCATCCACACATTTTTTGCTGCTGGTCGCACCTGTTGTGAATTCACGCTTGGGTTTGTTTTTTTGTTTTTTTTGGTCTATTTAACTGTAAATGGGACGATAATTTACATCATAAACATCTTGCTGTGTAAAGAACATTTGACCTAGAGACTGAGACCGTAAACTCACCAGGAAACTTTAGAGTGATGCGTCAAATGAGAATCAAATGAGAAATTACAATTTTCTACAAGCAAAGGAGTCGCCCCCTGCTGACCATTACTGAGAATGCAGGTTCAGTGCACTTCCAATTAGCTTGATTTTTCAGGTCTTGAAGATCTGTCTGCTGTTTAAACTATGTTCAGATGTCCGCAGCACGCTTTTACCTGTGAGCTTCAGAATTCAACAAACATGTCCCTCACCTCTGTGCTTGTCCTGCAGGTCTCCTGTCAGGGGTGGACATGGTGGAGGTGAATCCTCTGAGGGGTCAGACAGAGGAGGAGGTCCAATCTACAGCCAACACTGCAGTGGACCTGCTGCTCGCCTGTTTTGGACGCCTCCGTGAGGGAAACCACCCGCCAGATTACTGCCTGCCTGAACCATGACCGGGATGCCGCCAGTGTCTCCGACTTCACTGATAAACCCTAAGTGTCTCTGATCACCAACAGGAACCATCAGATTTTACTAAGAAACTTTAGATTGATTAAATTTTCAAACTTCAAACTTATTTTGAAAAGATAAGAGGTAGGACCACTTCCTGGATTTTAAAGAGTAAGTAAGAGGGGCTCTTTGGAAAAGGACACATTGTTGGCACAAAAATCTCAAAAACAAATCCAAGAAAATTAAAATGCCTTCATTGGCTTCAGGGGTGTGGGGACCAGATGTGCTCAGCCGGCCAGATTGGCTTGGAGTTCTGCGCTTACAGAAGACGTGACTTATTAACTTTTAACCACAAAAGATGTCATGAGAATGAGATTATTTTAACCCAAACCATGATCTTTCTCTAACTTTCACTGCATGTTTTTGCCCAGAAAATCAGCAGACCTTAATCACACCGTTGTCACATTGTTACATGATAAAGTTTTACCAACTGCACAATGAAGAAACAACACGTACAAGTATCACAAGTTTCAAAAACTGAGGATTACTATCACACACACTTGTGTACTTTATATATTGGAGAGTGTGTGCTGTGCTCGCTACACAGACTAATGTTACTGAATGTGATTCTGTTATTGTGTTGACATCAAGTGCAAAAACATGTTGGTTGATTAAAATGACAACACAAATGTTGTCATTTTGTGTTAATATGTTTAATAACCGTCATTTTCAAGTTTTTTTTAAAGTTTGTTTTGCCATCCAAGATGGTGGACTGCTTGCGCCTGTGCATAATACTGAGTAATGAAAGCAACAACAACAACAATAATAATAATAATGTTTGACCTTTGTGCAGCCAATCATCATGAGTTACATCCTCTGTAAGCGCCGGACCTCGAGCTGATCTGATAGGCTAAGCACATCTGGTACCTACAACCACAGACGTACGTCTGTGCCTACAGCGACACGCTACTGTAAGGCCTCACCTCGACTCTCTGACGAAGGCTCGATGCCAATACGCATCACAGCGTGTTAGTAAGGTCCTACATGAGCAGACTTTTACAATAAAAGGTTTGTAGCTACTTATACAAAATACATCAACAAAATGTGCAACTAATTGTTCCTACTTGAAATTTTTAATTATCTTCTATGCATGTGGAGCATAATGGCACACAACTTTTTTTTTGTTTGTTTAACCGTTTTTAGTTTCACTGAACAAAATTTTTCACTGATTATTTTCATTGTAATTTCAGTTTTAGTTACCATTAATTAATCACCCTGTGGAAAAGCTGTATGTTGATAGACCTCAACAAAACAAAACAAACAAACAAAAAAATTCCAAAACACTAAAGGCCAATTTATGGTTCGACACTTTACAAAAATGACGTAATATCCACACAAAAAATGTGTCACTCAACATTTTCATTTCATGTCTCGTACCTGGAGAATTTTGTTTTGTCACGTAACGTGATTGGGTAGTGTTAACATCACCATGGAGACAGTTTTATGAAACGTCCTTGTTGATATTCTATCCTTAGTGTCAAAATACGATAACCGTGGAGACAAATGAAATCTTTTGCAAAGCAAACTGAAAAACTGAAAATGCTGCACGACTCTTTCCCTCCTGCAGAGCGACACTTATCAAATGTGTCAAGAAACAAACCATAAGTTAAGCCGGGAACAAGAGTCCACCTGAAGCAACTGATGCTCACTTGCCACAGGCTGACTCGTGGCAGTAGTATTTGAGTTTACTGCTGACAGACACACAAAGATATGAGGGATGATCCCATCTCACTACGAGAGCTGTGACATGAGCAAACATGAATCAGAGGAGATTTTCTTTCTGTTGCAGCAGGAGTTTATACTTTTATTTATTCTCATTAGAAACATTTTTCACATCCTACAGACACAGATCACATCATCGCTTACATTCTCAACATTAACAGTCATTTTAGTCACACACACAAACCAGTAGTGCAGCATCTCTTTGCATAAAATAAAGTTTACACAGCCATGTTTGCTGCAGCAGCGAAACAGATCTAAGGTCAGTGACTCAAAGTGATACCACGCATACACAGATTATTTATTAAAACTGAACTTCCTCTGTTTTGGCCTTCTGACAACAGACACGCAGTTTGAGCTCAATGAAAACTGATCTCTCAGAAAACATTCTGTTTTATGTTTGCAGTGATGTTGTGTATGCAGATTTACAGTTATACACTGTGGCGTGAGAGTATGAACTGTTTCCTCCTTTGTTTTTATGAGGTGACGTAACACTGGCGCTAAATGTGCTAACAGGACTTTTTATACGTTTACACAAAAATGTTCAGTCACTCATTCGCTGTAATGAGGAACAGAGGTGTTGAATGAGCTACAGAGGTCACGATATAATCAACACTGCCGGTTTTGGGCGAGAATCAAATAAACCTCTGGTAAAAGCTTTCTTTCAATTATATCGCCACCTGTTGGTTTGGAATATTCATGATGTGTGTTTACATTCAAAACGGAGCTCCTGTGAGCAGGAATTTCTTTGAGAATGAAGGAGGAGAAAAACCATGTTTTAAAAAAGTCCCTGTGTATGCGTGGACTCAGTTGGGGACGTGTTCGTCCTCTTCTCGCTGACCAGGAGTTAAACCTTCTCTGGAGTGGAAGAAATGCTCGTTCAGTGCAGCAGTGAAGCCTCAGCAGGCTCAGTAACATCAAGTCCACATCTTTCAAAGTTCATGTCATCAAGAACAAAACACTCTATGTTTCGTCTAAAAAGAGATTTTGTTGCTGAAGGATTCGTTCTGGTTGCTGCCGTAAAATTTCTCACAAACCACCAGAAAGAAGCTGTACATCTGACTTTCTGAAACTCACACAGCTTAAGCTTCACTTTAAAGGTTTTGTCAAATTATTCCATTTCACTAAATGTCCATGTACATGTAAACACATGAGTATTTACACTGATGTAATGCAGCCAATTCCATTTTCAAAACCTGTCCCAATTCTTTTTTTTTTAGTGGTGGAATTTACATAACTAAGTACATTTACTCAACTGCTGTACCATTTTAAGGTGCTCGTACTTAAGTATTTTTTTCTTCTACTTTCTTTTACTCCACTTCATATGTCTGTCAGCTACAGTTACTTTACAGATTCACATTAATACAGAATGTAATCAAATAATAATTCTTACAGATTAAAGCACCCAGCAGATTAAAAAGTCATCACAGTGAGCTGCAGCTGCAACATTTAAGAGATGAACGAATGACGTCATTCATTTTTAAGGAATCTTACTTTTGGTTCTTTAGTGTATTAAAAGGTGCTTCTGTACTTTGAATGCAGGCCTTTGAATACTTGTAATAGAGTATTTTTACCCCGTGGTATTTTTACTTTTACTTCAGTGAAAGATCTGAGTGCTTCTAGCACTTCCTGGTTTTGTCTCTTATTCTTATACTTTTATTATCAGCTGTAGTAACAGATGGAAAAATCTGGGTCCTGATTCACACAGTTTTCTGGAAGCTGCATTACTAAAATGTATTACGATGCATCAGTTATCTAATATTTTAGCATGTTGGACAATAAAAAGCCGAAGTTACAGAAACTCTGGAGTGTTCAAGTTTGATCTAAAATCTGAATTTTCATCAGTCTGGTCTGGTTTTTTGAGCTGCAACAAGAAGTCATCAGCACTAAGAACATTTGTGACCTTCGGTTTGCACCCAAAACACTTTAAAGGATTTCTGAGGGAGCACTCCGCTTCTTTTGTTTGAACTTGTTTTTAAGCTGACTTAAATTTGAATATCAGAATTTGAATTTCAGCAACTTGAATACAGTTTTTCAATTAAATGAACTTTTTTGCTCACATCAGTCACATGACCACAGTACAACCACAACATGATGTCACAGTTTAACTTACAGTTGATCAATGAGTGTTAGCGCTGCTAGTTGGTGGGTTTTGTTCCCTTTCGACAGGCTAGCAGTTTCCCTCTGTTTCCAGTCCAGTTCCAGTCTATGCTAAGCTAAGCTAACCAGCTACAGAATGAAAACAACTTGAAGTTTAAGTTCTTAGATAATACTGACAGAGGGGATTTTTTTGTTTTCATTGTGAGAGATTTAAAAATATCTGCACCTGTGCTGCGTTCATGTGGCAACTGTTGAAATTACGATTGACAGGGAAAAATGTTAAATATGAAGCAATGAAGCCACACGTGACTGACTGCCGTGACTGAAGGCCGTAAAAAGAGGCAGTGAAGTTACGTCGAGTATTGACTGTGTGTCCTGCTGTAAGTGAATGACCTCAAGGCTGAACACACATATTGTATTGGTGGCCGTGAGGGATATAACCAGTTACAGCTGAAGGAGGAGACTGACAGTGTGACAGCAGGAGGGGAAGCAGCAGAATGACCCCGTCAACCTGTCCTCAAGTTCACACATAGTAAGAATACTCTGTACGGTGAAAGTCCTGCATGGATAAGAAAAAGTATACAAGTATAATGAAAACCACGTACTTCAAGTATCAAAGTTAAAGTTTTCAGTGCAGAAAAATGTCCTCTATGACTGTCTGTTCGCATAGTGAAGTAAAAGTTGAGACTAGCCTGAAAACAAAAGACTCAATTTAAATATTTTAGATTTGATGTTAAGAGCAGTATTTAAGTAAAAATGTACTTAAGTTACTTTCCACCGCTGCATGTGAATAAGCAAACTAACAGGATCCTCCTTCAGATAAATGCCGAGTGTGATATAACTGTTAAAATCTTTCAAAAATGAACTTGTATTTTTGCTTCCTGTCTGCGTTTTTGTTTTAGTAAGCAGGTTTTTCAAAATAAAAGTGAAAAACAAACAAAAACTTAAAACTGTCAAAACCTTCAGACGATCACAATTAAAAAAATAACAAAAAAGTGGAGTTACTGACGCGCGTGCATGCACACACACACACACACACACACAGTGCTGCTAGCTAACTTAAAGCACGTACACAGTGGAAACATTTGACCCGATTGGAATCAAATTAGTGTCGATAACGGCTGATGAAAAATTCAGAAAAGAGGCTAAAACTAAAAGAGTGACGGAGTGTGGGCTCGGCATCAGTCATCATGGTGACATCACAAACTTTTTGGAGAACGGAGTTTAAATAAACAGTAACATCTGACAGAAATCAGCTGATCATCAGCATTGATCATCCTCAATACATGAAAGCGATTATCCCTTAATTAAAAAAAAATCCTCAAAACTTTGGCACAGGTAGGTGCCGAACTCCAGCGGTTACTTTGTTAGCTTGCTTAATTATGACCGTTTCCATTAAAACAAATGTAATATTCCTACATAATTTGCTGTGTAGGTACAAGCAGTACACTGTGAGAATGCGCTACGGTACTTCTGGTGGTGTTGAGTTGGGAGGAGGGGCCTAATTTGAATGTTGCGTTTACAAGCTGCGATGAATAAATGCAGCTTACTTTAGTTTCATGCGGCCTGACATGTTCCTCTGTCTTTTTTTAAATTCTGCGTTCATCAACAGTTTTATCAACAAAGTAAGTTGAATTGATTTTTGAACCTTGATTCTGATCATCAGCTTTTAAAAAAAGTTATTTTTGGACACACACACACACACACACACACATACACACAAGATAAAAATAAATGTGTCATATCACATGTGCAGTCACAGACTCAGCAGCCTGAAGGGAGACTGAGGCTGAGGAAGAGGAGGAGGAGGGGGAGGAGTGTGTGTTGTCAGTCTGTCTCCTGGAGGCTACAGCGCCTCCTGAACTCCTGCCCTCGTTCATGGATCCATTTATTGGACACTGCAGACAGACAGACAGACAGACAGACAGATGATGAGTTTGAGTGTTCACGTTTAAAACTCTGTAGATTCAAGTCTGAACTGTGTGTTCTTGTTTCTGTCCATCAGTTTTTATAAACGTGTGCTCTCTCCTGATTCTGTTTAATCTCAGTCATTGTGGAACTGGAGCCTGATTTCAGCTCCACATCTGGACAGGAATGATCTAAATCTGTTTATATTTCTGTAATTATTAAACAAACAAACAAACAAAAAAACTGACAGCAGTTAAACCTCAGTGGATTTTCTAACAGATCAGCTGTCGTCACACACATTAGACTAGATATTTTTATCTTGTGTAGCACTAATTCATCACATGCAGTAAAACATCATCACCTGTGACTCTCCATTCACTCTTCATTATTAAACGGCAGAGAGGTCATCAAACAGCTCACTCCAGTTAATGCAGTAATATAACAGAGCAGAAGTACTCTGTTACGAGTAAAAGAAATGTTACTGAAGTGAACTCACCCCACTTGTTGCCAACTAGAACGGGACAGGCAGCATGTCTCGTCCGATAGTCTCCCTCTCCACTCGGGTACAGGTTGTACCAGAACACGGCCGTCCCCTGAAAACAACCAGCGACACCATCAGCCCATTAATCAAAATGTTTATTAATTAATAACAAACTGCTACTTCATCACTCACTGGTTAAAAGAAAATTACATTTTCTCTCTGGATTGAAAGATTAAATGAAGAGTGAAAGAAGGACAAAAAAATCCATTAAAACTGAGATTTTTTATGTGAAAAAAATATCACAAACATTCACTGGTGATTTTTGATTGTTGAAAGGTTTTAATTATTTTCTGTCTGTTTGTTGACTGAACAGCTAATTGACTGACAGACAAACGAGTCAGCGGTTTGATGGATAGTAATCAGCAGTCAGATACCTTTTTAGGCAAAACAGAAGCTCCTACATCAGTAAAGACTGTGGCGCCCCCTGCCTGTACATCACTCATCTGCAGCAGGAGGGAAGAGACAGGTTAACAGCTTTAGCAGATTTTAATAACAAGAGAAGAAGAAGGAAGATGATTACTGACATAAAGCAGCCAGGTGGCGATTCTGTTTCCTGTCCCCAACTCCTCAAAAGCATCTGGCTCATCTTTCTGAAAACACATGATTATAAACAGAAGCTAAACAAAAACAGGAAGTAAACATCCCCCTAGAGAGTCACTTTTCTCCAGAGATGACTTATTTACATCATGCTGATAAATGCCAAAAAACAAACAAACGTCCTTCCATTGCTAATAATTGGTTTACTCTTTGTTAATGCTGCAGCATTCAATCATCAGCTTGTTTCAGAGAAATTTTCCTCCAAGAAAAAGTGAAGTTTTAAAACATTTATTTACCCGTCCGAAGTCAAAGTGAGGCTCATACTGACCCCCGACACCATAGTTTGCAACCTGCATCCACATACACATACACACAAACGGAAACCAACAAAATAATGAAACATGAGGACATGTGTTCTGATTAAATAAAATCTCTGGTATCTTGTGAGCTCAAAAATAAAAATGTGATTTGTTCATAAAAGCAGGTGAGTTTTACCTGCAGGTCCTCGGCCGTTGTGACGTCCAGGCCGGTTAGGTCCTCGATCCTCTGGTTGATCTTGTCGACCACTGGGTGTTCAAACGCTCCGAGCCACGCACTGAGAGAGGAGAGAGGATCCTGTCTAACTGTGTGTCAGAACGCTCAGTAACATGAAGAGTCACTGATCAGTGATGGGTTAATGAGCAGTGCAGGACAAGAAGAAGCAATGTGAGGAGAAAAACAGAAAGAAAGATGCAGAGACGAAACATGACAGCCTCCATGTCGGGAGGTTACTCAACTATAAAAACAGCTATGACTAAGAAAAAGGTCAGAAATAATGTTTTGCACAAAAATAGAATCTTCTTCCTTTTTAAAATTCCTTTTGATCACCTGCTGACTGCTCTGTGAGATACTGCCGCCCAGCTCTTACCTCTTGGAGACTCTGTAATGGGCCGTGGTCAGTTTGCCTGTCTGAGGGTCATGCACCGTGGCGCGTCTGAGCTAGCTCACCAATCACATTATAGTTACACAGAGAGAGAGAGAGAGAGAGACACAGAGAGACAGGGACAGAGAGAGAGAGAGAGAGACAGAGGTCACTGGCTGACAGAGACGCTGCAGTCTGGGAGGCAACAGGAGCTTCATGACAGAAAGTTCAGATTCTGCATTATTTATTTAAACAAGCTGTATTCATAAAACTTAATAAAACCAACAGTGCTGGAAAAACTAACAGCTTCCTGTAAAACACTGTGTGGGCGGAGCTGAGAGTAATGGGGGAGGAGGACCTGACATGCAGCCTTGGTGTTGTAAATAATAAACTCCTCAAATGTTTTGCAGTAAGATTTAAATCTGTAAAGTATCTGAAGCTGTCAGATAAAAGTAATGGGGTACAAACTACACAACTTACTTCTGAGATGCAGCCGAATATGGAAATAGTGCTGCAGTTTGATAAACAGCTCCTGAAAGAACGCCTCATCTTAAAGAATGACAAGAATTTTATGTCAAAAGTGGCGTTGCAGTTTTTTTTTCTGTTGAATGTAATGCAGCAGATATGAATCTGTCGGATGTGTCCGAGTCTCCTGCTGCCTCTCGAGAAAGTCAGAGAGATAACGAAAGTCAAACAGAAATCTCTGACTCCCGTTTGTCCTTCAACACAAAGCAGCTTTGATCCTGGCAAGAGCAGGAAGTCTGACAATCACCTTTTAAAAACGCCACAGTTCATTGATTTAACGCTGCTTTTACGGTGAAAATAACGCCAAACTTTTAAAATGACACCTCAAAATAAACTTCAAGCTTACGTATTTATGTCGAATTCTACTTTTTCAACTCCCTTCACTGTAAGCCTTAACACTGGAGCAAAGTTAATCTTGAAAATTAATCTCCAACAATTTTGAAAGTCGATTAATGGTTTCAGTAATTTTACGAATAAAAAAGCAAAACAGATTGCTGACTTAGCCTCTTGAATTTGAGCATTTGCTGCGTTTTGTGTCGTTTCATAAATGAGTCTTTGTGTTTTGGCTGTTGTTTGGACAAGAGGCAAACTGAGGACATCACACTGAGCTCTGGGAAACTGAGATGAGCAATTTTCACTTTTTTTTGGTTTTTATTAGAGATTAATCTTGCAAATAATTGGCAGATTAATTGATAATGAAAAAAACAGTTGCAGCTTCATCAAATACATTTTCTGTTTTGTAACAAAAGACAAAAAATATCTTGATTAATGGACAGAAAATTAGATCAATTTTGGGCTTTTGGGGTTTTTTTTGGTCTGTTAGTTGAACGAAATAAGACGTTCTTTTCGCGTACCTCAAGCCGTACTTGACTACTTTCACAGTAACTGATTCAACGACAACCAAAGTAATCTATAGGTGCAGTGTAAGAGTACTGACGAGGTCAAATGCTCTGGTGAGGGACACGTCTTTTTTTTCAAGGTGACTACAACATTTTAGCACAAATTACAGAACGATTCCTCCAAACGCTTCACTTTGATCAAGTGGGGCTAAAACTTGTGGTTGAATCTGCTTCCAATCACTGACACAATCAGAACTGACAGGTCACAATATTTTAAAATGTTTGTCATGTGCAGGTCGCATATAATCGAGCTATCAGGATTCCTGGTTTCACTCGAGCTCATTTCCAGGTGTGTGATCAGTTTCCTGCCTTTCAGTTGACATTTCTTTACTCTTATACTTCCATAGCACGATTTAAACTACACACCAACTTTGTACATATAGTACACAGTCCTAATTTTACCTCTAAAGTACTCAATTACAGTACAAGAGTGTCAAAGTTTTACTTTCACACAGTACTTAGATAAATGTTCTCCCTGTCACTGATGCTCTGAGGTTTGTTTCTTTGCTCTTGCAAGGACAGTGGGGCAGAGGGGGAAGGACATGTTGGGGGACACAGAGAGGGGGAGCAGGAGGGCGAGACAGCTGTTCTCTCCCTGCAGACGTCCCTCCTGCTCGCTCAGCTCTTACCTCTTACTGATGCGGTAGTGGGCCGTCTCCAGCACACCGGTTACGGGGTTGGAGATGGTGGCTCGACGCAGCTGTGGAGCCAATCGGCCGACAGTTACAGGGAGACACACAGCGACTCCCTGATGCACCCACACTCACTTATTCTGACACGCTGACTGTGAGCGCACTTCACCCCCCCCCCCCCAATTTATCATTCAAAATATTTTGAGATCAGAGGTGGAATACTGTAAGCACTCGTATAAATACCTCGATGTACAAATACTTCACTACAATTTAAAGTTCTGCATTCAAAGTAAAAGCAGCAGTATTGTCAACTTCAAGTACTAAACTACTCTGTATACAGTCAGACAGTTTAGTTTAGTCCAGTGGTTCCAAAACTCAGGTTTGGGCCCCTCCAAAGAGTCCCTTCATAAATCTAAGGGGTCATTAGATAATTAATCAGACAGGAAGAGAAAAATAAATCTATTCACTTCTTTTATTTCTCCAATCTTTGCTCTGATTTGTGAAATATTGTATCATTTATAGAGTAATTTGACCTTTCTAGGCATTAAACCGTAATTTAAACAAAAGTACTTGAGAAGTTAAAGAAAAAATTGTGTCGGATCAAATTTATTTTGGTAAAAAAGGAAAAAAGGTCACAACTCTATTAAAATGGGACTCACTGTTTTCATCTTAACAATGTGTTGTTATTTTTAAGCTCATCGTACTTTGTTTTACATTGAATATCTGACTACTAATGACAGAGGTCATATACACGTAGAGGAGTTAAAGTGCAGCGTCTACCTCTAAAGTGTAGTGGAGTACAAGTATAGAGTAGCACAGAATGAAAATACTGAATTGTTCACACAGTTTTTTAAGCACTTTCAAGGAATCTATACCAAAAATTTCCAGACTCTTGAAGTCTTTATCATCACACCTAAATTGTTACTATTACTTCATTTAAAAAAAAAAAAAAACAACTTTTACAGGATTCCTTTATACAGGAGCAGACTCCTTCATTTCAAAAATTAAAACATTTTTGTTTATTTTTTTATGTCTTAAAGCATTTTTCACACCTTGAAAATCAAACATTTTTACATTTTCAAGACTTTGTATGAACCCCGAAATACTCATGTTATGTACTAGTTCCTTGAGCAGTACTTGAGTACTTCCACCAGTGCTCACAACATCATACTAACAGATTAAGGCTAAAGCTAAAAGGTCTCAGGTAATGATGTGCTAACACACATCCATGTTAGCTTATTAGTATAACCTTCTGTTTCAGCAGTTTTTTAGCCACATAGCTACATTTGTTAGCACATTAACACCAACAACTGCTGATAAGTGGAATGGTGTGGAACCATCAGCATGACTGTACGTCCAATCACAACTCCACAGCTCGACTAGTGGTCAAAAACCCCACAGTGAACCTTTAACAGGCAGTGTGTCAATATTTTGACTCACCCTGGGTTTGGCAAGTTCTTTCACCTTCTCCATCTCTTTGTCGGACACAATGTTGTGGAATCGGACAATGTAAGGCTGGTCCCACTCGTCTTCCTGCTTCACCGGACCAATTACATATTTCGGATGTCGATTGTTGTCGTAGTAACGGCAGAAGAGGCGGCTCTGCCTGCGGGGAGTCTGGCAGAGAAGAAAAGCGGGATGACTCTGATGGTGTCCAACAGATGTGTGTACAAAGTGTTTCTGTCTCCTCACCATCTTAATGTCCTTGCCGCGACACAGCTGTTCGTACTTCTTCCTCTCTGGCAGGTAATCGTCAGGTCGACCCTTCTTCTGTCTCCCTATAGTCTCCTCCTCCTCGCTGTCCTCCACCTTCTTCTGCTTTGCAAGCTGATACTCAAAGTACTTCAGGTTCCCGTTGGCTCGCTGGTGTGTCGAGTCTAACCAGGCAGTAAAATACACAAGAGTAAAGGTTAATGTCAACTAATCTGATCATGAGCTGTTTCAATAACCAAAAGAAAACCAAGGTGTTATGTCTCTCAGTTGAGAGCATCACATCACTGACCGAGCTCCAACAGCCGCTTGGTGAAGTCCAGCGCTCTCTTCAGCTCCCCCTGCTGGTAGACGGAGTAGCTCAAGTAGTCCAGGATGGTGACAGTGTCCACAGTGCTGGACGTCTCTCCCTCATCAAGCTGCTTCAGGGCCTGAAGCATCCACAGCTCCGTGTGGTAGTAGTCTGCCTCCGAGTATGCCACCTTCCCGAGGTCGTAGCAGTCGTCCACAGTCAGGATGCTGTCCTGACAGACGGCTGAGGACGAGCCTGAGCAGGCAAGAGAGGGGGAGAAAACTGAGGTTGGAATGAAGTCTAAGGGCGAAAGTTACATCCCAACAAAAACAGAACAAAAACCTTCCAGCAGCATCAAATCTCCCATTTTCAAAAAAGTGGCCTTGACAGTTGTCATTTTAACTTCTGACTGCTGCAGGGATGAGTCGGGCGTTGCCGTGACGTCCAGGCTCTGCTGACCTGGCAGCTGTCCGGTGGAGATGGTCTCTGTGTCCAGCTCATATGTGTCCATCAGCCTCATCAAAGCTTTGGCGGCGCCGATCTGGTCATCATCATTGGGGAAGTACTGCCTCTGGATGGTGAGGTTAGAGATGAATACTGAAACACCACAGAAGAAGAACACACACAAAGAGAAGCAGTCAGTGTCTGTGGAAGGAAACAACGACATAAAACAATAAACAAATCATCGCATTTTTCTGTTTGTGACAGTTTGAGCTCTCTGAGGATGAGGGACCGATGGATTGATGAGCTGTCACTTTCATAAATATCATTAAATTGTGTGTGTGTGTGTGTGTGTGTGTGTGTGTGTGTGTGTGTGTGTGTGCGCGTGTGTGTGTGTACCATCAGACATGTCAGAGAGCACCAGGTTCTCCAGCTCCCCCCACTCTGTGTTGAGTCTCTTCATCAGT
>JAPXVT010000015.1:3818974-3829763 GCA_029823135.1 Acanthurus reversus | reverse complement strand
GTCATTCCCCCTCTCTCTCCCCTGTTTCCTGTCCACTCTTCAGCTGTCCTGTCCTAATAAAGGCACAAAAAGACCCCCCAACAATATCTAATAAAGAAAAAAAAAAATCCCAGCATGCAAAGTGCACTGGGTCAGACTGAGGTCAGATCACATTCCCACCACAACAAACAACAAACTTTCTCTGAAACATCCGCCATTGTTTGGTCGACTGCTTTGTTCAGATCTGCTGAAAAAATCAAACCAAGGACGAAGATGAATTCAATCAAATGCAATGACGCAGGTTTGAACACGACTTTAGTTTCTGCTTCGTCTCTTGAGTTTGCACCGAAGGCTAAAAAGCTGCAGTCAAGGTTTCTTCCTTCTGCTAAAAATACATCTGCTCTTTGATTTCATTGAGTGAAAGTGGAGAATAAGAGCCGTGATATAACCCTGTTTCTCAGATTATTTCCTCAGAAAAATCCAGGAGAGGTCATGCCTCCTGTTTTATTAAATCACGACTTATTGTTCACAGCTCTGCGAAATGTTCCAGGTGAACATTTCAGTGACACAGAGCAGGAAACTGAGAATGAAGAGACTGAATGGCTCAGAGTTTGATGATGAAAAGACTGTTAGGACTTACTTTTTCCTGCTGTCAACTCTGCCCGAGGTTCCCAGGCTCTGAGAGGGACACAAAGAGGAGAAAATGATCAATTTCTATGCAGGATCATGCAGAGCAACATTACACCACCTCTATTTCACTCCACACTAACATCTCCACTGAGGAAAACACATTAAAGTGACAAAGCAACAGAGGTTTTACAGAAGCAGCTTCAGTAAGTGTTTTGAAGGTTTGTGTTGGCAGGAAATTGACAAATCAAATATCACAGATGCAGCTGCAGCGTTCAATTATTCACTGATTCACACATGATGAGTGTGCAGCCGCACAGAGAATGTGTTTGTTTCATTTATGTCTTTACCCAGTGAACAAAAATCATTATGAACAGCCGTCTTAATATCTGCAGAATAATAAACTTAAAAGTACTGTATGTCTTCTTGTTTTGCCCTTTTTACAATTTACAGAATCTGTGTCGTAGTAATCTCTATACAACAGCTTGTTTATTATTTGTTGTTCATTGTTGCACCTTATATTTGCATCAACTTCCTATGCAAATATCAAAGCTGATCAAATTCAATTAAAATTAAGGTTTTAATACTTAAAATTAGGGTCCGACCAATATATCAGTTTGCCGATAGAACGGCCTGTTACAGATGTATCTGTATCGTCATTTATGGTTTCCCACATACACCGATATTTTAACTGTACTTTTTTAAGGCTGGAAAAAATGCTTGTAATTTAAAATGGCGTAATTACATAGTTCGTCCAGCAGAGGGCAGTCAAAAATTTAGTAACCAATAAGTGAAGTGTCTACAGTTCATTGCACTGATGTTTGGATTAAAGTTTGTATAAATGTCAGATATTCTGCCCCCGTTACATCTCTGTCACAAGCATTTGATCACCACATTCGGCAGATTATTGGACTATACACTGTGTGTATTTACCTGCTGCATAATATTGGTATCCACGTCAGCCCAAATATCCCATATCGGTCTGGTGCTACTTAAAATCTGTTTGTGTTTTATGTGTTTGAGCTGTTTTTAAGCCAAAGTTTGCCCAATGAATAGAAACAAAGTTTATGATAAACCAGAAGGAATTTACTGTGTCCTCCTGCAGACTGACTGATGCACACAGCAATGAGTTTCAGCCTTGGAGCTTCAGTTACATGTGTTTGCCCGACGATGAAGGATACTGGATGCAGCGGGGAGACAAAGGGCCGGTTTGATTCGATGGAGGCATGACAGGGTTTGGATGGCGTGGGGTGAAAATATTCCATCGCCTTGACAACTGAGGACAACGCTGTGAGGGAAAATTGGTATCCTCCACGAGCGCTCCATTTGGCTCACTGAGGTCTCCTCCCCCTTCTTCCTGTCGGGGACATTGGAAGGTCTGACGACGCATGAACAATTCACTCTGCAGAAATCCTCCATATAGGAGTCCACCAGCAAACTGTGAAGATTAAACCGTCTTCTGAGTCCGTCCTTTTTTCTCTTGTGACAGTGAGAACTTCTTCCTCACGTCAGATCTCTGCAGCTCGCTGCCATTTCGTCATGTTTTTTTTCTTCTTTTTCTCCATCTTACATGATACTTTCAGGATCATGAGATTACCTGAACTGTCAGATCAACACATTCTCCCAAATAAATACGATTAAATTGATAAATGCGTTAATTTTAACTGCCTTCCTGTACAAAACACAACATTTAAAACAACAATATGTAACTTTTTCACCTTAAAACAACAGTTTTAAAATCACTGTGATGTTTAATGGGCTCTCTGCCTCAGTCTCTCTGCCCTCCTATGGCTTGTTTCTGCACTAAGTAACTTCAAGCTGTGCCCCACGGTTTAGAAACCAAAATTTAACAATGTATGTTACTACGTCGCACAAAATGTATTTGTTAAACTTATCTGGCTAAATAAAGGTAAATAAAAACAAAACACAGCATATTTTATGGAGAAAATGTCCTCTGGTTTTTCCTCTGATGTCCAACGACTGCTTGGCTTCAACTCTGTGACTCACGGAGGTTCCTGAAAGCAACACGTAGGCCGCCTGCAGACCGAAGCTGCAGCTGAGCAGCAACAGAGAGTGGTGGTGTTTGTCCTGCTATTAGAGGTTTGGCTTGCCAGCAGATGGAGGTCCAGCACCAAAATGGACACCAGAACCAGACCTGAGTGAGTGGACAATGTAACTGGACTCAAGTTTAGGCACAAAGACAACTCGCTTGTGGGTGAAACATTCTGCTCGGTTAGGCGTATTTAAAACAGTTAAAAGAAACCAACACTGACTGTTAGTAGGTGACATTCGGTGTCGGAGGCTCTGTTGACCCTCTCCCCCTAAGAGTCTCTGTGACGTTGTGCAGCCTCCACCTTTGTCCGTGAACGACTCAACGCACTCAGTTAAGATGACAAATGCACACTTCTGCAGATTTTCATCTCTGAGTACATGGAGTATTATTCTCGTCTGGGTCATTTAAGCTTTGCTGCTCTTAGACAGGAAAGTGGTGTGACCTACTGCAGACAGGAGAAAGATAATTATTATCTGTCATTAGACCCCAGGGAAAAACCTTCGCGGGTCTTTGTTAGTGAAAATGTTCAGCCTCCCTCTCTGCTCGCCTCTTTTCCTTCACTCTGTTCTGCGATGCTGTTTGCTGGAATGTGATGAGTGCAGCAGCGTGAAGTTTTGCCGCTGTGGTTGCCAGTGAAGATGAAGGCTTTGCCCCTGCCAGCCCCAAAATGAGATTATTGCTGAACCCACAGTGAGAGATCTGTCAAGTGTTTGGTGCTGGGAGCGAGAAACTATACTCACTCAGAAACACTCGGCAGCAGAACGGCATTGCCCAACAAAGCCATTTATAAACCTGAAACATTTGTGTGCAAAACAAAACAAATTGCTCCGAAAGATGCTCTTACAAAGAACATTATGTACATAATGTTACTGCTAACAGGAGCATCCTGACAATGACAATAATTACTTTTTCATTTGCAGCAGAGTCTCTGTACTTCATTTTTACTGCAGTGAGCTTTGATGAAAATGCTGACGATGTCTCAAATGTGGCTTTGACATACAAATGAACATTTAGCCAACTTTACAGAATGTACTAATATACTGTATAAACTGTGTGTTGCTGTTCAGCCTGGAAATGAGTGAGTCTTTCTTAGCGATGAACTTTGATATCTTCACCTTCACTCTGTGCTCGCCTTCAACCACAGCGAGGGCAGAGAAGAAGTCACTGACTGACTCCGTCTCTTTATTTCTGTCTCTTAGTCACTGCCTTATTCATCTCCGCCTTCCTGTCACTCCATCTGTCTCTCTGAAGCATCAGAGTTGAAACTGTCACCTTCATTTTTTTCTTTTCTTTCTCAGAACTCTGCAACCAAAGTACATTTCAGTTTCCAGCGAGGATGTGTGTCCAAGGATGTTTCATCTTGAGTTTCTCTTTGCTGTTTGTACTTTAAACTGATAAAGACACACAGGAGGGACGTTGGTTCTCTACACGTCAGGCTTCACGCTCAAACCAAAGGACCAGTGTGTCTCTCCTGATGATGTGCAGGTTCATCCATCATGTTAAATGAAAGGATTTGATTTGATGGTGTGAAGCTGTGGTTTCATCTGGCTCCATGAAAACAGACTACATCCAGTCAGTCAATTTTTTCAAACATTTCTGGAGGCAGTGCAGCTAAATGTTATAACCAGGATCGGCAGTAGTGAGTAATAAGGTTGATTCAAGTTTGGGTGGTAAATTTTAAAGTTTGAGAGTCCATGTAGTTGAAGAGTTTTTAGATTAACATCTGCATCAGGAGAACAAAGAGGTGGAGCCTCTCGTCTCCGCTGACCTGTCGCTAAATCCAGCCTTCATCCTGCTGCCGTCTCACTTCTTCTTTCACTCTGCCGGTATTTCTGTGAATGTCAACACATCCAGCGTGTCCATCCTCAGCTGCCCCGAGAGGCCGTCCTCTCTTTCATGTCAGAGGATGTCCTCTTCACTGGGAGACGAATAGTGATTGGCTGGAGTGGACGACACAATGATGAAGAGACTAACCTTTCCTGTTCATCAGTAAGTGTGAGGGTGTGCAGCGTAAGGTCAACATGTTGAGCAGATTCTGGATTATTGAAATATTTTAGTTTCAAGAGAGAACAGGTACAGAGTTGAAGGTCCTTAGATGGAAAACAATCCAATTCACAGAAATTACAGGTGGAGTCAGGAGGATTTATAGACTTATACAAACGTAATGCTGCTCAATCATCACTTCTGGGCCTCTGCACATGTGTGCTGGTGACTGTGTATGGAGACACAGCGCCCTATTTTGATGTTTTGGCTGACTCAGGACCTGCTCGGGACCAGTTACCGTAAAGAGCGATGTAGATGCGAATTCAATTTTTAAGTAACGATAGCGCGATCACGCTTCTCTGAAGCGTAGATGGCGTGACCGCAGTGAACTGGTGCGAAACACTGGCTGTTAGATTCTTCGCTTGCTAAACTATCGACTTCTCCACTCAACAAATGTAATATTCCTATGTGGCTTGCTGTGTAATGTTAGGTAAGCGGTATAGCAGTACATGTAGTACACGCTAAGTTATGATACTTCTGGTGTGTTGAGCCGGGAGGAGGGCCCAGTTTGAATGTTGTGTTTACAAACAGCCACGAACGAATGCTACTGACTCTACCTTTAAATATTCTATTTTTGTACGTTGATATTAAAGCTATACTGACAGAATGAAAAAGGCAGAGCTCTTTAGACACTTTCACCTGGAACAATTGTTAGCATCGAATTACAATTCTGAAGTCTGTTTCATTTCAAAACATTAGCTTTCCTTCATTCGCCACAGAACTCATGCACAATAGTGATGGACGGTCCGATTCTTTTCACAGTGCCGATTCCCCCAACTTGACTTATGTTGTAAGTCAAGTGGAGGTGATGTTAATTTACCCACTGATGGACTGTTTATGTAGGTTACGTAGGGGGCTCCTATAGGGGGTGCCTATTGGCGGTGCGAATGCCAACAGACAAAAAGCCTTAAATGCGTTTTGTTCCCTAAGAACTCAGCAAAATCATTTCGATAGCTCACGTGGAATCACAACATCGCTGCAACTGAAATGACGAACCTGTTTCTGACTCCATTAACATTTTCCTGTAAAAATACCGGCTTATTTTACCAGTGGATGTATTTTCTCCCTTGTGTAAATTGACAGGAAGACGTTCAGTCAGTTTAAATCAGCAAGAAAGTGTGCTGCTGTCCTCTGCTGCAATCAGAAAAGATGAGAACCATTAGCTCCTCAGACGGCAGTGATCCAAACTTTGATGCAGCTCCTCCAGAAATAACAAGTCACAGCAGCACATCACGAGGTGATGGAAAAACAGGAAACTCCTCTTTGTTCCTTCATCAGTCAAACCCAGCTGGAGCTTCACAGCATAAAAAAATGACTGTTGCCGCTTCCTGCAAAATAGCAAAAATATCATAATCCCGATTTTTTTTCATGGCAGGATCACTGTCTCGATTTTTTCACGATTCTGTCCTTCTTCGTATTAGTTCAGACAACTTTACAAGTTACTGCAAATGCAGATCCAACAGTTTTGTTTACAAACACAAAGTCAGCTAATGTTTGGTTCCTGGTTCCTCAAAAGGATTTTGTTTCGATTTATGGAAGGTTAAATTGTAAGAATTACACGTAGAGTAAATGTGCTTAGTAAACTAACTGCAGGCTCCGCTAAAGTCAACAAATAAAAACTGAAATATTGAACTTTACAGGCAAACTTGCAGAACACCGTGTTGCGACAGGAAATCAGCCTTTACATTCTCCCAACGTCCTAATGACGCAAACACCCCGACGTCCAGATGTTGAATCACACATGACAGTCAAAACAACTTTTGCTGTGTGTGAATACGCTGCGCTCCTACAACACGACTTTATATGCCACCGCATGGCGTTATGGACACTGACACAACGTTGTTAAGTTCTTGAACGTTTGAAATGATGATCATACTGGCTGTAGTTCATGATAGAAAATGACAAGACCCCCTTCCTCCTGACGCTACTAGCTAACACTAACATACACAGAGCTGTGGGACAAACTTTAACAGATCTCCAGATGATTTATGAACCCAGACATGATGTCGTTAATATTTCCAAACTGTCAAGGACCTCCACAACTGATATAGTGCAGCAAAATGGTCGTATCTGCTGCAGTTGATGAAAGAAAATGGCAAGTCCCCCCTCCACTGAACTGGATAACATAAGCGAGCACACTCCAACTCTTCCATGTTGCTTTCGTTTTGTTTTACGAGGGAAAAAAGCGCCACATGTTTGCTGTGACTGGTTTATCTCTGTGTATCAAGGAGAGGAAAAAAGTAGCAAATAGTGTGATTTGGTTGAGAAAAAAGCGTTGCGGGTCTGAGCTTATAACTGCAATAGATAGTATGTGCGCTGAAGCAGGATGCAAACAATCTCTATATAACAACAGATCGTGGACCCGTTCCAGTCAATCACGGTCTGATATCATCTTATTGCACACCCCTAACACACACAGTCAAATCATCGTTTACACTGACGGTATGTAAGAATAATCAATAATGAGAGCAAAAGCCCTGAAGTGTCCCACTTTACACAAACAGTATATACAATATCTGTTTAAGTTGCACAAAACATATTTAAGTAAATTTAAACTGATCTGAGTAAATTAAAACCACTGCTAATTTCCACCTTTATTTTGAAAATTTCACCTCCGACTGTTTCAGTCCTTCTGTGCATTGTTGGAGGTGGAGGCAGCACTTTGAAAAGCTCTTTTGTCAAACTCTCGAACTCAGAACATCCTGAAAACACACACTGGTTTTATTTCTGCACATAATGTCAACAGTTAACAGCTCAACGAGGGAGACAGAAGACAGCTGGTAGAAACAAACAACTATGTCACTTTATCAGACACAGTCCTGCTGCGATAATCTGAACTGATACCACTTCATTAATAACATAACTACAATCATCACCCCACACACACACACACACACACACACACACAAACCTGGCAAGCTTCACCACTGTACCACTAATTTGAACTAATATAACCTCTCCCTCTCTAAAACACTCTCTCTCTCTCTCTCTCTCTGACGGCAGGGCATCTCGAGGGTGACCACAGACAGCTGAGTCTCGGCTCCCCTTTCCTCCCCCTTCCTTCCCCCTCCTGCTCCACTACTTCTCACTTCACCTTGCTAATTTGAACAAGGCTTTATTTTGATATTTGTCAGCGGCTGAACTGTAGCAGGCTTGTTGGCCTCTCCATGGGTTAATTAGTCCAGCAATGCCAGCATTCATGGCCGGGCGAGGAGCCTGCAGACGGGGGAGGCTGAGCCATCCCTCCTGGCAGCGGCCGCCAGCTCTGGCACGTCTGAGCGCTGGCTGGCAGGCTCGCCCACTGGGTGAGTGACAAGCTGACTGGCGTGGGCATGGCGACCGCTCGCTGGACTTGAGCAGGAGTCAGAACAGAGCAGAGCTGCATGTACAAGACATGGACTCAGAAATGAGACGGTGATTCATGCTGAGCTTTGTGTTTTATAGTTCTTGTCGTTTGTGCGTTTGGAGCGTTTGTTGTGCACATCCTAAGATATAAATGCTGCATACACACAAGTTTAAATATGTCCGTCTGTGAGCTTGTCTGTTTCACTACAGGCAGATTCACTCACTACTGTTGGCAGGAAATAAAAAAACGAATCCCTCACTTCAGACACGGTCGATTTTCTCCCGTGCAGTCAACATCTAAAGCACTGTCCTCTGTTCATCACATTGCGCAACAAAATATAACAAACATTCTGCAGGTGCCCATCATGAAAAAGGTGTAGAAAATACTTTTCTTTTTGACACTGACAAATGATGCTTGTTGCTGTCATGTTATGTTAACAAGCTTTTCTTTTTATTCATAAAACTGAAGTCTGTGTTTGGAGACTCTGTCCAAAGACGTGAGGCATTTTGGGAATTATGTTTTTTTCTATTCTATTCATTCCTCATGTGGCCAAATGAACTCATTACATTTTTTCTGCCTTCTTTCCAGATTTTATATCTTCAAGCACATTCTTCTCCATAGATGATTTTTTCCCGACTGCTTCATTTTAACTGTCTTTTTCAGTGGTGAAATACCAAATGTCTTGGTTAATAACAGTCAAGTCAATGAACAAAATAAATGAACAATTTTTGACATAGGGCCTTTTTTCGACTCCCTATTCCTATTGATAGAGCCCATCTTCAGCTCATTTGATGCAGAATGGAGTTTGGACGGTTGTCGTTTAGCCGTGAATGCTAATGCTAGCACAACTCAATGGCAGCAGTAGCATTCTCTACCAAACTGATTAAACACTCCTCAGTGGACCCAAAGCAAGCTGAACATGACGACAGTCTACTGAGGTGAATTTGAGTGTTCGTAGAATAATTTTAAAAGTCAAGCTGTGGTTGAGTTTCTTTAGTTTGTGGATTGGTGGCAACAGGACGTGAATAGTTCAGCAGCTTCCTGACGTTGTTAATGCTAATCAGAGCCATAAATTTAACATACAGCCGTAGTTTGTGTTCTAAAATTCTTCTATGAACACTTGAATTTGCCTCAATAGACTGTCGTCATGTTCAGCATGCTTGGGTGCACTGTGGAGAGTTTAATCAGAGTTTGGTAGAGAATGCTACTTCTGACATTAATTTGTGCTAGCATTAGCATTCGTGGCCAAACCGCGAGCTGTCCAATCTCTGTATTGCATGCAATGAGCTGAACATGGTCTCTATCAACAGGAATAGGACTGGAGAAGTCAGGAATATCTCTTTAATGTGTGCTCATATAACATGTGATTCCTTCATTACTGTGGAAGTGTGTGAAGAGCGTCATCTGACAGCTTCATGTCTGTGGCTTTGTCGTGTCCACACAGCATTAAATATTCATGTGGAAAAAAAAGAGATGAGTCATTTTACGGACAGATTTTACAGCCTCATCGCCGGTTACCAACTCATCAGTAACAGTCACAAGGATTTTATTTCAATCCTGAGACAGTTATTAGTTTTTCCACACTTCTACTTCCCATCAAAGAAGTCGTTCCGTCTTGTTTTGCTACAATGAACTACAAATGAAGTCACAATGTGGAAAAACTCAGACACAAAAAGTGAGAAAATCCTCAACATTTGCATCATGAATTCATCATGAGCTTTCTGAACATTTAACAGATGATAAAAATGTATTGATCTGTGGAAAAATCTTTGGTAGTTTATCTCTTGTTTCCATCCTCTTCTTCACTGTGTCCATGTAGCTGCTGTGCTGCAGTGAAACCTCTGTGAATGTGCGCCTCGCTGCAGCCCTGCACATTTGTTTATGCAGTCCTCTCATATCATGCGGACGCACACTCCTGAGGTGGAGGATAGCGGTGGAGGTGGGGGAACCGCGCCATGTTTTTTTAAGGGATTAGGCTTAATAAGATGGCAGGCTGAATTTATGGAGCTAATATTTCACGGTGGAGTGATTCATGGAGGATTTGGTGCAACGAAGCAGCGTAATGGATGTTCAGAAAGACTTGCTTGACTTGTGCCCTGATATGATTAGTCCCGCGGGACTACGGTGGCTTAATACACCACTGTGTGAATGTTTGTGTACAAAGACAGACCTGAGAGAAATGTTCGAGTAAACAGGACACACACACAAATCCCTCCTGTACTGGCCTCCATGTATGGAACATGTATTTCTGTTCCATATGGCCCACATGACAGCGAGTGGCGCCTGCTTCCATCTTCTCCCCACGAATCACCTCGTCTGTCCCGCTCAACTGTCACTGATTGATTAATAATCGATCAATTCTCTTTAAGTCAATAGTCAAACAAACTGTGGCTCCAAAGCATTATTTTTTGAATATATTTTTATTCATGAGAAATTCTTCTGAAACATTTACCAGTTAAATTTATTTAGTTTCTTATAAGCATTTTCAGCAAGAAGTGATTTGCCGAGAAGTAAACCTGCAGCCCAAGTAATGTGAAGCTGAAACTATTAAACATTAAATCCATTAGTTGATTAAAAGAAAAATACATTCAGCAGATGCTTTGATAAATAATTAATAGTTTCTTATATTTTTCAAGCATTAATGCTGAATATGTTGTGGTTCCTCCTCTCAGGTGCAAATGAAGTCGCAAACTAAAGAGTGTTTATTGGTTCAAAAAGCAAAAACGGCTTAAATCTACACT
>JAPXVT010000015.1:3798740-3809064 GCA_029823135.1 Acanthurus reversus | reverse complement strand
CTAAATTCCACCTGATGAGTGGACATTAGTTTAATGTTCAATTCTTTGATGATTCAGACATTGTCTTCCTCTGTTGCAAAGTCATTATCATCACGACTGTGACACAACAAAGACGGCAGCTCATTCGCGTCATCTCACACTGAACTGGTCATTTAACAAACAAGTTGTTAAAAGTTTGCTTCTCACTCCGGTCAGAAATCTAAAATTTATTTTATGAGTCCAGTTTAAATGTTAAACTCACGTGGATGTTGCGCAGCTTCCTTCTGCCTCTCTCCAGTCGGCTCAGCAGTCTCAGGTGTGGTTGCTCTCCGCCCGCTTGCTGCAGCAGTCGGTCGTCAACCGAAACCGTCTTCCTCAACGCCACCCTGTCGCTGGCACATGCTGCCCCGCCTCTCTCAGCCAGGGGGAGACTCCTCGCGGTTACACCGCCTCCTGCTGCTGCCGTGCTGCCCCCTGACACCGGAGCCGGATCAGGTGACCAGTAGTCGCGCTGCACCGAACCTGGACGAGAGAAACCAGAGACACTCTGCTGTTACTACACACACAGACACACACACACGTACCAAAAAGTTTAATCTTACTTTTATTTTGAAAAGCATACGCAAGTTCATTTGTTCCTGAGAGCAAAATCAATGGATTTGAATAATTTATCAATGAAAGACAAAGTGATAAAGAATAGCTCTACTGAACAGATACAAACAATTTGCTGTAAATTAATATAGTTTGAACATTACTGTTTCATATTTTTAGAGCATTTGTTATATTAGAATGATTCGTGGCATCCAAAACAACAAGGTAGTAATTATTAATAAAAATGTTTTGAGAAAATGAAAAACACCGACTTTCATACAAATTTGCCCCAAGTTTTTGTGTTTTTCAGTATTTATTTATGGATTTTTATTACACAGGCTAACAGATGAAATATAAAAATGAGAGA
This sequence comes from Acanthurus reversus, assembly GCA_029823135.1. Lineage (NCBI taxonomy): Eukaryota > Metazoa > Chordata > Actinopteri > Acanthuriformes > Acanthuridae > Acanthurus > Acanthurus reversus. Next base: position 3,808,127 of record JAPXVT010000015.1, on the reverse strand, counting down.
TAAAGAGAAAAAAAGCAGCAGGTCAGAGAGTCGACTCAAACCACCGGAGACATTTCATGAGTCACATCTGAAAGTTCAATTCAAGCATCCATCGCTTCACACGTTCAAGGCAGAGCCTCCATCTCATTCTGCTGGTTTCATGTTCCATTCATTCAGAGTGTGTGTGTACGTGTGTGTGAGTGTGTGTGATCAGGTGTCAGGCTGCAGGCCAGCTGCTGCATTAAAACTACATGAGGAAGAGATAAAAAGCTGCCTGCAGTGTGTTGGTGTCTCGTGTCGGGCTGAATGCTGCATCGTCTTTATAAAAATGAATTTCTTTCAAACACAAGAATGAGCACGAAGTCACAGATGCATTTCTACGCAGTAAACCTTAAATTATCACTAATTACACACAGAACTAACTGATTTTGTTAAAGAGCTTAGAACTGGCAGACTAATCGACAAACACACTCGGCCTCCTCCACTGGTGAGTAACGTTAACGTGTGTATGTTTATTTCGACTCTGCAGGTCGGACAGGACGGATTCAGTTTGTGACGACTGTCCTGCTGGATTACAGATCTAAGTTGCAGAGACTCAGCTGTTGATCACCAGGGTTTCCCACGGACAGATTATAAAATGGTAACCAGCTCTGGCACACACGTTATGAGACCTCCTGCTTAGTTCACTGATAGGGTTCAGCTCGATATCCATCCCTGTTTCTGTCAGACGAAGCCTTCTTATAAGAGAGAGAGAGCAGCACCACAAACAGAAAATCAACACGTGGCAGGAAACGCTGACATCACAGGGAGCTGACACAGTAAATGATGTAGGAAACCCCGGAGACGATATCTAAAAGTTCTCTAATTGAGAGAAGGTGCATCAATCAAGGGACAGACGGAAGAAATTAGTTTGATTTCTGATCTAACTTTTTTTTTTCCCACTTAACACATAGTCACCAACCAGATAAACATGAGACTCCAAGCAAACAAACAAAAACAATCACGTTGCTTCTTGGCTGAGCGTGTACCTGCAAAGATGTCGGTTAAGGCCAGTTTTTCTCTTTCTGATCAGAGACGTGTTTTTCTTTTTGTCTCAGTTTAATCTGGTGGGGACAGATTGTCTGTGGGCTGCTCTGAGGCTCTGCACCGTCGCTTGAGTTTAGGGAACTCCTGACCAGTTGGCTGAAAGTTCTGTGTATTAAAACATCCCCCAAAATTTAAGTTAATCTCTGAACATCAAGCAGAATCGGGAGCATCCAAACGTCCTCACGGAGCCACGGAGTTGGACATGGATGACTCAAGTCCATGAGGCTTTCTGCAACACTCACATAGTTCACACATTTTTCCTCACAGTTGCTCCAAATGTTAGTCACACAAATACACATATCATCTGAACTAACAACTTTAATCCTGATGAATATTTTCAGTAGTTAACTTAGCTCAGAAACAAACAAACCAGACAAAAATAGTTGAAAACTTGAAAGCTGAATCAAGCAGATTGTATCACTGCAGTTGAGTCTGAGGATATTTGTTAGTTTGGTGAAGGAGGAAATCTTATTTTTGATTACAACTATGTGTCTGACATGACTAGAAATAGATTTGTGAGAGTGTTAAGAAAAATGATCAATAACACAACACATCAAATTAAACACTTCAATGGATTTTTAGAGAAATTCAGCTGTGAACAGAGTTTAAGGAGCATTTAAAGGCTCTCTTAAAATTTTTTTGACTTCATGAACATTTTTTTTAGTTTGCTGCAGGCTTTTTCACATGTAACAGTACTGAAACATTGAAAACAGATCATTTAGACAGTTACTGAATATGAGAATAAATGGCAGCAACATTTCTTTGCCTGGTGAATTTTCTTTAAAACTCGATCCTGCTGATTCACTTCACTTGCTCTGCTCCGATGTCACTGTCACTCATATAAAACCTCTCACAGAGTTCAGAGAGTCTGATTGGGTTTAAGCTGAGCAGTGAGATAACCGCAGGACTGAGTGAAGTTCACACACAAAGCTGGAGTCATGGCTCCCTCTAGTGGACACAAGTCAACAACACGCAACAGTCCAAAAAGGTGACAGACGAATGATGAAAGATGAAGACAGACAGACTGAAGCAGGTGCTGTGAGCAGAGGTTGAGTCATGGTCACATGTGCTAAAAATAAAAATGTTTAATATTTCTGTTTTTACAAGTTTAACTCCATGAATGCAGACAGAAACGCAGAGAGGGGCAGAGGTCTGCACAGGAACTGGAGACACTGGACTTCCTGCCTGAAGTCACAGACTGAAAATCACTGTAATCACAACAAACCAAAATTCACTTGACATCCAGGAGCTGCTGCTCTCTGCACTTAAACTGTTGGCTGGGTTTTAAAAAATATGCTGTTAAGATGTTATTACTCCACTGCTGCTTGTTAAGCAACATTTATGGATTTAATTTTCATGACCTTTGGCTATAAAAACCCAGAAACAGCAGATGCTCCTCTTTGCTTTAGTAACAAGAAGGAATGCAAAACGCTGAGACAACATGAGGGCCAGAGGAAGAGTTCAGGGGAGAGTTCACATGTGACGCAGCACAGAGACCTGAAAAGCTCCGAGGTCTTTAACTTCATCATGGGAAGTTGAGCTGACACCATGTTTGGTATCCAAGTGTTCAATCACTACGAGGCTGCTGACAGCACAAACTGAAGCTCAACACATTCTGATTTTCATCATCTTCAGGAGTGAGCCGATTGAGAGTCATTTCCATGCAAACTGATTTTGTCACAATGAAGATGATTAACATTGAACCGAAACTGTCAGTAATCTTCAGTCCTGAGCTTTCAACACATCAGTGGGAGGTTCAAACCAACTCCTCTGATAAACACAATATATTAAATATATCAAGAGCACGCAGGAGTCTGTACAGCCCGGACAACTGGCAGCACAAAGCGGCATACAAACAAACAACTAAGTACTGCAAAGATGAGAGGAAACACAGATTCCCATAGAGGCTTAACATCGCCTGAAGGCAAAAGAGAAAGAACAGAAAACCAGCTGAGAAACACGACAAATGACACGACGAAGAAATGAGAGGAGGAGGAGGGAAACAGAAAATAAACAGCAGTGTGATGGTTCCTCTGAGTCTCACTGTTACTGGCACATGAACCCGATGGATTCAGTCTCCTGGAAACTTTGAGATCAACATGACAACACAGATTCTGATGGATGGATGAGACTTTTACAGAACTTACAACAACTGAAGAGTTGAGATGGCAGAAAAAAATTGAGTGATAACACTTTTTCAACTGAATGACATTACGAGAGAAACGCTGATGAAGGTCTGTTGGACCAACACTGATACGTCGAAACGCTGAATGAACACGTGGAATGTGTCAGCAGAAAACAGGACAGTGTGCTGCAGCTTTTCTTATCGTTCCTTTAAAATGCGCCTTCCTCCGATACACCTGTCACACACTTAGGTGTGCAGAGATTCTTTTAAGGATCAACTGAATGACACAAAATTAGGAAATCAAATTGTTGAGGTGATAACAGCAAAAGACTCTACAACAACCCCTCTGATAAACCCTTGTGGTTCTCAACCTGTGGGTCGTGCCCTCTGAAGGGTCTCAAGGTAAATACTGAAATACCTTTCACATATTCAGATGTTTGAGTCTGAGAGGCCACTTTCTGCTGAAGAGGTGAAAGTTCATGCAGCTTGTGATGAGCAGAAGCTGCTTTGTTTCAATGTGTCAGAAGGCAAAAGGTAGAGAGAAGCTACTTTGCACTTAACAACAAAGATGAAGATGAAGACTGAGGAGAAGAGGAGGAGCTGGCTGTAATCTGCTCGACAGGAAGCTCATTATCATTCTCCAGAAGGGTGGAGCTACAGGACAGTCTCACTAACACAGGAAGCGAAGCCCCCAGACAGAATAAACAAGACCCTCAGACTGTACGTGGGCACGTTTGAGCACTTTGTGCTGTTAACATTCCTGAAATGATGGCACGTCCACAACCGATCCTGAATCCGTCGGTCGGTTTCCTGTCTGCGTCCATGATCACAAACGTCAAAGGCCACAATTTCACTACACGGCTCAAGTGGCCCAATTCCAGTTTTTTCCTCTCATGTGGTACAGATCGTATTTGTACTATGCACGTGTAAGAAGGAAAAAAGCACATGGAATCTGTGTTCTCAGATCCATTTTAGGCCTCGTCCATATGTGGAAATAAATCAGATATGAATCTGATATCTGCCAATGCGTCTGTGATCTTAGCGGACAGATCAGGTATTCCCTGTCAATGCGAGTAACACGCTAATGAAAATGTGACAGTTCTGCATTTTAATGAGGAAAACACACATGCACACTGGACTCAAACATAATCAAAACGGTGAAAGTGCACTGGAGGACGAGGGCTTCAAAGACACGTGACGATCATTACCAAGGTAACGTTAACTAAAGTTATCAGTCTTTAAAGTCTTCCAAATAAATCCAAAATACAGAGTTTGTACAGAAATAATTCAGTTCACGAGAAGGTTTCAGTTGTGAGAGCACAGAGTCAGCACCTTAGGTGCTGCAGATAGTCAGCATCTAAGGTTACTCTGGCGACGAAGTTTTTCCACCGTCTCGTGACATCACCGGTGACCTAATCCCCGTTAAACTGAATTTCTACATGGAAAATAAACTGTTGAGCACAGTGTTAAGTTACTGCTAATGCAACTGTACATTTACTACAGCTTCACATTAAAAGCACTTGACTGGCAAAATGCAAGTTTATTTTTATTTTGAAGTAGGCTTGTCACAGGAAATACAGTGTTAAGTCAGCTTAGCTAGCTAGCTCTCATTCACATAAATCAGGTGTACACAGGGTGCATCGCAGAGCTGGAAAGTCCTTGTTTGTGATTGGCTGACAGGTGTCTGTTCTTACCTGCAGAGTTCCAGTGAAGTCCTCCAGGGCTTGCAGCGAGTCGCCTCCGCTTCCTGATGCTGACACCACTTTGGGAGGCGGAGTCTCCTGCTGACGTCCCTGAACTCAGCACTGCAGCAGCAGGGGTGGAGGAGAGGATGGGGAGGAGGGGCGTGGCCAGGAAAGGCATCTCCTTCCCCAGAGCAGGGCTCAGGAAGCTGGACTCCTTCTCTGTTGACCTGCCAGCAGTGAAGAACAGAAGAGTCAGTAACATCACAGCCTGCTGACACAATCAAAAGTTTGGGAACAAAAACTGAATGGGACTTGCGAGGAGGTCGTGCAGACACAGACTGATTCCAGCAACAACAGAGAGCTTTTAACATCGTCATCAATACTTTCTCTTAGAGTTTCTGGTCTGAAGAGCATTGTGATTAATTTAATAGTGAACCTGATACTCGGACTCAAGTTTACAGTACAACAGGACACATGTCCAACATGGCTGCCACTGTACATACAGCGCCTGTGCATTAAGATCCTCTTCCTGTCTCTAAACACAGATGACACATGTAGATCCAGCTGCTGTTACCTCTTCTCTGAGACGACGTAGCGGCGGCTCCTCCATGATCCTCTGGCTCGACTCCTCCCCTCATTTTTTCTCCGGAAGACAAAATTCAACAGCTGAGCCCAACTCAGCATCCCTGATCCATACACTTCCTCACATCATTGATAAAATTACGCAGGATTCCTGACGTCTCTGCCACAAGCTTGTTTAGTGCCTGTTTATTTGGTAAAAGTTGCTTGCAGGGAAAGTCGCAGAGTGTTTAAAAGTTTAAAAAGTTTTCAGGGTCCAAGCAGCGGACATAATCACACACAAGTGAATGAAGGTCCAAAGCTGATGGAAATGGTGCTCTCAAGTGTTCAAAGCTGTACAGAGGTGTTACCTTACCTGAGTGTGTGTGTGTGTGTGTTTCAGATATCACAGTTTATCAGAGGCTGATCGGTCACTAAGCCTTTGTGTCAAATGAAAGGAAACCTTCAGCTAAACCAAGGAGGGAATAATGTTGCATTTACTTGCAGTAGGACATTCAGCATCTAGACCGTCTCTACAACATGGAAACAGTGTTTTAATGTGAAGCAGCTTAAAACACATTGACCCAACATCTCTCTGTAGAGCCGCCTACAGGTGAGTCAAGTTGCAGCTGCATCAGTTCAGACTTGCAGATGTCGACATGCTGATGTGCAACATCTGCAGTATAGACGAAAACAGTAACTGCTGCTTCTGACACATTGCAGAAAATGAACGGCAGCATGTTGGAGCATATTTTAGCTTTCAGAGGTGCTGCTGCCACATGAGCCGGTAAACTGTCTGAACAGTGTCCTCAGGCTCAGAAAAGCCTCTTTTGAGCGGCAACAAATGTCTTAATGTCAAAAATATGATCTTTGCAGAGATCTGACTGGCAGGAGGAGAACATACGACACCTGCCATCAAAGTCTCATGGATTATAGATAATAACTGGAGTGTCAGACTTGTTTAAAAGCACTGATCCACTCTGATCTTTATGTTCTTCCTGTTATTATGATTAACTCAGTCTGGAGAAGTTTTCTTGAATTGTTGTAAGGAATGCACGATATTGGATTTTTTGCCGAAATCCGATATGCCCATATTTTACAACTCAACTGATACCGATATCGATATATATATGTCTATTTTTCCCCCACACCTAATTGCAGAGATCATCAAGTCTCTTCTGTAGTGGAATTTAAAAAGTATTATATTTATATTTTTATATTTATAAAAAAAAATGTATATTTATAAAGTATTATTATGCTGACTCTTACTGTGTCGGCCCGTCAACAAAAGAAGAAAAATACTTGAAGTTACGTTCTGCAAAACATGTTGTACTTATTTATGACATTTGCTTTTAAACAAAACACGTAAGATACATGCTACTCTAAAGTGGATGATGCTCTGCCTGAGATAAACAGAATGAGCATTTAATCAAGGAAACACCAGCCTCGTCTAGAAGCAGTCTCAAAACTTTCCTTTTACCTGCTGCAAGAAAATTTTCAGCAGATGGTTGTACACAGCCTTTTGTACAGCATGCTCAATATTATAAAACTGTTTTGCTATTTATTTATTTCTTTATATTAAGGACAGAAAACAACCTGCAAGTGGTTAGAACTGCTCCCATACGTTCTCTATACTTCTATTTAAAAACTCTCCAACACAGCAACAACAGTCATAATTGCTTTACTCCCTTATATTCACAGTGTATTTCCCCCACATACATAAACACCAATGTTTGCCCTCAGGCTCCCTGTGGGCTCTTGGCTTATCTTTGCCTACATAACTGCCATCGCTATGGTGCCAGACAAATACTTTATGAGCTATTAAAACTGAGGAACAATGTTTCTGCTGGCTGGAGGAGGAGTAGAGCTTTCTGGACTGATCACTGTTTTAACCGAGCACTTTTATCACAGACAGGAGTGGCTGAGCTTTACTCTCTCCGCTAAAACACCTTTAAATAGACATCTGGTGGCTATCAGAACCATTATCTTCCACCGTAAGTCCAGTCTGCAGAGCATGCACTGTAAAACACCCACACAAGCCAGCAGAACTCACCTCATCTCAAACAACTGTCAAGTTGGCCTCATGCTGACTGTCGTACAGCACGTCTGTCAGATGTTCAAAGGTGCTCAGAAAATGTGAAAAACAGAAAATCCACTGCAGGCAGCAGAGCTCTAGCTGCTTTGTATTATTGTACAGGGTGTTTAAGCAGACTTATAAGGATTTTTATACATTTCATGAGCATATTATGATGTTATGAGCATATAGCCCCGTCTCTTTAGCTGTCTGCTACCTCAATCTAAAAACTATAAAATCAGTAGAAAATAATCTGCAGTCATAATAAACTTAATAAACTTGGAGTTACCTGAGTGGTGTGTTGGTCTCGCCGGGATCACTACAGGTGGAGCGACGGGAGTTGGAGGCTGGGGAGGATGAGGAGGAATTCGGTGGAGAGGATTGGTTGGATGCATGTGAGGAGGAGGTGGAGGAGGCGGAGGAAGAGGTGCGGGTGGAGTCCGGGGCTCTGGGCAGCAGCAGCGAGGACGGCATACACAGCCATGTCTCCAGGTCGGAAAACTTGGAGTAGCTCAGCATCTCCAGGACGCTGCAGGAGGAGAAAAAAAACTGAGTCTGAACTTTATTTTTAGTAACACTTTTCAGGCATCTGTTAAATAATTTGCATCTTTGACACTTTGTAGGAGTGTTGAGTAGTATCCTGAGGCTCCTCCAAGAGGTCAGAGGTCACAACTTCTTTAAGCATAGACAGGTCTATGAATCATATATGCATTCTGAAATCAATTCTGTATGTGGCTTACACATGGATTTCGATGTTTTTTTGGTGGGGGGGGGTTGCTGTAGTCTGAGGAACCTTCAACCTAGAATTCAGCAGACTATTCAGAGACAGTTACCTCTCCTCTCCCACTCCTGGGATGTCATCTTTCTCGTCTGCAGTCTGGAAGATGCAGGAAGTCCTGGAATCTCGTGACGACAGCAAAACACAGGAGTTACTAGAATCCACAGACATCTTCAGCCATATCCCGGGAGAGTCAGGAGAGGACCACACGTCAGTCCAAACCCAAAAATACAGGTGTTACGCAAAAGGTCCAGCCTCTTCTTTCTGGAGAATTTTAAATCCACAACATGCTGAGGGGACCTGAAAAAAAGAAATGTAATTTGGAGTTAATTTAACTCTTCTTTAGATTATTTCAGCCCAATTGCTGGTGAAATTTAGGTCTGGTAACATCAGCCAATAGGTTGCTTACCTGCTAGCCATTAACCTTAGCTTGATAAACTAACCAATTTTAGTTGTTTAATTGGTATCTAGTTGCTATTCTGTGGTAAGGTCTAGGATTAGACTAATGGTTAGTTTGATGAAAAATGATCTTGTTTGTTAGTTGGTGAATGAGCAGGTAGTGTTAGCTTGTTTGTTGACAGCTTGTTGGAAACAGTAACTTTTTTATTTAACTGGTTTATTTAACTGGTTAGCCAAGCTGGTATAATTAGCTTCTTTGTTAATTGGTTAGCTTGTTGGTGGGTATCAAGCTATAACATTAGCTTAGTTAGTCAAGGAGGAAGCTAAGTTAGCTATCAGCTAGTTGGTTATCTGTGCTAGTTCATATTCTTCACTTATTTACTTATAGCATTAGCTTGTTAATTTGCCGACTTAAAATAACTTGTAAGTTGTTAGCTACTTGATAACGAACCACTGGGTTATAGAATTAAGTTAGCCGGTCTGCTGGTGCTGTTGCCATGGTGAAGCAGTTAATATCACGCGCATTCATTTAGAATGACTGTTAAACTGTTGCACAGAATATCTGTGATAATTAACGTCAGACATTTTAATAATCATAATAATAATAGATTAGATTTATATTTATATTTTCAAGACACCCAAAGCGCTTCACATTAGCGATCCATTATTCATTCACTCACACATTCACGCTCTGGTGGTGGTA
>JAPXVT010000015.1:3654778-3669351 GCA_029823135.1 Acanthurus reversus | reverse complement strand
TAGGGTTGGGGTTAGTGCATAAAAATGTATAAAAAATACAAGCTGTCAACGCACAGACACAGAGCGATCTCCTACAGCCCGTTTGACGATGGAGGTGTATCCTCTGTGGATGACTGGCCTTGGCTCATCAATGGACTCCACACTGACCTCTTCACAGTCAATCAGCAGCTTCACCTCGCTGCCCTTCACACTCAGTGCCAACTTATGCCAGTCTCCATCAAGCAATTTTTCCACGCCATGGAAGGTCCTCAGCATCTGGCCTCCGTGGGGGCTGGTGTAGAAGAAGTCTAAAGAGCGTGTATCGCCCTGGAAACGCAGGCCCACTTGCTCTTGCCCCTTGGGGTCACTAACCTGCCACAGGTCCCAGGATTTCTTTGCAGTGTCCTTGGTCACCTTAAATGTTGCAATGACGGAGTAGTCGGAGGGAAGTCCGTCGGGATACACATCACTGTGGCAGAAGTGAGATTCAATGAGCTGGATTTTATCGCAGAGATGCGATTTTTCTCACATAACAACAATTAAGGGCTTTTGCATGAACATAAGCTACAAGATCATGAACAAGTACAAACAAAACTTCTTAAATGTTGTGCTATGTTATGTTATATTGTCAGTGAATGAGAGCTCAAAGAAACAAGACCCTTTCTGCAGTGATGCTTGGAGCTGTGAACCACAGAGGTGAATTTTTTTTTTTTTAACCTTTATTTATTCAGGGAGGGTTCCGCTGAGAGCGAACTCTCTTTTTCACTCACAGTTACACATTCACACCTGGAAGCTGCCCAGTACAGCAACAGGCTTATTTGCAGCCACTCTGGAGCAATTTGGGTTAGGATCCTTGCTCAAGGGCCCTCAGAGGTGGAATATGGGCGGGTCAAGTAGTTCCCTTCACTTCCACCACCCACATAAATCCTACTGGTCGGATTTGAACCAGTGACCTTCCAATCACAAACTCGCTTCTCTAACCATCAGGCCAGCACTGGCCCATTTAATTTTCATTTTGGGGTGAACTATTCATTCAACCACACCAATTTGATCCTTTGTTGCCGTAAAAAAAATATTCATTGCAGCTTTAAACAAATTAGGAAAGAAAAAAAATCAAATCAATAGACAAGACATTTTTTAGTGGTTGAACCAAATGGCCCACTGCACCAAAAACTCACTGTATACTGATTAAATGTATTTAATTGTTGTATCATGCAGGTATTTATGTAACACATCTTTTGTATGTATTTAAATCTACATCCCTGTTACAAGTAGGCCTACAGTGGAAAATCACTCGAATGTGCTTCTCAGCAATTTATTCTATATTAGAATACAGAGGATCCAGGTGCACAATTTAGTTTGAAAACTGATTATTGTTCACTGTGCAGCAGGTGGAAACAATTATTTTTTTTTTCCTCAACTCACTATGCTGTCCTCCCCGCATCCTGCAAAAATTTTGTGGGCGTCTGCCCCTTGATATTTCAATGGCGTCTCCGTCTAGCTGTATGACAGGCTTTTTACTCAGATGGCTGCCGCTGGCGCTGTTTTGAGAGCAAGAAGATCGGCATGTCACACTGGGGCGTTCACAAACAAGTCATCTCTGAAATCCTGCTGACAAGCACTCATCAATTAGCCTGGTCTTCGATGATAACGTGGCTGTTTTCACTGGCTGTTACATCACACTCCATTTAATTTCAAAGAGGCAGCACACACTGTCTTTCTGAAAACAGTATAATGAAAGCAACAAGGATTCGCCCTGTCAGTGTGTCATATTATTTTGGGTAAAGAAGATCTTTAAATATTAAACTCAGATGTCTATAAACATGTATGCTCCATCCATGAGCAATCACTTACGGCCATAGCTCTGTTTGCACTTAGTGAATTCCCTTGCCTTTACAGCAACATGCCATTCTGAAGACCTGTTAAATAGAATAAGGATAAGCAATTCTAACCCGCAGTCTCAAAGCAGGTCGTGAGTCTTAACCCAACGGGAAAAAAGGGAGGTTCTGAGATCTCTTTGTATGAGACTTGAAGGTTCTAAGATCAAATCCCTCCGAGCCATAAAAGCTTGTAAAGGGAATACTGAGATATGCTCAGAGGCATCTCTTTCCCCTCTATAAGACTATTGGAGTGTGGGATTTTCCTGGTCCTCCACACAAACAGATCCATCTGACATGACAGACCTTAACCCCTGAGGGCCCACTTAACTCACAGCCACATTAATTGAATCTGGCCCTTGTGAAAGCACTTCAGAAACCCTACACCATGTAATCCAGTATAGAAAAAGGCAGATTCAGAGCAAAAGAGAATGCACGTCATAGGTCGGGATTTGATGTGTTCTGAAGCCGATGAAGCGGAGGACTGTGATGTGTGTTCCTCAGATCATTAGGCTGAATCAGCTGAGAGTCATCTGAAAATGCTGCTTTATGGGGCAATTCTCACAGCTAACTGGTTACATCCAATTGTCTCTGTTCCTGCTGTCTATCTCTGCACTCTCACAGGCTGCTGCAGGTAATGAAGAGGTTTCCTGAGCATATTTCTCGTATCTGTGTTCCCTCAGGGATCTCCATGGAGATAAAGTTGACCTCTTCGTATCTCCCCTTCGCAGGTGAGGGAGGTACGGGGAAGGAGCTTGCAGAACACGGCAAGAGCATGTCGACATACACACACATGCACACAGAGAGGAAAGGAGGCACACACATGGCAAACACACAGCTCGTTGCAAACACATTCCTTCCCTTCACCTCAATATAACCCTTGTGTTTACTCCCAAGAACAACATTTTCACTCTGTCTCACTCTGCTGGAGGATTAATTCAGTGGATAGAGGCTGATAATACAGACCTACAGAAATCTGGGGCTCCTCCTTTTACAAATGTCAGATAAAGTCATCATCATCATTTTATTACACAAAGCCGATTACTCCTCCAGCCAGGCTCATATAGGGATAAAAGTGGGGATCGGGTGGAGAGCCCTGACACAAATTGGATTTCCACTCTGCTATATCCTTAAATATAGATTTATTATCCATTAACACACCAGTATCCCAAGCTAGTTGCAATACGCGGATTTACTCTAATGAATAGAAGTCATGCATTTAAAGAAAAATGTAATTATTTACTCTCTATGGCTTTATTGAATCTGGAGGAGAAAAAAATTTGAATGAATGAAGAGGTGGAGGGAAAGTGCCATTTTTTTCACAGCCAGCTGTAGTATTGAAATACAGATGTTGCATGAGCTTGAGCATTTTTTCACAGCTGCAGAAAAACAATGCATTGACATTCAAGTGTAAGTACATTTATTGGCTGAGACAGTTATTTTTTTCAATGCAAATGTGTTTAATGCTCTACATTAGTCAAAGCTGCTTTGCAGTGTATGTGTGAGTGTGTGTGTGTGTGCATGTTTGCATGTTTCTGCTGTACGCGATTGAACACGCTCATACTGTACTATTATTAAAGTGTGTGTTTTGTGTGTGTTATGAGTGTCACATTGGCCGCATGTGTGTCTGTTCGCGTATCCCTGTGAGAGTGCGCATGCATTCAGGGTCAGAGTTTGTTTCTCTCCCTGGCTGGTTGCTGTTGGCAGGATTAGCGACAGGACAAGATGTTCAGTAAAAGCCCTCAGTTAGCTTTGCCAAACATTGCATAATGCTCCATTTAGCGCAGCACAAATTTGAGGATTTACTCTTAGACCTCTGACCTATCTGTGGGCCCTTTGTGGATGCATGGTCCTAAAATGCATTTTAGCAGATGGATAATGTTTGTGGTGATTTTCCTTGGCTTAGTGGCTAAAATGTGTTTTTGCTTCGCCTGTTGAGCTGTTGTTTCTGTATGTATCACAGATAACAGATGAACCAGTGGCTGCTTGCTCAGGCTTATACATTTCAACAACAACTGCTGCGTGGAGCAGGTGTATGCAGTATATATGATTCAGCGCTACACGGACACACAAGAACTGCTTCATAACAGCATTACACTGCAACATTTCACTGCTACCTCTCAGAAAAGTATATATGATCTGCTCTTCATCATTAAGCTTGAATTACAGATGTGTGAGACAGGGGGACCACTTCACTCTTAATCACCTGACAGTGGTAACTAATGTCAGACTTTTGCCTGTATCTCCAGTGTGGTTCAAAGTGATACCAAAGAAGAACTTCCTACTGAAAATACAAAAAATGATCTGTGTAAATGTCTGTACTAAAACAACACAGGGTTTAGACTGAATAATTAATGTGCCAATAGGGGCACAAAACTTAAAGACAGCATTCAATGGATAATACAGAAAAAAAAGTCCTGCAAAAAAAGAACAGCAATTAATACAAAAAATTACTTGTCATCAAAACCATTTTATAAAAATATTGTAAAAAACAAACATTCATAGACTCTCACAGAGTCTATGAATGTTACACACTACTGACATCAGTGCACTGAGTCATTGCTTTCTTGTGTTTGTCAGTTTCCCGATGGTGATTCACGTCACTGCAACTCCCAAGCCCTACAGAGAAATTAGTGCAGCAGACTTCCTGTCAAGCATGAGAAAAAGACGACAGCTTTTTCTTCCTTTATCAGTTCTCTTCTGAAAGTTAGTGGTGCTCTTTCGGAGTCGCGTGACGGGCCTGGTGCATCTGTGCAGTTATTCGGGTGGGAACAGTAAGCTTTAGGAGTCTAAGGGCTTACACACGCCGTACCGTTACTGTGTTAAAAACAGTTCAGTGACACAATAACAAATCAAGGGAAAAACGGGAGAAATGTGAAACTGGGAGGACACCAGCAGAGGGTAGTGAAGATCGGGGGGGTCAGCAAGTGTGCTCAAAAGTCTCACTGCCGATGCCTACTGGTGTCTGCTATATAGAGATAAAACCTTTGAACTGATGCAAGTTAAGCTCACTAAGATAAGGGTACAGCGAATTCAGCAAACTGACCTTAGTTTTTGTAAAGGTTAATTATTGATTATTACACATTAAACATTTCTCTCAGCAGAAATGTACATCTGGCAAAGGCAACGCCAACCTCTGCCCTCATTTTATGCCGTGACTTGTCCAGATTTTGTTTAGCCCCTGTCCGTACTGGATTACATTACTCTGAGCTTCTCTTTGTATATACAGAGAAGGTTAGACTTTGCTTAGCTTCTTTCTTTTCTTTGACAACGGCAATTCTCGTGAATTTTTTTTCCTGTAAATACTGGTAAGTAACGTCTCTAGTATGAACCCCCATTTATTAGATTTTGTTAAGCTTGTCATGCAGCGACCACTCTTTCTTCCTCTTTAGGTCTTCAAACCAGTGCATTTCTGTCGGTAGGTACTCACTACGGCTGGTACTGTGAGTTTGTCAGTTCTAGGCTGCTGATCAAACATGATGGTGCAATAGCGGCGAGCGTCACTCCCTATACTACACCAAAGACAACACATTGTACCTTTGATAGAATTTCACTTAAATAAAACAACTCAATCACCAAAGCATTTACTTTGGGCATACAGAACAAACTTAGAAGTTTCTTGGAGATCTATTATGCAATTAAATTATTGAACTTAATCGTATAAGAGAAAACAGACAATGGCACAAAGCTGTGTGAGTTAACACAAGAGCCAACTGTCAACCGGATGGCAGGACATTATCAAATTTTCAGCCCACTATTTAGCTACTTACTGTTTCAGGTAACATTCCTGTCCCTTTTAAGATCTTGACTTTGGTAAATAGAGAGTATAGATTTACATATATTTTTTTCTCAGTTTACACCAGGAGGACTGTGTAGTATTGTGATGCTGTTTCGCTCTCATCTCATCTCTGTGAGGTTTTCCTCCCCATCTTTGGTGAGAAACAGGGCCAGGGGATATTTATTATAGTGCTTGTTTCTCAGAGATCAAAAAACAGTATTTCTTTGCCCAAGTTTCTGAAGTATGGTGCACACAACTAGCAAAAAGTATTTTGGAACATCAATCTAAAATAGCAGCTTTTAAGAAACAGACTTTAACATAAAGTGATAATATCACAGCTAGGAGGCGCTGTGGCCCCTTTAGCAGCCTGTCATTGGCTACTGCGTAAACAGTAAAAACACCAATGTTATAATTTAAAAGGTCTTTTTGGAGACTTTTTTGACTAAAACTGATTGTTAAACATTTTAAAAGTCCTGATATTTGTGTATAACTAAATTACAGGATATTATAATAATTAATTTCTTGTTAATGCACTGCTTATAGCTGATAAGAATGATATGGCCCAGATGACTTGTGGGTAATGTGGGGGTCCACAGCTTAAAGTTGATCTCAAAGAGCAGGATTCATATTTTCTCGTACAGTTTCCTGAAAGTCACAGTCGTCTGTGCAGATTTGGGGGAAGAGCTGAGCCTTTGTTTTAATCCAGCTTTACATAATGAACACAAGACATGCTTGACTGACCCTGAGTGCCCGACTGCAGCTGCACTGTGCTCTGTAATCCAGGCATCTGGGTCAGAGCCCTTCAGAACGAGCCCTGTCCGCCCTGTGTCACCGTTCGCTACCAATTCAGCTCAGAAACAATCAGGCTGTCAGTGATGCACAGAAAACATCAACGCTCCAAAAGGCTGAACGGATCATTAATGTGAAAATAAACGATAACAGCCTCACAGATGTTCAATGTGCAGCTAATCGTCAGTTTCAGTCTCTCTCTTCTGATCCCAATGAACCATATGGCCAATTAGTGCGTAGCCTAGCTTTCCCCAGTTTACAGCCCTCACTAGTGCAGTCGTTCTCCCTGTTTCCTCTTCCCATCATCTCATGTGCAAACAGGAAGCAGCTCAGAGAGTCAGGTGCATCTGCAGAGATAAGCAGCACGTTAATCAACGGTGAAACACAAAGTGAGTATTTCACTGATCTGTTTGAGTAGAAGACGTAGCTGAGTAGGAGCTGTGACTTTGGAAAAAAGCATGTGACATATAGAGTTAGTTTGGTGGTCCCGATTAATGTAAAGGGAATGTGGGAAAGTTACTTACGTAAAATTTAATTGAAAGAAAATTTGGTTATTCACAGTTCTCACAGATCTGACCAAAATCTCACGATCATACATTCATGACCTTCTGTTAAGAAAAGCTGGATTTTTGGTTAATTAATGCAGTTTCAAAGGTCACTGAGATTTTAAATGAGGTTTTCTTACTCATGGATTAAAGTTCTGCTCTCACTACGGCTCTGTGAATATGAACATGTAGTGAATGTGTCAAAGCTCATTGTTTCCGTCACTTAGGCCGTTTTAAAATAGATCACAAAACGTTCACAGCACACGTCCGGGCGAACAGCTCAGACCGTCACTGCAGTCTTCAGCCCAACAGTCTCAAATTTGTGACGACAATATCATCTGTAATCATCGCAGAATTAATTCAGTTCTTTTAATGTGGTCTGTGTGAAGGGGCAGCTCTCATGTGAGGAGTTTGAACGTGATTTTACCTGATTCATCATGAACTCTGTTGGTTTCAGAACACCAGGTTTGATGTGTTTTTTCTCTTGTAATATTGTGTAATTGCATTTTTTCTGGGTAAATGAGCAACGAAAACCTCCAAAAAAACCAACAAATCTTTCCCTAAATATTGTCACATGAGGTTTATTGTTGTCATGAGACACATTAGGTGCCTGTTTGTCTTATTTACTGTGTAACACTGCATGTTGAAAGTCTTAATAATTTCAAGTTGTGTTCACAGCTCACCTGAACACTGGATGTGCTCTCTTTGCTCAGTGTTCAACAGAAACGTTGTCCGTTGTCTCAGTGAACCTCAAGTTTGACCTCCACTTTACATTTGATCCACAGAGGAGGAAGCTGCTCTCAGTGAAAATGGGCTGAAATCTGTGTGTGAACTCTCTCAGCCAGAGAGCAGAAGCTGTGATGACGAGGTGCTTCCTGGTACGAACGCCTGCTCTCCTCATGTCATGAAGCTTAAACCCCATATTACTGCAACCCGAGCCAAGTCTCACTCAGCATGTTTCACTTTGTGTGCAGTTTATCTGATAATTTCTGCTTTTTTCTTGATAACTTTCCTTTGTTTCAGAGATGTTATGGGAGGCATGTTGGTTTTAAGTTTGTTGATTTTCTTGTACCACACAGTTTTCCTGATTTTTAGCGTCTCCGCTGAATGCTAACGTGTGCTTTAAACCTGCTCATTTGCCTGATATTTACAGCTTGTGAGGTACATGTCACTGGGCTGTCACTGAAGAACAAAGTGCAGTAAGAGCCTGTTATCACCTCCGAGTCAGCACGAGTACAGTGGTGCCACAGATCAGTGACTAACATGGAAAATAACTGCTCCCTCTGTGCCTGTGAGAATTAGCCACAGCAGCTCCATTCTGGGTCAAGCACGCTTTGATCATCAATACTGAGTGACAGAAAGTCCAAAGCTGAGAGAAATAGAAGGTCATCAGGTTGAAGAACTTCCTTGATCAGCTAAACAGCTTCTGAGTGTGCAAACATGAGAAATATCACAGCTGACCCGTTACAACAAAGTCTCGGTCAGGAGTGTCAAATCAGCGAGTAAACCTGTGGAGAGTCTGTCAGATTACAGTTAGATGTGGACCTTTAGGAGTCAAGTTTTCTGACTGACTGACATCATTTATCCCACAGCAGAGACGTCTGCAGAAGACGGCAGTGTTACAGCTGAGCTCTCAGAAATAAAGAGCGCCTCATGTGGTGATGAGGTGCAGCTCGGTACGCCTCCGCTCCTTCAGCTCTGCCTCTCTGCAGCTGCTTGTGCATTCAGTTGTTTTCTGAGCATCCTCTAAGAGAGTTGCACATGTTGGGAAAAGCTCATGTTTTTGCTTCCTTGTTGAGAGTCGGATGAGAATATTAATTCCACTGTCTGTATCTGTAAATATGAGGTTACAGTGAGTTGCCGGTTAGCGCAGCTTAGCATAAAGACAGGAAGCAAAGGGAAACAGCTAGCATCTGTGTAAAGATCAGGCAGAATCACAATATGTAAAAAAAGAAGGGAGTGAAGACACTTCTTGGATGAGAAGCAAAACATCTTCAAGAAACTCAAGAAGTCCAGTTGCCTCTGATACAACACCAAGAATTACCATGACCTGGACCTTTGTGCTGAACTGGTCGGCTGCTGGTTAAACATGCCGAAATAAGAGATCGTATGATCATGCAAATCTATGTATGAGCCTTTCCCAAAATGTTGATTTCTTCCTTTATTAAGTGTAAGAATTGAAGCTAGCTGCTGCATTTATGTTGGTCCTGATGGTAAAATGAAGCTTTTTTTTTCTTTCAGCATCTTTACTGGCGCAAAGTTTTTTTTGTTTGTTTGTTTGTTTTTTTAAAGTGGGGTTTTTATTCTGTTGCCTGAATCTTCTTCTTTAATGCTTGCTCTGATAGTTAACGCTCTGCTCCTCTCAGAACAGCAACATGAAAACAGGCAGACTCAAACATGTCTTTTAAACAGAAAGGTGGTCACATCCTGGCTGTGTCAGAATAAAAGCATATAGCCAAACCGTAGGCTGATTTAGAACTTGTGTGATTTGTCGAACAGTTGCAGCTCTCAGTCTTGAGGAACGTCAGGATGTCAAAAGCAGCTCAGCTGTGGCTCTGCTGTGCCCTCTCACACTCCCACAGAAACTGTGGAAACCTGATTTCTCTGCTATTTTCTCTTTTGCTTTTGAGTGATTTCTTTAACAGTTCTTTGCTGTGGGCTTTGTGCGTTAACTGAAGACGTGCTGTTTGTGGGCTTTCTATTGATTCCTTTGCTGTGAGTAAGTTAATGAATGGTGAATGACAGACAGCCGTAACTGATCATGCTCTAATGTCTTTTCCATCTCTTTCATGATGTTCATCCAGCAGCCGCAGGAGGAGGAGCATCAACAGGTAGGCTCTTTGACGTTTATTGATCTCACTTACTCTGAATTTATTTACTGCAGGAGATGGATGTATGTGATTGTAGTCATTACTCCAGGTGAACAAAATGTAAACCGGACTGAGAAAAGGTTGTGTCTGTTTCATAATTTGTTCTGTATGTTGAGAGATTTCTCATAAATTGCTGCTACTGTCTTTCACCAGAGTTACAAGTTACACTCACAGGGTTAAAGTAGAACTAATCATTAGGTTAAACCATTTAAAGGGTAATTTTCAATTGGTATTAATAAACCTGATTAATATCCACAATTCCCTCTTGTTGTGGCCTCTTTTGCAGCTAAATGCTGCATATGTTCAGCAGTTAACCTCTGACTGTCTGTCTGCTGTTTGCAGGCTGCAGGTCGTGTTCAGTTGGTTTATTGAAGCTTGTATGATGAAAACAACTTCCTGCTGTGAGAACCAACTTGAAAAACTCTAAGTTAATGTTCATTTTAGCTATAAAGTGGAAATGTGTTGGAAAAAAGAATTTATGTTTAAAACTTTTTTCTTTTCCATCAATCACTCAATAATTTAAAGGATGATTTTTAATTCAAATTATCAACTGACAAATTTATGATCTGATGTTTTTTACTTTGAGTTGATTAATGCATCATTTAAATGTTTAACATCTCAATATATATCATATATTTTTTATTATCTTGTGGGTTTGCACTCCAGACTGTAAAGGTAGATGAGACTTAAAACTTGAGTTTGCTTCATCATGACGATACAGTTCAAAGTCTGTTCAAAAGCTATTTTAGGAAATGCAGTATTTTACAGTCAGGAGTTCAGGAAGATTTCATACCATATTTGAATCATGTTCTTACAGTAAAAATACATATTTCAGTGGTCTGTTGTTTATTTTGTTCACTGGAATGCATCATCTGTTCTGTCACTCCAGTGTGATGCATTACTGTCCATTTCCATCTCATTTTATGTTCATGTGGCCGCAGGTCTGTTTCCATCACTGATCATGTCTCTTGCATCATGGCTCTCTCAGTTCTTTGGTGTTTTTTGGTTCATAATTTTTGTTTTCCTGATTGACATCGACTGGTCAGTTTTGTTCACTTCTTTCATTTATTTATTTATTTTAATTCGATCGTTCATTTATTTTTGGTTTGGTTCAATGGGGAGATGGAAAACAAGTTCTGTGAATGTCATCATTAATCTGCTTTCCAAACAAAGTAGCAAAGCCTGGTTCTGGGGTCTGCGGTGAGTTTGCGTTTGCGGGCAATGCATCGAGGCCTGCTGAAGACGGAGCTGCTGGGGAGGGCATTGACCTCGTGGGAGCTTCCTGCTCCTCAGACCCAGGAAATGAGGCAGTGGGAGAATGTGGGAAGAGGCTAAGTGACTCCTTATGGGCCTCTGAAGACCTCAGCAGCAGGTCAAAGATAAGACGGGATGTACCGGCCAGCAGGGGGAGCCCTGAGTGGGCTGGAGCTGTGGATTCTCAGAGGGCGATCAGCCTGGACGCCTCCGAGTGCCTGACCGAAATGAGGAGTTTGTCTCTGGTTCGCAGCACGGCTTTGGAAGACCTGACATCCATCGGAGACAGAGGTTTGTGGGCTAGTCAAGGAGAGGAGATCATCTCAGAAATCACAAAAGATGAAGGGACTGCAGATGCAGCTTTGAAGTCCTGCAGTGACTTTGAAAGCAGAAATATCAGCCCAGAAACACAACAGCCCCCTTCTGCCCAAAATCTGTGTTACTGCATCTCTGACTCTTGTTTAGAGGATCCTCATGGAGCTCATAGCAGCAGGAACTTTTCCAAGAAGGATCGCCTTCTTCCCAAAATGACATCTGGCACAGAAACTGAAAACAGCAGCAGTGACTCATCTGAACACAGGGCCAGCAATTCAAAGCCTGACAGTTCTGATGACTTAGACATAAGGAGCAAAGTGGCTCAGACCACCGGTATAGCTGAGCTCCAGAAAACACCCCCCCAAAGCCCTGCAGCCAGAAAGTCTTTGGTGCCGGTTGCTGTTTTCAAAGGTCTGTTTGCTGTCATGTTCACCAGTTAAGAGCCCTCTTCAGTTAACTCCTCCCACTTCTTTCTTTTACAACGCAGCTTCTACCGTATGTCATGCTGCACTCTCCCTTCGCGTTCTTATGGACGTTAACTTTGACCCGAGGAGAAGCTTGTTGTCCTCCCTCCCCACTTTAGCTTTTTGTTTCATCTCTCCATCTCTTCTCACTCTGCTGGTTATGCAGCCCAAAAAAAAAACTTTTAAAAAAGCCACGTTTTAGTTTTCCATGAGCACTTTGTGTCACCATGCATGCTGCACTTTACATCACCGAGATCGGGTGTGGTTCCTTTTGCCATGAGAATGAGTTCAGGCGCACACCTGGAAGATAAAGCCTCATTTCACCTGAGTGGATTTAAAAAAAAGGGATTAAAAATATTGAAAGAAGTGAGTTTAAAAGTTTAAAGTCTGCTTTTCTCTCTTCTGTCTGCAGCTCAAGCAAAGATGGATAACGGCTCTGCGGATAAAGTAAGTGACTTAATCGCCTTCGATAAAGGTGCTTTTCCCCGTTTCTTTCAGCGGAGGGATGATTCTGCTTCAGTAAGACTTCTTTTTTTAGGTTCTGTCCAAAAAGGAGAAAAAACTTTCCACCTGACAGTTATCGTATGACTGCAGCCTTTTCCGGCCACTAGGGGGCAGTGTAACATGCTTTAAGCAAATTAAACCCGAGCCAAAAATGAAACCCAAGTTGCAATGAAGCAGAATAATTCCGATACGTTATCTTTGTGAAATACAGTCATTCTTTTCCATCGTTTTTCATTTGTTACATCACTCCTTTGTTTTATGGTCATTGTCATTAGAACTTTTGTTTTTCATTCATCTTTCCTCTTCATGAAAAAGACTCAAACTGCCACCAAACCAACCTCTTCCCTTAAAAGACCATCCATAGTCACCAAGGGCACCAAAACACACGCCTCCTCCCGAAACGGCCCCAGCTCCATCCCCATTAAAGCCAGCAGCACAGGGCCCAGGCAGCCCGGAGTAAGTACAGGTCTGAATGCAGCGTAGGGTTTAGAGCTGAGCTGACTTTAGGATGGATGAAAGTCTTCTAGATGCTCCTGACTGAAGGTTTTCATTGGAAGCCAGTTTTAATGCATCCAAACCTTCACTTTGTACAGCTGCCATGAACACTAACCGAAGCCTCGTCCATTCATCACTGATGACAGTCTGACACTCAGTTGCTCGACCAGATCACAGAGGGGTTGTGAAAGATTTCTGTAATATCTGATTATGGACTTGCCTTGCACTCACAAATGCAAGATGAAGAAAAATATTTTTATTTAATTTGTTTTTAATTATTTTGGTTGTATTTTTAATTTTCAGAGTCTTGGTGCAAAGTCTCAGACCCCCGGAGCCAAAACTTCTGCCAGAACTGCAGCCCAACCAGGTACAGAGTGACGACTTTACTGCTTTTATCCACTTTTAATTGTTTTATTTTGATACTTGCCATTTTATAAGCCGTAACATTTGAGGATTACTTTTGATTTGTCAAATTTTTTGTGAAACAGCTAGTGTCAAGAAACCTCCCACTCCAAAAAATGAAAAAGGTAAGAAGGAAAAAAGAAATACGGCAAAAATGATTAGAAATCACTTTAAGCCTCGCTGCCACAGAGTCACAGCCTGATCCGGTCCATCCTGGATCAAACTTGGTTGCCTTTAGCCTCCAAGTTTGTTTTTATTGTGTTGTTGTTGTTTTATTATCATTTCTTTTATGACATTTGACTTGTTTTAAACCTCTGATCTGTTGCTTCTGTGCCTGCTGAAGATGCCCAGAGTGGACAGAGCAGCCCCGGAACTCCAAAATCTCCCTCTAGCCAAGCACTTTCAGCGAAGTCGGCGGCCGAGGCCAACAAGGTGAAGAAGGTGGCAGTGGTGCGCTCTACCCCCAAATCTCCTGGCTCGCTGAAGAGCCGCCCGCCGGCTCCTCTGGCCGCAGCAGTGCCCATGCCAGACCTGAAGAATATCAAGTCCAAGATCGGTTCTACAGACAACCTGAAACACCAACCTGGAGGTGGAAAGGTAGCCTGTCTCTCACTTCAGCCAAGTTACACTAACTAACACTTCATACTGCAGGCGACGGCTTTAGATTTCAGTGATCCTTTAACATTTCTGGAGACAGAGCTGCTTTGGAGGCAGAAATAATCTGATCAGAGGGTTTTAACTACGACAGGCAGATCTGGAGGACCACTGGCTTCCTGGACACACAACCTCATTTTCTGTCCTGTAGCGTTTCTTGAGAAGAAATACGTTCCAGGTTTAGAAGCTAGAAGGTAAACTTCAGCCTGATCTTTGAGATCTAAACAACATTTTCAGTGTAGTTCTGCCATTGCAAAACTTTGCCAAGAAAAAAATCCAGCGTTAATGTTTAGTTTGTTAGTATTCAGTCTTCTTCTGCACAGCGGTTCTTGACACGTTAGTGCCCCCAACTGTTGAGCAGTGGAATAGCATGAAGCTGTTGACAGGAATCTGTCTGTTTTACACTGTCACGTGCGTGCATGTGCATCCTTGTGTGTTCATGTGTGCAAACAAACCAGCAACCGTCGTGTAAAAACGCTGTTTTGCAGTGTTTCAAAAACTCACACCTCAAAGGTTGAGTTTATTTTTTAAGGTTTTTATATCATTCCTTGTTCCTCACCTGTGCAAATCCCAAAAATACATTTTTTTTCCATAAGTGCTTATGTTTGAACATAAAAAAGGTACTTCCCAAGTCCTTCTGAAAACAC
>JAPXVT010000015.1:3586547-3596769 GCA_029823135.1 Acanthurus reversus | reverse complement strand
CATTCTGGGAGTGAGACTCAACAATCGACTCATTTTCGGGTGTGTTCAGGAATAGCTCGGACAAATCCTACTGATTCTACCTTTACGTTTAATAGCCTTTGCTTTATATTAATATGACGTGAGCTTCAGTTAGATTTGCACAGAAATGCTCTTCAGAGGGAAACTTTACTGGTACTCTGAGTACATTTCACAACCTGTACTATATTACTTTGACTTGAATACATAACTTGAGTCAGTGCTTCTACTTTTATTAGTCTTTTTTTTTTTAACACAAGTACTTCTACTTGAAAGATTTTTTGTGTACTCTGGCTAATATTTATTAATATCAGCATATATTTAGTATGTGATGTTCATGGATCCTAAAAGACAACATTAACATTGAAATATAAGTACATGCTAAGTACTGCGAGTAAGGTGCCTCACTTCAGAGTATTTTAATGTTCAAGCTAAAGTCTGGGTGTGCTCGGTTAAAAACATACAAATGTCAAAGCAAATGGATAATTATAATGAACAAGAATGTTTGATGCACAAATTGCCATAATGTTCATTGGTTTGGTCATTTAAATTTGAGTCTATGGAATCTAGTTTCTGCCAGGAAAACAGAAAATAAATTATAATGTTGTGAATAATAAATGAAAAATAAGTGACAAAGTTGTGAGTCAGAAAATAAAACAAAAAATTCTTAAAAAAAAAAAAAAAACATTGAGAATTTTCTGGAAAAAAAATTGCCAAAATTTTGATTTCTTTTTTTTTTTTAAGTCAAAATGATTGAAAAAAAGCATATTTAAGGAGTCAAAATGATTTATAAATGTAAAATATAATGATAAAAACACAGATACTGTGTTTTACAGCGTCAATTCATACATTTAATTGCTTGTGTAAACAGAATCTGTAACCAAATCGCAATACGTCATGGCAATGATTATAAAAGAGGGTTCGTCCTCTCTCTCCTGCTACCAGAATCAGTCGTCCCATGTGTCCCTGTGCTCTTCATCCCTGCCTCCAGTAATCACAGCACAGTCTCAGAGGGAAGAGCTTCCACATGAAAAGCTGACCTGCATACAAACCCAAACCTCATTTTAACACACTGTAAGGTTTTACAGCTCAATTCATCTGTGTTCTGACCAGCATCGTGTTTGGCTCATGTCCTCTGGTCCATAGAAACATCATTTAATCTTCTATGTTTCAGTATTAAAATGTTTTGCTTTCCTCTTGAATGTGACCCGGGTTTCCTTTCATCTGTCCCGTTTGTCTCCCTGCTTTCTGCTACTCTCAGCCTGTAACACAACACTGAATCAATATCCTCTGTAAGCTACACATGCTGGTTAAGCCCCTTGTTGGAGCTACAACACGGTTCCTGATGAGATATTCGTTCATCATCCAGCCGGCTGACACAGTGTGCGACGTTGGCGAAGGCCAGCCATCAGCCCGTCGTACATTCACACACCACTCGGCGGTGAGTGATTCGCTCTGCGCTCACTGATTCAAACATCAGGTTGTGGTTCAGCCGATGAACCAGCCGGCTGATTAAACCTAAAGATCATAATCCCCATTATTACAAAGAAAAGGTCAGCTGATAATATAATTATCTTCATGCCTGCTTTCCGGCTCATTCGGCATTATTATGGTCTGTTTGTGACACCAGGAAGCTTTTCACAGGTTGTACTCAAAGCCAGAGAGGTATTGATCAAACTTAAGAGAGCAGGATGGTGGTCAATGTAAACGTTTAGGAACAGAACATCTATTTTCTCAGTCAGTCTCTTTCTATTACAGAAGAGAACACACGAGCAGGTTTGTTTTTATGTGAAGAGAATATCTGTAATTTTTCAATTTTATTGGTTTAAAGATTAATTGTCCTGATGCTGTTTTCTCCTCCCAAACACCAACTCAGATACCTGAACTTTGTGTTTCATAGTGCCTTAACTACCATAAAATGTGCTGTAGACATTCATGTCCCCTCTTAGGATGGTTTTAAGTAACTGTGGTGATCCAACCTCCATCTAGCATCATCATCAGGTCATGTTTTCTCATGGTTTGTGCCCATCGATACCTTCAAACTTTCATCAGCATCAGCTGTAAATTTTAGGGTGTAATAACTAGCATGCTAAAATGCTACAGCAGGAAGGTTAACATTATATCTGCTAAACAGCATGCTAGCCTTGTCATTGTGTTGGCAAGAGGTGGCAAAAGAACACACATTTTTTTGTTTAAGTAGAAGTACAGATACTTGTGTAAAAAAGAAGTACTGACTCAATTTCTTTACTGAAGTCAAAGTAATATAGTACAGGTTGTGAAATGTACTCAGAGTATCAAAGTAAAAAGTTTCCCTCTGAAGAGCATTTCTGTGCAAATCTAACTGAAGCTCATGTCATATTAATATAAAGCAAAGACTGTTAAGCTAAAAGGTAGAATCAGTCGGATTTGTCCGAGCTGTTCCTGAACGCACCAGAAAATGAGTCGATTGTTGAGTCTCACTCCCAGAATGTCAGATAGAGACATTTGGGTTGGTAAAACGTCCTGAGCTCAGCCGAAAAGACAAAAGCATTCAAACTAAAGTAACGAGTCTGTTTGGAAAATGGAACGAGCAGAAAGTTCAGATATGTAGAGAGAAAAAGTCAAAAGTTCACAGAAACATAAAATCTCAAGTACAGATACCTGACAAATCTTCTCAAGTGCAGAACAACACGGTTTTATACCTTGTTACTTGCATCTCTGTAGTGTTAGCATGGTGACATTAGCATTTAGCTTTACTCAAAGCACTACTGAGCCTTCACACACTCAGCCTCACAAACCTGCTTACAAGGCTGCAGACTCTTTACTAAGAGGAGTACCACAATTTAAACCTAAAGCTCAGTGAATTCTTATCCACCATCAGTTTCACTTCGGTTTCATTCTGTTTGTAAAATGTAAAAACTGAGCTGACCTATGAACTTATTGTTAGCATTAGAATGCTTGTTAGCATCTGCAGAGGCTGTGCGAAGAACAGGATAAATTTATATCTGTTGTTGTCACGGTGCCTTTGTGCAGGAAAGGAGCTTCACTGTTTTGAACATAAACATGTACATTATATATGTGTGTGCAGGTTTGTTTATTTATCTCTCTTTCAGCAAACTTTATTTTTATATGTGTCCGTCCACCAAAATGAAAATGGTAGAACAAAAAAAAAAATCACAACAAACCCAGAAAAAATTTACAATACAAAATCCTGTTTACACACAATTATAGTGATAAAAATAATAAATATGCTAATACTGCTACTTTCAGTGACATGAATAATAATATCATCATACATTAAACATAAATTAGCATTTCTGCATGCATGCATATTATTATTTCCAAGGCTATTTATAGAAGGTTTCACCCCTGATTTCTTCATGGAATCAAATTAGAGCTGACATTGTCATAAAGCGTAGAAAGTGATGTCACTTATGCCTGCACATGACAAGTCTTAATTGTGCCCTAAATAAAAGTGCTTCAAGCTTTATCACTCAATTCCCTGCAACAACACACAGCAACAGCCACCAAAAGGGAGAGTGGAGGCGCCTGAAGAGAGGTTTTAAAAATACTGGTCTGGGGGGTGGGGGGCATA
Organism: Acanthurus reversus; assembly: GCA_029823135.1. Classification (NCBI taxonomy): domain Eukaryota; kingdom Metazoa; phylum Chordata; class Actinopteri; order Acanthuriformes; family Acanthuridae; genus Acanthurus; species Acanthurus reversus. The sequence goes on along the minus strand of JAPXVT010000015.1, from coordinate 3,593,180 downwards.
AAATGCTGGATCAATAAGTGGATGTGAATGTGCTTACCTCACTGTTTAGGAAGCAGTAAAATACTGACACAAAGAAGCCCTGTGTGTGAGAGAGGAGGAGGGAGATACAGACAGAAACAAAACATCATCAGAAAGGAGGATGTTCAAAAAATCAACGACCTGATCTGTTGTAATCGCACTCACAGCAGCTTATCACACTCGTTTCATTCATCCAATCCTCCACAGTCATGAAGCCGTCACTCATTACAATTACTGTGACTTTATATGAAAAATACACCCACACACTCTGTTTGTCTCTGGAAGCCTTTGGATGTATTAGCCTTTGTTTGCCGTGTTAAAGCATACCTGGAAGGATTCTAAAAAAGAGTTGAAATATATGAAGACGATCTGAGAGATCTCATCTTCCCCCGGATTCACAAAGAACAGCATGTAGGTGATTCCCAGCAGAGGAAGAAGGACGAGCGTAGCCTTCACCGCCTTCCTGCAGATGAGAAGTAATCACACAACTGTGACAGAGACTTTTGTCTACAGGCACAACTGTGTTTCAAACAGAGGAAGCACTCAGCCCACAGAGTATAGATCTGAATTATTTAAGACGTGTACATTCAGGAGCATTTGTTTGAACACAGCACATTAAGGTTCATTTGTGCTCTACATTAGATACATTAGATGATTTTTATTATTCTTTTACCCAAAAAGTTGTTTGTACTTGCAAAATTTATTGAGAATTTATGTTAAAAAATATTGATACTTGATGTCTGTGAATTGATAAGATATTGTTGTGCAAAATATCTGATATTCACTGTATTGATTTTTCCCCCATCCCTATTAATTGAAGTATGAGAGCAGTGACGGTTTACAACATCTGAAACAGACGTGTTTAATTACATATGTAAAGGGAGCATAAATTGGCCTTGACAGTAAATGTACCTGTACTGGATCGTCTCTGATGTGGTAGATGCTCGCAGTTTGGTCATCAGGATTCTCACGATGTTGAAGAGGAAAATGAAATTAATCTGTGGAAAAATCAAACACAACGTGAGACTCTTCACAGTGTCTTAAATATCTCGGAAAGGTTGTTTTCTGGTGAGGTGTCGCTGTTTAAGCAAACAAAGGAGGATGCCTGTCAAAGTCAGGGATTAAATACATTCTATTTTATCATCATTTAGAAATAAAGCAACTTTCTGGAAATATGACACCTCACATTTCCAAAATGGCTGTCTTTAGCAAACATGACACAAAGGATTCTAGAGTGAAACAGTAGCTAGCAGCAGTGATAATGCTAACACAGACTAAACAAAGAGAAAAATGACCTCTGTGACCTCGACCATAAGTGTCATGTTTGTCCAGCGTTAATAATTGATAACAACAATGGGACTCTGTGGCATGAAAGGCTTTGAAAGTGCAGCTAATACTTGTTTAGTGGGATCAGTTCATTGTTGGTTCGTCAGCCTCATCCTTTAATAAAGCGGATAACTGTTTTTAAAGCATCTGAAGTGCTTCTTGAGATTATGTTTCCACAACGTGAGGAATGACAGAATCAATAGCTCATGCAATACGTGTGAGTGATGTAACATGGGAGCAAAAATAGCTGGAGGAATACTTTCCAGGGCCGACTGACACGACCTTGGCCTGAACAGATGCATGGCAGTCTTTCAGGAACCATCCATTCTGCTGGTCCTCACTAACCCCACATATGAGAGCTCACTGCTCACGCTAACGTTTTCAATAACTTCCTGTACGTATTAATTAGAACAGGACATTAGTTAATGGCTGACATTAAGAGCCACTGATGATGAGGCATGAAGAGATCCCCACTGCAGCGACCTGACAGGAAGCAGCACAGATATCCTGGTGACCTGACGACGATCCCGCACCATAAAAACTTACTATTGAAAGCAGGGCTGGAGCACAGTGGAGAGATACTGAAGGAGGCAGATGTGTGCTTCCGGGGAGAGGAAGGCAGGAGAGGCAGAAACAAAGAGCCAATGTCTTTTTTAACTAAGGACAGAAGATAAGACAATGTGCTGTTTCTGACATGATGGGAAGGTCGCTTCAACGCTGGAAACCCAGAAGCGAGAAAGCAATTCAAACTGAGCAGAAAAATGACCAGCGAAGGGAAAAGGGAGTGTTAGCAGAGGCACTGGAAGGAGTGTGAGAGCATGCATGTGGATGACGACAGGACTGCATCTTGGAAGCACAGCTAGAGATGACTAAAGCTTGTAGCAGGAGTCCCCAGATAATCTCGAAAATCTGCAGGATCAGTCACACGAGCTGCTGAGGGGCTGAAAGTCTGGCATCAGGGCGAGGAACTCAGCTCTATTCTGACAGCTGAAGGACAGGTTTACAGGTGGTGGATGTCCAGTTCAAGTTGTTTTATTAGCTGTAATTTAAAGTTTAGCAACTGAATGTGGAGATTTACAATAGTTTGCACCTGGTGGAAGAACAAAATAAATCATTAAAAAGGTGTCCTCCCCTGACATTATGGAAATATTAATAATAATAATAATTCCAGATATGTATGACGGAACATATCCTTGGATTTTGTCCCAGTTTTCAGCGCAGAATCCAAATGATTCTCATATTTCTTTCCACTCGCCAGGTTGCAGAGATTTAAAAGTAACTCTGTGTAGCTAAAGTGTTAGAGCATTTTTCACCGCGAACGTGAAGAATGTGTCGAGGTTTCCAACATTTCATGCCTGCCAGGTAGTTTAAAGGCATAATGGAGACTAACTGTATGAATATGTTATAAAACAGGCTCTGTGCTGAATGGTGCTGCTGAAGGACGAGTGAAGGACTCTTACCACCAACACAAGAATCATGGGACCTTGGTAGATGTAGTCTGTGTAGACGCCTGCTCGCTTTCCAAACCAGCACCTGAAACATCAGCAGAGGCCGTCACTCATGCTTTGTTCCAACAGGCACATGCCATTTTATCATCACTAATCATCTGCATGAAAAATTCCCCTCGGAGTTCACTGTATTGGCATTAATTTCCTATTTTGTGCTCACGGGTTTAAACATGTTCCAGTCGGGAATTTTCCCAAAATATAAATTATTCAGTACCTGGGGTAATTTGTTCAGAAGGGAGTCCTTAAAAAAAATTCTTATAAAAGAAATAAAAACTTCTGCAAATTTGATGAGACTATTAAAAAAAAAAAAAAAAAACCACTTAATTTTTTATTTTTTATTCTTTTGTAAAATTAGTGCCTCTATCTTGGAGAAAGAAGAACAAGGCAGATTACTGCAAAGTAATTTAAAGAAATGAAAGTTTGAGATAATAACTGACATATGGAAGACAATATACAAAGTGACATAACTCACTGCACTGGTTGATTTAATTTTGAGATAATTTTTTTTTTATTTTTTATTTGGAAGTGAATAAGTGGATGAAGCTGCTTTTGTTCTACATATTTCACACAGTCAACAAAAATCTCACAAATAAAAACCTGACTTCAGATGAATAAAAAGCTGCTCGATGAGCAGACATTAAACTTTACTCACAACTCTATTACATTGAGCTTTACTGTAATTTTTCAGACTTAAATGTGAAACACTTGCAAGTTTCATCTTATTTAATGTGGGGATTTACTGCTTTTCTTCATAATTTATCAAATTAAAGAGTCTTGACTGGACAAAATAAGTAACTTAAAGACACCGTTTTGTAGACTGATTAATCTTGAAAAGAAGTTAAAAAGACACAAGTAACAAAAAAGACTTGATGAAAAGGAGACTTTTGCAGTCCTTTCCCATGAAAAGCTGAATCCATGTTGACTCGTCTAACAGGTGCAAAAACCCATAAAAACTTGCATCATTTAAGCACTTTCAGTCAAAGTGAAAATGGCCTCGGGGCTGCTGCGAAATCAAAAATATTGTCTTTATGCAAATGTGGTTACAGCAGGTTATTAATAAACATTAATCTCCTTAATGCAACACAGCTTGACTTTGCCCTTGATGTCTCATCAGAGGGCAAACATAGGAAGAAGATTCTCACATCAAAAGTCACAGAACTCACTTCTCGTTGTCGTAGTAGAGCTTCCCGATGGCCCAGGCCACAATTATAGGGAAAGGAATACCTGTGAAGCAAAACAATACAAAGTGACAATTCTGCTTTCATCTTCCTCTGCGTCTCAGACCACAAAATATCGCTGCGGGGATTTCATGCTGCAATAAGAAATCCTTGTCTTTTTTTTCAGCGACGCACCAGCACCTGCCAAGTCCTGTCAAGAACAATTGTTGCTGGTGCAGTGATCCACAGATGCAAGCCAAGACTTGTCACCACGCAAATCTTTCTCTGTGAATGAAAAGCTGGACTCTGCTTGATGCTAATGCAGAGTGATCACCTGGTTTACTGACTTATAGGAGTATAATAAAGCAGACAAACAGCTATTACTTACATGTAAATGATGCTAACAGGACTGCGGAGACCCTGCCAGCTGCCACACAAACATCTCAGTCTCAGTCTATGGAGACGTTCCACCTCATTAGCAATAAACTGTGTCACATTAAACCTCGGAAAAATCTCCTCTCACACTGTGGATTATTTGAAAAATGTTATTTGTCTTGTTGTTCTCATTTGTTGTCCACAGCGCTCTGCTTTAATGATATTTCTGCTCTTGAAGTCAAAGCTAAGCGAAGCAAATAAAATTTGATCTTATTTATTTTCTCACAGCCGTTCTGAAATGTGCTGCCATCTCATCTTCACATGAGGCTTCACGCTGCCCTGAGGGAAAAGTAATCCAGCTGACACAATACACCTAATCTCAACAGCACATAGTTCAGTTTGACAGTGTGAAACGGGGTGTTAGTGAACTCAGCACCAAAACATTTCCCAGCTGCCACGAAAAACCCTGCTATCTCCATCAAGTCAATGCTTCCATTGTTGAGTGAATGTCTATCTGACCTTCAGTTTGTTCTGCTGAAACGAAAAGTACCAAAACTGCCGGGAGTTATGATAAGAGTTCAGCATTTCGAACAAAACAAGTAGTTCAATAAAAGCCAGAGTCAGGAGATGCTTAGCTTAGCTTAGCTTAGCTTTGCGTAAAGACTGGAAGCAGAGGGAAACAACTAGCCTAGCAAACAGCTTCTCATAAAACCAAATTTTGTCCCTTTAGAATTGTACTAAGAAACAAAACATAGACTTATGCAAAAGTAACGCTGCTCAGTCATCACTTCTAGGCCTCTGTACATGTGTGGTGGTGACTGTGTCTGCAGAGCTCCGCCCTCTGACTGTATTTGGATGTTTTGGTTTAGTGGAGACAACAGCACTGACACAGTGTGCTACATCTGAAGCTACAGGCACAGATGGTGAGCTTAGCTCAGCATCACCTAGCAGAGAAGACACCTAGCATAGGCACATAACTCTCAAAAATACATTTTAATTAATTTTACTCTCAATAAAGTGCATTTTGTTCCTCATATGTTTTATGTGTGTAAACATTAAACCAAATAAAATGTGAAAGGTGATAGTAGATGAGTGAAAGCCAGGATCATTTTTTTAATGCTAAGCTAAGCTAACCACTTCCTGTCTCTATCCATATTTAGCACACAGACCTCAACGAAATCTCAGCCCGAAAAAATGTGTAACTGTTTCTGTAAGGTTTCATACAGATGTGAGGTTGTTTCTTGTGCAGGTCTTTACAGGGAAACAGGAAGTGCACTCACACCAGCCGATGCAGATGAACATCCACTTGCGCAGCTTGTCGGTGGAGTAGGTGAGGACGATGGCGGTGTGGAGGTAGCAGCCCTCACCAAACATCCAGAAGAAGTTAGTGGAGTGGAAATAGTTGAAGGAGGCGGTGACCAGACGGCACCAAATCTATGACATTAATTATTAATATTAATATTAATAGTGCATTTGTTTGGGACTATTTTTAGCAGTACATTAATACACATTTGGTGCTCACGTGAGTGTGTGTGGTTGTAGGATGGTGTGTGTGTGGACTTCAGTCCAATTAAACTACAGTGTGTGTTAGGGCAGAACAATAAATCCATTTTAAATCAAAATTTGAAATAATTTGTTTGGAGGATGTGAAATGAAAATCGTGAAAATTAATTTTCCCTTTAACTAGAGTAAATACGGTAGCCTACAGCTCTCTCTCTCAGCTCTGGGCTCTTATTTTTTAAAAGTGAAGTTCGGTGGAAGTTAGGTTGGCATTTACTAGTCCCAGATTGGGGGATTTGTCTGTGTTTGATCAAACATTTATTTAAAAAAAGGTTTAGTTTGGTTAAAGCTGGGTTTGCACCTTATTCCCAACATGAAAATTCATGTTTGAAAAATTCCTTTGTCTTTTGTAGTTTAAAAAATTAAAATTTTTGATTAAAATCAAGAATTGAATGCTGTACGAAAAAATCAGGGATTTTGCTTTTAGGTCATATGCCCCAGCTCTAGTGTGTGTGAGTTCATGGTGACAAGGAATATGTCCATCAGTGCAACAGTGTGACTCACTGACGTTTCTCACAGTTTTTAGGAAACAATGGGTGCATAGAGGAAGAAAATACATCAGGCTTTTTAGTCTGATCAGTTTGATCTGACTAAATTGTGTACAAAAAACAACGTTTTGTGCAAAACACATTAAGGATCAAGAGAGAAAGTGATGCGCACCACGTTACTTTCGTGCACCTCAGGACTCA
>JAPXVT010000015.1:3527564-3541259 GCA_029823135.1 Acanthurus reversus | reverse complement strand
TAATATGAGAATTCGATCCGCTTGTGATTCGGAGCCAAAATGTTTTTTTTTTTTAAACAGCCTGTATTATTTTTTTAATTTGCACCATCTACTGGTGGGAATATGAGATGCATTTAATGTAGTCTGACCAGAAGTGGGGAAAAGACGTTTCCCCACCGGGAATAAAAACTGAATGACCACGGGGGGATATTAAAAGCAGAGAGGGGCGAATCCCCCCCACATCCCCCCAACAAGTCGCACCCAGGTGAGAGTCCACGATGTCGTGATCTTCTGAAGGTAACGCTGATCTGCACGGAGGCTATTCTTGGTGTCATGTGACACCGATGATGTTGACAGCAATCGCCTTAATCAGAGCCGCTGCAAAGGTCAGACCAAATGAAAGAGATGTGTAAGCAGGGACTGTCCCTTTTGGCCTCAGGCGCTCAGCTGATGAACACTAACATCAGTGCATGGTCATTATTTCCACAAGAGGAGCGCTTCATTTCCTAACTGCTGCAACAAGGTGGATGAGGTAGAAAGAAAGGGAGCACAGGGGGCGCGTTGAGTTTTGTCCCCAAAGTGTGCAGGGTGACTTTTTTCTTCCTTCCCTCATCTTGCGGTGAATGCAGTCCCTGCACACCCTGGGTGAATGAATTAATTACAAAGCTGGCTCGGTATCAAAGGTAAATGATTTAATTATGTTCCCTGCGTCTCTGTTAAGAAGCCAACTGTCAGGCAGTGGTAAGTGGGGCTGTGGCCCTCTGTCACGCCTGAGGGGTGTGTGGGGGGGTGTTTTTGTGCATCCTTGTGTGTCCTTTTTACATAAAAACAAAGGATCTGTGTAAAATCAACATGTGGCTCTGGATTTTCTACTTTGTGTCTGTCTTCACCGCATATAGAGGTAAGTATTAGTAGAAAGCGAGACATTTCACTGACCGTTCATTTCCTGTATCAGTGTCACATGTGTTTTTGACACAGCCGCTCTAGGAAACTAGAAACAGTCTTGAGTTCATTCATTCTTATAGGAGAAATGAATGTGGTCACAGATTATGACCTGCGCCTTCGTCCCATCACCACCAAGACACATAGTGGTCCCATTTTTCACAAGTCACATATCTTCCGAACATTCTGACACAAAAGTGGCATGTGTCAGACACACAAATCAGGAGAAAATTAACTTTGTTTAAGACCTGTCTCTGTCTCAGCAACACATTCTTGAAAGATTTGGGAATTGGTGCTTCCCGCCTTGCTTCACAACGGACATAAACGAATATTCAAATGGTCTTATAGGTGAAACTAGAAATTAAAAGTTAAAACTTACATCAAACAAACACCATGTGATGGAAAATCCATCTGCTTTAATCTATTCACACAATGTAATAACACCTCCAGATGAGGCGGAGGGATGGTGGTTCCTAACTGTCTCCATGGAAGATGTGACTCCACCCACTTAGGAGACAGGAAGTGTATACACCATTTCACACCACTGGTGCAGCATACAGTGGATCTCGTGTTAATACTGATTATCTTTGGTTCAGCATTCTCTCTCATGTAGCTCTTCTTTGGTCTCTTCAGTTTCTTGAAGGAAATATTCGACTCTTTAGCTGCTAAATTCTCCACTTTTAGTTCACAAGAGAGTCTCTGTCCGTGTCCGTCTGCTGTTTGCAGTTACAGTGAATTTAGAGCAACACAGTTGTCAATGTATGAGAGTTGTGAATCATAAAACCTAAAGAAAGAAAAAGGCTAAAATGTTCTGTACATCCAAGAGAAACTGCAGAGTTTCTCTGGATTATCACCAATATCAGCCACACCTTTTGCATCGGACTTTATTAGAAAATGTGATTATGATTATAGCAGCTTTTACCTCTTAAAGGCTCCAAAACTCCTTTAAATAAAATAATCTGAATGAGAAAAATTAGATTTGAACTCACATTTCCTCAGTTCAAAGAGTCACAAGCCAAACAGGTTGGGAAACACAGTTTAAATGCCAAATATCCTTTTGTTACAGCTTAGCTTGAACTAGAAAAATGATAAAATGATGTTTTCCAGATTTTCAGTGTTGGACTGTTGATCAGAAGGATGCAATGTGTAAACATGACAGAAAGCAGCAAATAATGTGAGTAACCCTTAACAGCTGCCCTCTACTCTCTTTGCTGTATCTCGTCGGCTGAGCTGCTGTTATCTTGTTGGCTCAGAAAGCCATGAAGCTAGCGGCTCAATTAGCTGATCAGTCTGACCGGAGTGGGAGCTCAGAGCGCTTGATGAGTGCTGGTGTTTACACGGCGCCATGCAGCCTCCCAGCGAACACAAGAACAGGGACAGAAATCAGCCTCCGAGACTGACTGAGACTAGTTTGACATCAGAGATTACAGCACAGAAGAGATTTACTGCAGCTCTGAGCGGGACTCTGACTGCAGGATGAGGAGGACACGACAAACGGGGACAGGAGAGGAGACAGAGCGTGGTGGGGCTTTTTCACTTCTCATGAAAAGAGATTATTTTAACACAAACAGAGCTGGTGTTTGTTGGAGCAGCTAAAAGGCAAAGTATGATTGTTATTGTGAGTTTTCTTTCCTTTCTGTTGAGCTTGATTGAAATTTGGTCAACAATGAGTTAGGGCTGGGCAATAAATTGATTTTAAATGGAAGTTTGACTTAATTAATTTGGAGAATGTTAAAAAATGAATATCGTGAAAACTGATTTTCTCTTTAAATTGGATAAATAATGCAGCCTACGGCTCTCTCTCAGCTCTGGGCTCCTATTTTTATCATTGAAGTTTGGTGAAAGTTAGGGTGGCACTTTATTAATCCAAAATTGGGGGATTCATCTTTGTTTGATCAAACCTTTATCTATAAAAAAGGCTTTGTTAAAGCTAAGGTTATATGTTATTTCAAATAGGGAAATTCATGTTTGTTTGAAATAAAAACAATGTATTTGAAATAATTGTCCTTTGTAGTTTAAAAAAATGGATCAACATCAAAAATCAAATATGGTAGGAAAAAATCTCTATATTATTTTTAATGCCATATCTCCCAGCCCTACGACAAGTTAATGAGGCAGTTTAGTTTAGACAGGAAGGGAAGCTAGCTGATTAGCACGCTAACTTCAGTATCTGCAACACAATTCATGGACGTCTTTGACAAAGAGTGTAAATCTGTTTATGAAATAGTTTCAAAATTTAATCTGTTAGATTCGAGGACACAGACACAGTCATGCTGAGTGAAAGAAAAGATGAACAATTCAGGCTCATGATCACAAATCCTGTGGATTATATTCTGTGATGATTGGAAACTGAGTTTTTCACATTATAAATGTACTATACTAAATAAAGTATAAACTAATCTAATCTAATCTAATTATTATTTGACATTTTATAGACTAAAAATAATCGACAGTATTCTGTGTCGTCTTGTCCTGCTGCTGTAACGACTATTAAAAGACTTCCAAAAATCAATAGATATATTGCCGGAGCCGATTCATCAGTAAATAAATTGTAAATGTAATAATCGTTCCTTGCAGGGACTTCTCTTCTCCTGATTCTCCTGCTCTCACTTGTTTAAATGCAAATTAATATTTCACACATGGCATCATCAGACATTATACTTTGCTCATAATATCCACACCACTGAAGCTTTGAGTGCACAAAATGCTTTATGCACACTGCGCTAAAGCTTTCTTTAGACCCAGTGACGTGCAAAGAGGCATTATTCAAAGGATGCTTTAATCCAAGGTGACAGTGCCCTCCCCTGAGTATGCCAGCTCCTGAAGTGTCAGTGAGGGCAACAGGGAGACCACAACAAGCTGGGTGATGTGTTCAGATACTGTTCTAACTTCCTGCTCTGAGCCTGCTTGGTCTGGACACAGTGTACCGTACTGCACACGCCTGTTAGGAGACAAGCATACAGGTGCTGAAATTTATGACTCGATCACCTGGACAGGTGTGATACATGCTGAGGTGGAACAATTTGTTTTGGGCTTGATGGGGATTTTCCGAGAGGCCACATGGGTTTGTTCAGGAGGGTTGTGTAAGACGCTCTGTCTAATCCCTTTTCCTGCAGCTGGAGGAGTTCACCATCAAGCCGGCTGCAGTCCTCCCCCTTCATCCCCCTCCTCCTCCTCCTCCTCCTCCTCCTTCTCCTCTTCTAATCTGAAACACAATTTATCTTCAATCAACATGTGACATCCCCAGCGCTGGAAACTCAATACTCGCTCTCAGAGACATCTAATGCCAGCCGTGTGTGCTGAGGGTCATTCCAGATGCATGGACAATGACGGAGTAGGCGCTCGCTGCATGTCGGGGACGGGGTATCAAACATTTCATGTATGTGATGAACATGCGCTCGGCCCTGCGAAGGTCCAGATAATACTGCTGCTTTCCTCACATGAGTGCTTCCAGTGATAACCTCCAGACCAAGAGTGATGAGTTCAGATCTTTGAGAGGGAAGGAATGAAAAAAAAAAAGATTTTTGCTCTTATTCTACTTACAGAGATGAGAATATCTTAGAAACTGCAACCACAAATCAGTTATTCGACCAATCAACTGACAGAAAAATAACCTACAACTATGATAAACAGTTAAACATCTGGAATTATTAAAAAGTAAAACATTTGCTGTTCTTTAGATGTGAGAATTCACTGCCTTTCTCCGTTTTAGGCTGTGAGATAATAAATGACAAAGATGTGTAGGCTGTGCGAACATTTGACTGCCATTCTGATGTTCTAAAGAAAAAAAGAGTGAACAAGAAAATCATCAGCAGATTAGCCGACAATAAAAATATTCTCAGTCACCTTGAACACATTGAAACATAACAATCATTCTTGACCCTGTAAACTGCAGCAAGAAAAACAACTTTAGCTCAAGACCCACTCGTGCTGTTTCAGTCAAAAGAACCTGCGTCAAGGGCTCATCATTTTCTAAGAAACTGTTGTACAATTAGGTTTGTTGAAAAAGAGAATCAGAGCAGTAGTGTTGTAAGAAATGTTCCCCCGTAAAACCACACATGAGCATAAATCTGCCGTGCGACAGGAGGTTGGCCGGGGCACGTTGCTGCTGCTGCGGCAGTTGGCTCAAGCGTGTCAGCAGAGTAACAGTAAGAAGTGTCAGGTCGTAACGCGTTGCCATCTATCTGCATGATTACGATGCTGCATTACGATTCAGCTGGTGGCTGCAGCTGATGAATGGAAGAGTGATTGTGAGGCATGAATGAAACAGCTGACGCCAATCAGCTAATGCAAAGCATGACTCCAGTTTGCCTGAAGCGACTCTTCTGCGTTTCACATCACACAGACTAATCAGCAGATCGAATGTTCATCTCAAGCTCAAAGATGCAACAGTGGAGATTTGAACTCATCCAGCAGCCGCCCAGGTCACATGAAGACTACTACCTCTTCCTCCAGATGAAGAGGGAGCTCATTGGAGGCCATTTCTGCAGTGATGATGACCTCATTGCTGCTGTGAATCACTTTCTGGGGGGCCAAGATGCTGACTTCTGCAAAGAAGGCATCCCTATGATTGACACTGCTGAACTGAGTGGTTTTCCACAGCTGCCTCCTGCTACCCAAGGCCATGAACAACAGAAACTCTGTCGGCAGAAACATAGCGGCTTAATGTCCCGAAGTCTCCTTTGAAAACACCTGTTTTTTAATTCCACAAAAACGGTTGAAAAACATCTCAACAGCTGCTAAAATTACATGGTTAAACTGTCGACCTTGATTCCTCTCCTACCTCCTGGTGAGAAATTTTAGCTCCTACAGGCCAAACTTTAATCAGAACTGCATCATGTTAAATCTTTCACCTGTAAGATGGACAAGTTTTATTTTCAAAAAGTTAAACTGTAAACATTTTTTGTTGTTGTTGTTCTCAAAGTTAAGAACTTTAAAGTCAACAAAGACCAAAAGTAAAAAGGGCCTCAGCATCACAGATAGTTTCAAAGTCTATATTAGGCTTGGGCCAATATTTGACATTATCAAATTTGATATAATCAAATATTGCAATATTTGCCATCATTTGTGATATTTTTCAAATTTGGAATATCTAACAGCTGTTACAGCATCTTTGGGCTTTTATTTATTTATTTATTTTTTAAATTTACTTTTTATTCGTTTTCTTTTAATAGTAAGTACATATGTGCCAACTGGGCACAAAACATACAACATAGCATAACATTAACATCATAACATGACAAGGGGAGGATTTGTAAAACATCGAATCAAACATAAGCACATCATACATTAAAGTATAAGGATGTTTCTTGAAAATAGAGAAAACATTTCTTAATAAAGGGTTTAGCTTTTTCCTTGTGGTCTATATGAAATCAGGTCTTAAAGTTGACACATAACAGAGCCATTTTGACCAGTTCTCTTCGAAGATGTCAGTTTGGTTTTTGAGTTTGAATGTAATTCTTTCCATAACATAAATATCATAAATGATATCAATCCACTCATTAATCGTTGGTTTGTCTTTTCTAAGCCATTTTCTGGTCAAAGCCTTTTTACAACCCACTAGCAACACTCTCAGAAGGTATTTGTCTCTCTTTGCAAGTTCAAGTTCATCCAGATCACACAGATACATGACTTTGAAATTTAAAAACATTTTCCTTTTAAAAACAGCCTCTAGAACTCCAATAATCTCACTCCAGAATGGGGTCACAGAGGGGCAGTTCCAGAAAATATGGGAATGGTTTGCTGGAGTATTCCCACAGGACCTCCAACAGGCAGATAGATTTGAATAGTTGGTTTTTTGAGCAGGAGAGCGAAAGAATCGAGTCACGTTTTTCCAGCTGAATTCCCTCCAGGAGGGGGAGCTTGTCACTAACCACTGCTGTCTGCAAATCCTGTCCCATTCCTCTTGTGAGATTGTGAAACCTCCCTCTGCTTCCCATCTTTCCTTAATGTCCAAAGTGTGGTCACTTTTAAGATTTTGAAGAGCTGAGTATAGTTTGGATATTATCTTTTGGAGGGTGACATTCCTGTAGGCTCTTTGAAAAATGTTAAGAATTTCATTCCTCCCTGAAACAACCTCCCTTGGGAATTTCTTGCTCATAAAGTCCCTGATTTGTAAGTATCTAAAGTGATCTTGATTTTGTAGACCAAATTTTTCTTTTAGGTCCTGAAAGCTCAGAACCCTATCCTGATCTAAGAGTGTGCAGTAGGCCGTAAGTCCATTTTCTGTCCAATTTTTGAACCTTGTGTCATAATTATTCAGTACAAAATCTGGATCATATGCAAACCATTTAAGCATTTCAGTTCCTCTTTTCAATTGATATTTTTTAATAATTTCACCCCATGTTGTCAAAGAGCTTATTATCAATGGGTTTTTGGGGTCTGATAAGAGATTAGTTAAAGAAGGATCTCCGACTAAGTTATGAAGTGGTGATCCCTTTCCCATTGCCATTTCTATTTCTTTCCATTTTGAACTATAATTTGGAGTACACCATCCCACTAATGGCCGAATTTGAGCTGCTCTGTAGTAATTTATCATACAGGGGAGGGCTAGTCCACCTTTCTCCTTTCGTAGTTGTAGAGTTTTATATTTTATTCTTGGCTTCTTCCCTGCCCATATAAATCTGGAAAGAATTTTATCCCACTCTCGGAAATATAGTTCTGGTTTCTCAATTGGTATTGAGTGGAATAGGTATAAGCGTCTTGGTAAGATGTTCATTTTAACTGAATCTATACGAGAACTGATATTTAGATAAGGGATTAAGTTCCATCTATTAATATCTGCTATAATTTCTCTTTTGAGGGGGCCATAGTTAATTTCTTCTAGTTTTGATATGTCTAAAGGGAGGAGAATTCCCAAATATTTTATAGAACTTTTATCCCAGTCTAAATGGAACCTGGAGCGGAGACACTGAGGGGGATCAAAATGAAAACTAAGAACCTGAGTTTTTTTCTTATTTAATTTATACCCTGAGTATGACCCATACTCGTCTAAAATAGACATCAACGCTGGCAGAGATTCTGTTGGGTTTGAGAGACTAACAAGTACGTCATCGGCGAAAAGGGCCAGCTTTTGTTCACCTGCTGCCATGTTTATACCTGTGATCTTGTTGTTCTGTCTAATCCATTGTGCCAATGGCTCAATAAAAATTGCAAATAAAATAGGACTTAGGGGGCAGCCCTGTCTTGTTGATCTCTCTAACAAGAAAGAGTCTGTAAGCTCCCCGTTGATTTTTAGCTTAGCTGATGGTTTATCATAAAGGGCTTTTAATGTATTAATAATTACCTGGTTGAAACCAAATCTCTCCATAGCACTGAATAGAAATTTCCATCTGACCGAGTCGAAAGCCTTTTTGGCGTCGAGACTAACCAATAAGGCCTGTATTTTATGTTGATTTATATGTCTAATAATTTGTAGAGATCTTCTAATATTGTCGTGTGTCTGGCGTGTAAGAACAAAACCTGTTTGATCCATATTGATTATTCGGGGTAGAATTTTCTCAAGTCTCTTAGCAATAATTGAGGTAAATAATTTGTAGTCCAAATTAAGCACACTAATAGGTCTATAATTTGCGCAGTCTAATCTGTCTTTACTTCCCTTAGGTATAACTGATATAATCGCTTCTTTCCATGACGCAGGGGTTTCTCCTTTAGCCAGGGCCCAGTTGAATGTTTTTAATAGGAAAGGTGTCAAAACCTCCTTCAGTTTCTTATACCAATCTGAACTGAATCCATCCGCGCCTGGGGATTTATTAGCTTTGAGTCTTGAGATAGCTGAGTAAATTTCCTCTTTTGTAATTTGTGAAGCTAATATTTTATTTTCTTCTTCTGTAAGTTTTGGTAGATTTAAAGATTCGAGTAGTGACTCCATTTTCTGATCGGTATGAACTTGAGGTTGTGAATATAGTTTTTCATAGTATGCTTTAAAGCAGTCTTTAATTTCCTGAATTTGGTGGTAAATTACCCTGGTTTTTGGGTCCCTTATTTTGTGTATTGCATTGTCTGATTGTTGTTTTCTTAGCTTGTATGCTAATAGTTTTGAATATTTGCTGCCTCCTTCATAGTATTTTTGTTTTGTGTAAGGCAATTTCTTTTGAGTCTCTTGAGAGTATAACTCTTCAATCTGATTTCTTTTCATTTTTATTTCTATTATAAGCTTTGGGTCTGTTGACTTTTTATGTTCAGATTCTAGGTTTTTGAGTTCAGTCTGGAGTGTCTTAATTTTTACTTCTCTTTGTTTCTTAAGAAAAGACGTTACTGCAATCACCCTCCCTCTCATTACTGCCTTGCAGGCATCCCAGAGTATGGGCGGAGAAACCTCTCCATTATCATTAAATTCCAAATATTCTAGAATTTCTCTTGCAAATTGTTCTGTCCTGTTGTTATTGAGAACATTAGGGTTTAATTTCCAAAGAGAAAGCTTCGTTCTGTGGGTCATTTTTAGGGATAAATAAAGTGGGCAGTGATCTGAAAGGTCCATTGCTCCAATATGGCAGTCTTGTACTTTGCTACTATCTGTTCCAAATATTAAAAAATAATCAATTCTAGAATATGTTGAGTAGGGGGATGAATAGAAGGTATAGTCTTTGACTGATGGGTTTAGGTGTCTCCAAACATCAATTAGTCCTATTTCTGATAGCAGTAAGTTAATTTTCTTTGTTATCTTTTGGGGGCGAGATATTCTTGTCGCTGTTGAGTCAAGGTTTGGGTTAAGTGTGGTATTAAAGTCACCTGCACATATTAAAGTCCCCTGAGCTTCAGTTGCGATCCTTTCAATTACTTGGGTGTAGAAATTTGGTTCTGAACCAGGAGGGATATATACATTATATAGGGTACATAAATTTCCATCAAATTTCCCACGGATCATTATGAATCTACCTTCTCTGTCCTTAATAGTAGACATATGTTCGTAGGTCACCTTTCCTGAAATTAATATTACTACTTCCCTAGTGTGTTTAGATCTATTAGATGAGGAGAAGACGTATTTAAACCCCTGTCTTTTGAGTTTTTCGTGTTCAGTTTCCATCAAGTGGGTTTCTTGCAGAAATGCAATTTCTATGTTTTCTCTTTTAAGTTTAAGTAGAATTTTGCTTTGTTTGACTGGGCTACGAAGCCCATTCACATTTAGAGACACTACTTTCATTATCTGGTCCCTTTATGTATCCGTTTACATCCGAAGTTGTATGAAGCGATAACCTTAACAAGAGCAGATTTCCCTTGTAAAAAAAACATTACCTCCCCTGCTTTGAACGTAGAACAAGAACAAACATTTGCACTCATTGTAACAAAAATAATGTATACAAGAACTTCCTGTAACTGAGGGACCTTTGGCCCTCTAAGGTCCCTGTTGGTGGGTGGAGGGAGAAAACCCTCCTGGATGGTTGGGGCCCTCCTTAGTGGTGTAGTGACTGATTGCCTGGTGCACTCCATGTCCACTAATTAGTCCAACATTAATATTCCGTCCAGTCGGTTAATTACAGTAATTTCAACAGATTATGTGTTAAAGTAAAGAGAGAGAGTAAAAAGGAACAATTCACCTCCCTTGTTTTCCAGTCCACTCACAGCATGTTGTTATGCACTGGGTTTTAGTATTTTTAACATTAGGATCATGATCTTCTAAACTCCTGGAGTTTTTCTTTCACTCGGGTCTGCATTTGCTTTCCTCTGTCGGCCGCTCGTTACCATGG
Organism: Acanthurus reversus; assembly: GCA_029823135.1. Classification (NCBI taxonomy): domain Eukaryota; kingdom Metazoa; phylum Chordata; class Actinopteri; order Acanthuriformes; family Acanthuridae; genus Acanthurus; species Acanthurus reversus. The sequence goes on along the minus strand of JAPXVT010000015.1, from coordinate 3,530,652 downwards.
GAACGCGTTCCGTATCCTCTGGCTGGGTCCTCTGTCCTCTCTGACAGCGGACACCTCCATCCCCCGTGCCCGTAGCTCCTGTGCGGCTTGGTGTGCGTCCTCGTAGGTCCGTGGACCAGTGCTCCAGTGGATCCGGATCCGCGTGAATGGGGTCTGGAAGCGAATGCCTTTTTCTTTCAGCGCTTTTTTAATTCCCCCATAGGCTCTGCGTTTTTCCATCACTTCGTATGCATAATCGTGGTCAAAGAAAATCGGTTTGTTGTTGAGATGGATTTTCTTTTTCCAGGCCAACTTCAATACCGTTTCTTTGACGTCGTACTGCTGAAAGTTTATCACAATGGACCGAGGTGTAGCGTCAGGGCCCGGTTTCTGGGTCAGAGCTCTGTGAGCCCGCTGAATCTGCAGGGACATACCGTCGGGGAGAGACAGCTCCGTGGTCAGCAGGTTTTCCATAAACTTTATCATCGAGTCGCCCTCCGAGCCCTCCGGCACACCGTAAACTCGGATGTTATTCCTTCTAGACCTGCTTTCCAAATCGGTGACTTTCTCTTGCAGCCTGCGTTGTTCTTTCAGCAGACTCAACAGAGCCTCATTCGCTACAGCGCCGCTTGTTTCCATATCCGAAATGCGCTCCTCCGCCTCGGTGATCGCCTGGTCATGACCCTGAAGCCTAGTCCCGACTTCAGTTAGTTTCTGGTTTAGCTCGTGTCTCAGCGTCGCTAGCTCGTCCTTGAATTCTTTCTTTAAATCTCCCTTGAGATCGGAGATAGCCGAGTGAATGTCATTTTGGAAGTCACGGATGTTGCTTGCGATAGTAGACAATTTCTGTAGCAGATTGTCATTAGCTTCACCACCATCTCCGCTAGCTAGCAAGTTTATTATTATCGGGCGTTTCTTGCTCAGTTACCCTCCCCGTCCGGTTCGAGTTGGCTTTTTTTTGTTTCCCCCTATTCATTCCTCGCCCTTCGGGGTTTTCAAGTTAAAGTTTTCGAGTTTGGGGGTATTTTCGATACCGACTGAAGCGGAGCGATTGACTATGCGTCTATCTCGAGCATGGCTTAAACCGGCAGGCCACATGATTTTGACGATGGGAAAATGCACAAAGCCTGAAGTCTGATGTCTGGACATCAGCCACCCATAAGGCCGCTAATAAACACAATTTCAACAACTTGGTAGAAAGTGTTAAAGTGACCTGGTTAACTGACTAAACTTGCTTTGTGGAGCAGCGTTACTCCCTTAAAGAGGAAAACTAGGTTTGTCTTTGCTGTTAGCTAAAACTGTTACCGAAACATTCCCCATTTGCTCGTAGAACGTGAGGTTGATCATCAGGGAGTCTTTTTAACAAACCTACAAACACTTCTACAGTTACACAGAACATGAGTTTAAGTGATTTTGTCACAAGTTTTGTTTTCATTGTGTTCAAGAAATAAAACTGACTCATCAAGATTTAATGCCTCTGTGACGAAGAGGAGGTGTTCGAGATTTTCCCCTCACTTGAATTTTTCTTACAAATATCTTTAAAAAAATTAATACAAGTCAATGAGCGTGTTCAATAACAGGTGTTTATCACACATCATTTTCCTTGGAATGGTCATGTTTTGTTTTTTTTCCTGAAAAAGGTTTGTGTTAGCTAGTGCACATCTATCTCAAAGGCTTCTGTCCGAATGACCGGATTTATTTTTGTTTCAAAACGATAATTACATAAAAACTAAGCACGGAAATAACAGAACCTTACCAACTTGAACTGTAGGTTATTTGATGTATAAATATCATGACGTGTTTGAAACTTTCATTTTTAAGCATGTTATATTTTAGTTTGTAGCTTTTACATTCAAGTAAAAGGAGGAAAATTTCAAACAGCTCCCCTTCATCACAGAGGCATGAAACCTTGGTGAATCAATTTTAATATTTGTTGAACACACTGACAACTTTACGCCATATATTGAATCTTGTCACAAAATCACTTTAAGGAATGATTTTACACAGAAATCAAACTTCCACTGCAAATCCATGTTTCTCTAACGTTAGTTGTTTTTTTGTGAATTGCTGTGATCCACTTGCTTCGTTTTCTGCAGCTTTCGGCGGTCTATAATAAATAGCTCCGAATTTTTGTTACCTCTATTGGTGCAGTCAATCGCAGCTCTTTCCCATTTAAGATGTGTGTCTGTGTGTTTGGCAGCACACAAACTGTACGCTAACACTGCCACTCAGTGGGCGTGTCTGCGGTGACGTCACATGCATACCCTCTATAAAGCACTAATAAAGCCTCTAGTTAGAAAACTTATAAATCACTGATGGAAGCTGGAGTCGGTCGGTGCGCTCTGTGAACATGAGCTCTCTGCTTCAGTGCAGAGCGACACGCACACACTCACTGAGCTCCTGTGTGTGAGACTGCAGAAAACCTGCTGCACAGCTCACAGCTGACTGGATGTCTCCTGTCAGCAGCCACGGTTGCCTGGAGAGTTGACCAACTTACCAGCTGAAACGGGGAGCACAGGTTGTCCGTAGGCCGCTGGTGGTTTGAGGCCAACACGCCGCCGCCGTTCAGAGATGCTGACGGTTGAATCTGACGGGTTTCTCTCTCCATCTCCCCTTTCATGTGTCCCTCAGGGCTGTAAACTGACCGAACTGGGTTCAGTGCTGATCTCTGCTGCTAGCAGCCCGCGGTCAGCTGACACGCAGCGTCACCATGGAAACAGTCCCGTGCAGAGCAGTGCAGCGGCCACAGCAGCTCGGGGGAGACGGAGAGCGCAGTAACACTCTGTGACAGCAACAAAACTGTGGAGGAGGGAGTTTCTGCACTCAGCTGTGTGTGCAGCTCACAGGACACACGGCAGAGCAAGACGACCTCAGGTGTGTCTGTCTCTGCAGCAGGTCTGCCTTCTGCTCATCATTCATTCATTATTTATTCTTGATTTGTTAATCGTCATAAATTAGCAAACAGCTTTTCAACAAACAGATAAAAAAAACTGCAAATGTTTCACATGTTTGTTTGAAAAGTGACACAAACCGTCAGAGTTGACTGTGTTTGCATCTCAAGTCTCTTATTTGTTGTCTCCTCGATCCTCGCTTGAACCAGAAGTTGTTT
>JAPXVT010000015.1:3498229-3512881 GCA_029823135.1 Acanthurus reversus | reverse complement strand
TGCCCAGTGCCAGCTTACACCTGGATTATTGGACATCAAAAATATAATAAGAATAAATAACAAGTCATTGCTGTAGGTACGAAACAGAGCCTGTTGGATTGGGCAGCTGCATGTGAACAGTGTATCTGGAATAAATTTCCAGCTCCACGTGACCCTGAACAGGAGTAAGTAGGTTTGGAAAATGAATAAATAATACAACTTGGCATGTTGAGGTTCTTCCAGTAGCATGCAGCTATGGAGACACTGAATATGTTTCCAGCCAAATGACCTGCCAAAAGCCCCAAGAATCCAGCAACAGATGTTGTGAATAAAAAGTTAGAGGAAGAGTGCATTGATCAGTTGGCTGGCTCCATTTGGTTTGCAAAATAAATAAGAGCATGTGGGAAAAAATGGGGACAGGAGATTGGAGAGTGGCTCAGGAACAGCTGCAAAGCAAAAATGATTTATTTCATTTAGAAGCAAATTAAAGCATTAAATCTGGAGTGGAAGGCTGGATAGACCATGCACACTGCCCGGTAAACCTCAGATTACTCCCTTATCACCTGACCCTGCCAAATGACTTGCTGGAGTAGAAAATAAGCCCACTGAAAAGTTTTTGAAGCACTGATTATTTCATGTTTTCTCTATACTGACATAACTTTTTATATAGGGAATCTTTGCTGAGCACACACGGTCTGTTTCAGCAGAAGTTACATGTCCTTTTAAACAGAAGATACATACAATCACACGTGGTCCAGCACAGTCACACACTCTCACTATTCACCCCTGAGCATGTCCAATTATGATGATAGGCACGGTCACCATTATAAGCTCTGATATGCAATTTCATCATTTCATATTGGCTGAACTCAACCATAGAGGACACTCGGGTTAAATAACCTCAATTTTCCATCAATATTCAGACAGTGAAGCAACTGAAACAGAAGTGCTGAAAAATCCCAGAGTTAAATGCACTGTGTTCAAATGTTCATTCAGCAATATTCCAGTCTTGCTAATTCTATTTGAAAATATGTCCTAAAATTCATTTAATGTAAAATCGTGTGAAACATAAATGAGCCAACTAAAACTGTACACTCACTCAAACTGGAGATAAAAGCAGTAATTGGAGTTGATGCAAACTGTATGTGTGAGCAAAATGTCCCTGCTTTATCTGCAATCTCCGGCTACATGCACATTGCATTAAATTAAAGGCGCAGCAGCATTGCTATGCTTGAGCCTTGTATCCTCACTAACGCTGTCTTAGCAGCCAGACAGAGCAGTTTAGAGACGATAAAGTCCTCATTTTCTTTTGAAGACTCTGGCGTGGCTTCTCACTATGGACATGAAAAGACGTAGGGGTTTGGAAACACCGGCATGGACTCCCTTTGTGATTGGTCACGCCCCGATCATGACTATTTTAGGAAAGAAAACAAACCTGTATGTGTCACGCATGCATCTGTTAGCCTCAACTTTGACGTTATCTCAACATAGATGACAAATTACAGCCGTTGTTTTCGTGCAGCTGAATTCTACATTTTTTCGTGCTTCTACTGCTTACATGTGCAGAAGGAAAGATAACCTTATTATTCAGCGAAACGTGACATTTCCTGTGTTCAGCAACGCCGTCGGTCCTACATTTGTTGGTAAGTCTTTATCAAAGTAGTTGTGGCTCCAGAGGAATGGCGAGCAAACTTTTACGTATCGGCCCAGATTGGCTCTGATTGACCTGAATGAAAAACTGCGTCCACATGTGGGAGGAACAACAACAATGTGGGCCCTCATGGATGTTTTCACAAAGGTGACCTGCACATTGTTCTAATGTTACTTAAGTAACGAGGAAAGACTCCAGAAAAACGGCAATGCATTAGGATTATCCTGCAGGTTGTTTCTGTCATCATGGGACAAGTTTGTAAGGCTGTCATCATCTTCCTGGAGCAGATTAACGTTACATCAAAACACGGCGCACAGAGCCCGAAGTGACGGAGTTCATCATCAGTGAGTTTTGTCACAATGCCTGAGAGTTACTGACTGCACACATGTCAAAGTTAAATAACCGCTTTATAATTTCCACAGACTAGAAAACAGAAAGAGGAAACATTCTTTGAACAGGTGCTGTGTGACGTTGAGTGGTCATGTGATATGTGTGTAGTTTGGTTGGACAGTAGAGCTGCTACAGAGCTTACGCTGTGCATATGGACGTGGAGCGTCTTTGATTCAAGACTCTGACTTAACTTTAAGACGCAGCAGTGCGGATGTAGCCTCAAACTTCCTTCAATATTAAAGGAATCCAGTGAGAGTTGTCTCAACATCTCTGATTTAATTAAAAATACTTTTATTGGTGCCAAAGTCGTAGTGTTCCTCAGCTAACCGACTGTATGTGGACATCATGCATTTATACTGTGCAGGTGTTGTGTGTTGGTTCTTTCATGCTGAATTCCTCCTCACTCGGTCATTTTAGACGACATCATCTCACTCTTTTATAATGATGCTGACCTTGTAAGACAGCCAAGGGTGACTTGATAGATTGAGTCATACTTGGTGTAATTACTGAGTTAATACTCCAGAATAATCTGACCGCACAGGACGAGCACATCATAAGGCTGCACTTCTGATTGAGTGGAATAAGAAATCCACGAGAGAACAGCGAGTAATGTTTGTTTGCTGCAAAGGTTTTTCCACAAGAAAATGTTGAGTCACTTTTATGTGTGATCATGTAAATGATTACTCACATATTTTGTTGCTGCTTAATTTTCTACTAATGCCCTTATTTAGCCTATAGTTGTACCCTGTTCTAAATGTAAGGACCACTTTGTGTTGTTGCAGAGGTGCAAATAAAAGTCCAGGTGTTCGACAACAGTGACCTGTCACCACTCGCCAATGCTCAGGTGGAAGTCCACGGGAATCAAACTGTCTTGGCGTCGAACCAGGCTGGCAGCGATGGCGTCCTGAGAGTCAGCTTCCTGTACCGCGCAGGAACGTGGGTCATTATCACAGCCTCCAAACAAGATTACGTCACCAACTCTGTGCCGTGGCACTCGAGCCGCATCCCCTGTGAGTCACAACACCGTTCATGAAGCATGAAGAGCACTTTACCGCCCCTGATGCTCCTTCTGACGACTCTGCTTAGCTGTGAAAGCTGCTTTTATCTGATTGGCTGCTGCTTATGTCATCACTCAGGCCTTTAAAATTATTAAAAAGCATTGATTGTAGTTTCTTTAAAGGGTAATTAGAAGTCGTTAATAATTCCTCTTGCCTTGCAGAGATGTTAGAAAATGTATCTGTTTGCGTTGTTTGCAGACGGTACGCGCACATAAACTAACAGTGATTGATGTGCAGGAAGCTGTTTAATCCTTTTTTTATGAAGTTTCAGATTAACACTCAAGCAGCAGCTCGTTGTCTCTCGGGTGTCGATTTGAGCAAAGACTTATTACCTTAAATCTTTTTTAATTGGATTCAGCTGCTTGTGCAGGTGCAGGTCATATGAATTTAATTACAGTCATTACATCCTTAGTAATTATTGTTACACTGCTGTCGGCCATATTGCCCTGACTGGTCTTCCAACATAACTGATAGCAGAGAAACTAATCAGTTTGAGTAAAATTGATTTGAATACTAAAAGATTCGAGTTCAATACAACAAAAGACAAATTATTCGTGCTTTAAGTCGGCAGCAAAAATCAACATTTAGTGTGACTGTTCAAGTCAGCATTTTAATTGACAATGTCCAAGTTTCTCATTTTTTTCTGTTCATCTCATTTATTTGAGTCCAATATTTAAATTAAAGAAAATTTAACTGTGTCTTCTTCTCTACACTTATGATTTTATTTTATGATGATGAAACGTGTAGTGAATCAAACCTTGTCTCAGCATTGTCATCTGGAAACACCTGCCATGTTAATTTTAATATTTCTTTCTGTTCTCAGTGTATGCATCAGTCAGCCTGTACCTCCTGGTTCAGAGGCCGGGAACACTTATTCTGTACGATGACGTCCTGCAGGTGCTGTCCGGATCACCAGGTACCAGAAAATAACTTGCTTTCTCTGAGGAAATCTGGATATTCACTGATTAGTCATGCACACACACTTATCCTGTCACACCTTGAATTATTCCAAGGAGCTGACTCACAGTTTATTATTCAGCTTTTTAAATTTATGAACCAGAACAACGAACCCAGTCTGACCTGTCAGCAGTTGTTCTGTCATCACATTTTAATTTTTCTGCCTCCAGCAGAGACTGAACGTGGATTCACACCCCTCTCCTCTCCACCAAATCCATTCAGGCCTCCATAGATTTCACAGCTAAATATTTAGATGACCCTGTACTATTTGCTGCTGCTGTCACCATAGCAACAGCTGCGGCGGAGACTTTGACAGAGTTTTCACAAACAGCTCAGTCACAGCCTCCTCCACATATCTGTGTTACTTAAAACGCTCGTGTGTTTCAAGAGATGTTTGGATGAAACTCTTGAGGTGGTTTGCAGGTTTTATAGACTGAGCCTGTTTGTGTGCAGGAGCTCGTAACCAGCCGCTGGTGCAGCTCCAGAGGAAGTCCCTTCAGCTGCCGTCTAACTCCAATTACACGGCGCTGTCAGCCGCGCTGACAACAGCCAGGACGCAGTATGAGATCGGAGGTTTCCCGTTCCTACTGGGCCAGGAGACTAACAGCTCAGGTCAGACATCTCTGTTTCATCATTCAGGAAAATATGTAAAAGAAGCGCTGCAGCTGATGTATGCAGCTTTTTCTGTTCAGGTGCAGAAACAGGCTGGACAGACTTGACGGCTCTGGCTGTGGTCAGCATTCAGCTCTTTGATAAAGATGGCAGCGCGATCCAGGTCTCAGATCCGATCCACGTTTCTGTGCCGCTTCCATCCGACACCCGAAACAGGATGGCCACGAGTGTTCCTGCTTGGCTGTATCAGCCAAAGACGGGTAAGAAAAACACAGAAATTGCATTCGGTGAGGCTCTGCTTGACTGGTTCATTATAATGATGTTCATCGAATAAGGCAGTTTAACTGTATTTTCAATAATTAGATTTTCCTCTACTCTAATCTGTGTTTCTCTATGCCGCATGTATAGTAACAGTGGTTCTTTTTCCAGGGCTATGGGTGAGGAACGGGACAGGCTACATCAAAAAAGATGGTGCACAGTTTGTCTGGAACGTTGTGGTTCCTCAGATGGGATACTGGTTAGCTGCCTTCCCTTCATCTTCAGGTACCGTAACTCATCTAAAATCTCACCTTACAATTCTACTTTTTTCTCTTGTTTGAGTAGTATTTGCTAAAAACTACAATGAGCAGCTGTTGTTAACAATCATTTAGTCATTTAAAAACAACTTGTCTTGCAGGGTTGGGACTATCTCATCCAGGCTTAAGGGACATCACCACCTACCACACCTTGTTCCTGCTGTCCATCCTGGGCTCACTGGCTCTGCTAGTGCTCATCCTGCTTTGTGTGCTGCTCTACTACTGCAGGTGTGGGGAGCGTAGACGCAGGTCTCAGTTTAAGGATTCTCTAAATGGCAAAAATGTCAGAATTTTTGTGGTTGTAATTGCAAACAGCTCTATGTGACTATGGGTAATGTTAGTTTCTCATTGGACTAGACACTTCTTGTAGTTCCCATGCAGATAACAAGTCTTTCTGTAAATTCTGACTTTCTGTGTCTGTTTGCTTTCAGACGGAAGTGTCTAAAACCTCGGCGACAGCAGGGGAAACCACACAGTTCCAATCTGAATGGCGCTAAGAGAGACCAGGGTACATCCACGTCTCGTCTAAACCTGATCTGTGGAGGTCATGTTGAGTCCGACCCCTCAAATGACAAATCTGAAATGTCCCCATCTCGAGACTACCACAGTTCAAGGGAGGACTTAACAAAGCATGTTCCAGCTCACATGCTGCGACACGCGAAGGGAAAAAATGCTTCAGTTCCGCAGCGAGGTGAGAGCTTCCCTATGAAAGTCACACGTGCAACAGAGACCAACAACCTGGACAACCCTTTGCTGCATGAAGACTACAACCGGAGCTACAGCCCCATGGAGAGCAAAGAGTCTGAATATCACCGACACCACAATGCCAACGACAATCGAGGATACTCCTCCGATCCCCCATCCCCGCCTCGCTTCCAAGGATATGTGCCAAGCCAGTCTGACAAACCTCCCGAGTATTCAGCAGCAGCTGCAGACAGTCTTGCCAGGCCAACTTCCCTCAACACCCAACCGGGACAGATCATCTTCTGCAGCTCCATTGACCAGATGAAGGAAAACATGTACCGAAGTATGGTGCCAACCCTGGTCATCCCAGCACACTATATGCGCCTGCCCTCTGAGTTTTCTGGCAAAGATGGCAAGGACCAGAAGGATCAGGACAAAGATGGTGCACAGATGGGAGGAGGCCAGCAGCATCATCACCACCACTCCCAGAAACAAGGCCAGCAGCAGCAACAGCAGCAAAGTGGATCCCAAGGCGATGACTCAGAGGAGCCGAGCTGGGCATCTGACTCCTCCGGTGGGCCTGTGACCATCCCTGTGCTCTTCAATGACTCCACCATGGCTCAGATGAATGGGGAACTGCAGGCTTTGACTGAGAAGAAGCTCCTGGAGCTGGGTGTAAAACAGCACCCAAGGGCATGGTTCATCTCCCTGGATGGACGCGCTAACGCTCACGTGCGCCATTCCTACATAGATGTTGGGAATGACCTCAGTGGCGGAGGTGGTGGTGGTGGATTCTTAGGTGGTTCGAGCAGCAGTGCCAGAGATGTGAATCTGGAACCACCTCTGGAGACCCAAGAGCGCAAGTCCGCTGTCAACAGGAAGGGAAAAGATGAGCGCTGGGGGACAGGAGGACGGAAGGGCCACGGTGTTAGCAGTGGTGGAAAGAGTTACTCCAAGCTGGCGTACCCTGACCACAGCGAGCCGAGCAGCAGCGAGGGACGCCCAGTCTCACCGGAGGAGAACTCCCTCACGCCTCTCCTCGATGAAGGTCCATCCTCCCGCGGATCCACCATCCCCCGTAGGGGACGCAGCCGAGTGAACAGCAGCCGCAGCAGCAACAGCGAGAACCGCCGCGACTCCATGACCAGCCCAGAGGATGATCCCGAAGACAAAGAGGAGAACAAGAAGAGCCCCTGGCAGAAGATCGAAGACAGGCCTCTGATGGTCTTTCACCCCAGGAAGTGAGCTTTTTAAGCTGAACTCTGGACCTTCCAACAATCTTGTAAAGGGGAATCTTTCCACATCAGACATAGAAGAAGACGAGTGATGTTTTCACCGCGAGAGATCACAATAAGCACAACATGCTTCACTGGTCCATTTTCAGGTTGTTGTTTGACCTTTGTGTTCCTGGTGAGGTGCTTTTGCACTTTCTGATTGCTCTCGTAGTCTCACTGTCAGTTACTGCTTTTCACTGAGATGATCTGTTGTGTACTGAAACCGTCCAGTTTATTGTGAATTCTGTCACCTACCACATCACTGAACCATCGTCTGAGCCATTGCATACACTGACTGTGGAAATAGCCATTTTATAGAGCAAAATATAAGAGTAAAGCACTTACTAATAATTTGATGATTGATTGATTGATACTTGCCAAGTATTTGGAAGTTGATGACATTTTTATGGGACTGATGGGTGTTTAGGTGAATTAGATTTCGTTCCTTGGACTTATGCTACACAGAGGCTCATATTGATGGTAGAAATGTGTGCCTGTGTTTCCTTGACTGCTCACCCGCCCTCAGCTGTAAGTAGGATCAGTTTTCTTTAGAGGAAAAAGCTGCCAAAGCTTGAAAATGTAGAAAAGACAAATATTTCTTGAGCCCCTGTGAACGGATAATGCAATCTTTACAGTCCAACCTGCAACTTGCATTTTGCTCCTTCAGGGATGTACTTGATTTCCTCTTCCTCCTGTACTGTGTTCATGTGATCAGATTATTTATTCAGATAGTAATGATTTGAAATGATGAGCATCATCTTTAAGTCTCTCTGTTGTCCTTCCTGTCACTGATTCATCGCAGTGATCTCGAATTCTGCCAAAAGTTTGGATTTCTGCCTTTCTCCTGTTGACTTCTTAGCGATTTCTGTCGTGTAAATAGATTCCCAGAAATTTGAAAGACCATTTGGTAAAGAAGGTTTGCATGCATACAACATGAATGTATGAAATAAACCCAAGGCACCAAAAGCCCCCCCAAATAGTTCTTTGGGCTTCTGCGAAGACAACCACTAAGGTAAGTCTAAACAAACACGGCTGAGCAAAAACATCACTTTACTTGAAGACTTACCGGTGTAATATTCTCCTGAGATCTGCTGCGGTTGTCTGCAGACAGGACCTGTACCACTCCTCTCCTGTAAGTGCCTTCTTTCACATAGAATTGAGTGATAGGCATGCAGGTCCCTGTTTAAGATGCAGTTAATCGTCACCTAAACGAAGCCGTCGAGTTCGGCAGGCACTAGTAAGCACACTGCATTGTGGGAACAACAACACGCGTCACTCTGGGGAGCATGCCTGCCAAAACTGACTACTTCTCTTGTGGCTCTTACGTCCTTGAATATCTTGATTTCTTGTATCTATCCTCTTTTTTCACCGGACTTGTAAATGGTATGATGAACTATACGAGATTTTATGTGTATACAACGTGCATGTAACATGTAGAATAGCGTGTTTTTAATGAAACCTTTTTTGAAACGATCCAGGATGTTTGGCACAAAATGTGATGCACTGATGCATTGAGCTGTGTTGCCAAATGAACTTGATTTTATGAAGATACACTGACTTTTCCTCTTTCCCTTAATCCAGTTCTAACAACATTCACTTCCGGTCGTAAATGTTTACAACGATAACATACTGACCAACACGCTCCCGCTGTATCTAGCATCACCACTGCCTACGACGCATCACCAACTGTGAACTTAAGTCATCTCGCAGATTCGTAAAAGCTCACCCGTTTATGAAACTTAAAGAGGTTGATGTTTTTTTGTTTTTAGGTCAATGATGACGTGAAAATCTTGAAGGCTGTACAAAACTCATGCTGACTTGTTAGTCCTTTTCACCATGTGCTTGCTGTTCATGAGCCTGTGTCAGTCACCTACAGTACAAGCTGAGAATGAGATGTAATTCAAATTAAATACAGAAACTATGAAATGATTCCTACTGAAGCGTCCTGTCCTCTGCTGTAAATGTACCTTTTCTGGGCCAGATATGGAATTATTATGAGTTGTGCATTTGTGGCTTTCCTTGCTTGTATTTGTTTGACATGAGAAAATTTGTTTTCTCTGTAGATTTTGTGAATTGTGTTTGGACAGAGAGAATTCAGTCACAGCTGATTTACACAAAAACGTGAAACCATCAAAGCGCTTTGCTGGATTTTTAAACATGTATGAGGGTGAGGAGGGTTGAACTGTAGGCCTTCATCCTGTGCATCACTGGCTTCATAAACCTGGTCAGTTGTTTGTAAACTGTAAATTGATTCTTTCTGTACATGAGACAAAATAGAAATAAAATTGTTCCCATGGTCTGTCTGTTCCTGTGATTTTATTCTTAAGAGAAGGTAAACTATCAAAAAGACAAAATAATGACTGAACAAACGTTTAGTGGAGGTAATGTGAGATAATTTTTAGGGAATTTGACAAAAGTTTATTATATAACCTTGAAAAACAAAGTAATTGAAAGTACTTCACATTGGACTTTGCTGCACACTAAACTATAGCCACATTATGAATTTGTTTTACGGAAAGAGAAGTGTTCACTCTTCTAAAACAAAAAGTTATTTTGATGAAGTAAAAATGATTTTTAGCAAACCTCAACCCAACTTGTTGCCTTTTGATTTTTATTTTAAGTTTGGCAGCAGTTTATATGAATTTTACTTCCTGAACTGAGGTGAAGAGTACAAAAAGAAATCTACTTAAAGGGATACACCAGCTTTTTTCATTTTCATTTGCCTCCCTCCCGAGTTTCAGACATGAAGATAGATCTCATTCTTTCAACTGTGTGTGCAGTAACAAGGAAGAGACAGGCAGAGCTCGACCACTGCTAATTAGCTTAGCTTAAACACTGGTAGTCAATGGAAAGTGCTAGCCTGCCTCCACCTAAAGTCATCAGATAAACTTTCCAATATCTCTGAAGGGTCCTGTGTGCTTGTTGTGACTTGTTTATTTACCATGTTATTTTATTTTTAGACTCTGATTAACACTTAAGTGGTATTATATGTATTTCTTCTGCTGCTTTTTATTGCGCACGTGCACCCTGCAGTTCACCTCCGGCAGCCTACATATTTAATTTTAAAATTACATAAAGTGTAAATGTAAGTCCAGTAAAGTAAATGTATTCAGTTAAGTGTATTCACTTTCCTGTATGGGCCCTTTCACTTTGTGTATTAATATTCATATTCCTGCAGTGGGGTATCTCTTTAACTGAACCTCCACAGTCACGTGGTCACATGTCCGCGTGTCATGTGATTGTTGAACAGTGAGGAAAAACAGCTTCAGTCTTCCTCACTTCTGTGAATGTTTGACAGGCAGCAGAAATCACAGCATATGTGAGACAAGTTGCTCTCACTGCACCAAACCTGCCAGGTAAGAGAAACACGCCTGTTTCCTTCACAAACACAAAGTTTCCGCTGAAATTCATCCAGACCGGCTGGCTTTATCGTTAGCCACCTAGCCTGCTAAGCTAACTTGACTGTTTTTTCTCGGATTAGCTTATTTCAGAAAGCTAACGTTACTCCGATGGTCGCTAGCTTACATCTAATTTCAGTTAACGTTGGAGAAAAGTTAGTTTCGTTTCGTGTCAAGTATTTAGATGTTTTGACGTTACTATTCATATTATCAAAAATAATGCTGTCGAGTGTTTTTCCACAGAATCCTTTTGACTCTTTGTGTCTGTGTTGTTTTATTTAGGTTGTTAGAAGAGCATGCAGCTCGGTGCCATTTGTTTTAACTACTGAGTTCATTCTGTGTACCTCCCTCTGCTCATCATGGTAAAGTAGACACACAACAAACCATTCACCTGTTTGTTCACTTTAATATGAAGTCACTAACTTCTGTCTGAATCAGCAACAAAACAACATCAACACCTGAAGACACTCAGGACACTTCACATCTAATTTTAGCAAACTTGATGTCAAAGAGTGGACTTTGCAACCATTAAAACAACCTGCAGACAAACAGATCTTTTATCTGTAACTATTTACATTTAGCCGATTAGTCATTTGGGTCATTTTTCTCAATAGAAATATCAGATACTTCCTGGTTCCACTTCGTACAGTTTGTGGATTTGCTGCTTTTGAAAAGTGTATTTTGAGGTTTTGGACTGTTTGTGAGCGAAAACAACACATTTGAAGACATCACACTGGGCTCTTGGACACTGATGAACATTTTTGCTATTTTACACTTTTAACCAACATGTTCCGACCTTGGACGGCCCGGTCACACACTCACCTGTGACCAGGTTCTTTGTTTGCTACCCTATCAGTTATCACATTTCTGCACCTTTATTTACATGCTGAAGTTGACTTATATGTGAGCAATTGTTCATCTTTTGCTTTTGAAAGTTAAAGAATTAAGTTAACATAATACTCTGCATCATGGATTTTAAGCAACTGAATCACGCGATTTTTTTGTTTTTCTCACACTTTTCTCTCAAGTATGTTGTCTCAACTGACTTCATTTAAGCAGAATAATTGGATGTTATGTACTGACTCAAATCTATGACAGCTGCAGTGATTACTCAATAAATTGATCATTTGATCAACAGAAAACTAACTGCCCACTTTTTTGTATGATTTATTTATCCAAAAAAAAAACCCATTTAGAAATCTTCTGGTTCCAGCAGCTCAGTTGTTGGGTTGTTTTGTCACATATGACAGAATATTGATTATTTTGCACTAAATGTTTTGTTGATAATGAAAATATTCATTGTTTGCAACAGCCTGAACATCCACAGCTGACTGAAAGAGTGCTTGGAAAAACAGCAGCTTGTATAATAAACAGTTTTTTTGTTTGTTTGTTTTGAGTTGTGTTGGAAAGCGGCTGTTTCACGTATGAAGAGCTGAAGTTACGAGTGCTTTTTAGGCATAAAAGGGACGTGAACTCTACAGCATGGATTTGGGTTTGTTTAGTGTTGAAATCCAATTTATCAGTTGGAATGCTTGCAGAGCTGCTGCAGTTTTTGTTACCTTTGTTTTCCTCCACGGTGATGTTGTGGTTTAACACAGAAACCAAGACCTTACAGTTTTTTGGCGATAGTTTAGGATGTTTGGATATTTATCTGAGCAGATTGACTCATGCCTCACTGCTGACAAATGTCCTCTCTTCTCCTCGTGTTCAGACTGTGCAGATGGCGATCTTGTGTTTGGCTCTGCTGGGCCTCAGCGCAGCGCTGATCTGCCCTGATGGAGGCGTGTGTGACGACAGAAACACCTGCTGCATGAACACAGCGGGAGGATACGGATGCTGTCCGCTGCCTCATGTGAGTTAACGCTTTGTCTGACTTTGGGTATTCTCACGTAGACAGCTCTTCTTCTCACCACTGCAGAAAGGTCTGGCAGCACACTCATTCTTATCATTCTGCTGGAGGAGCTTGTTTGTATTTCTTTAAACCAATCACAATCTTCTTGGATGACGTTGCAGTGACAGGAATTTTAAAAAACAGACAGCAAGAGGAAAGCAAAATGCCAACTGAAATATTCACAAAATGTCAGGCTGATACCCGCAGTCTGCATTTTGTGAGTCAGAGACACAGAGGTGGTGATTTAAATTGAACAGTTAGGTGGACTTTATAAACTGGTTCTGAGGTTTGACATAAATTCTTCTTCTTCAAAGTGAATCTGTCTGACAAATTGAGTAAACAGTCTCTAAAATCTTTGTATCTGTAGGCTGAGTGTTGTTCAGACCACCTTCACTGCTGCTTCGAGGGGACAGTTTGTGATCTCGTCCACGCCAAATGTGTCAATAAGACAGTTTCTCTGCCCTGGATGAGACGAGTTCCTGCCAAACACACCATGCTCGACACTCAGGTAACTGGAGGCAGCAAGTGATTATTTTCTCTACTTCATTCTTTAGATGTGAAAATGAAATTGTTGGAAGAATGTAGGTCAAACGAAACATTTGACGGACAGATGACATCAGATCTGCCACATTGGCACTTCGTTTATTCTTATCTGGCTTTACTGCTACCAAATACAATATATGCCCTTTATTATTGAAGTGCACCTGTAGACCGTCATACATAGTGCAAAGTGCAAATGAAACAAAAGTGGTACATTGACAAAAAGCAAAAGACGCCACAGAATGCAAATACATGAAGCTAGAAATTAACTGTTGGATTCACTGGGGTTCACAGGAGGACGAACCACGCCTCAAAATTCCTGCTTGCTAAAGGAAAATTGAACTTTTTTGGGAATGTTGCTGATTCATCCGAAGTCCGATGTAAGACTAGAACATAGATGCCTTTTCCTTCTCTGAGCTTTCAGTAGGTCACTAGATACCGCCCCACCCATGAGCAGTTCAACGGAAGTGATAGTGAGACGCCTTTACCGCCGTCTAAAGCCTCTGAAACACATCCAAAAATCTCCAACAAGCTACATGTTGTGACTGTGCCCAATCACTACACTATAATAAAATAATGTTATTTTTTGGCATTTTTGGAGCGTGATCGCACTGTGTCACTTTGCTCAGACAACTAGTTCCTCTGTACTTTCTCCCACAGTGACAGTGTCTCTGTTGCATGGTGAACAACATGGTCACCACATGTAGATGGAGCGTGTTGGAGATTTTTGGATGTGTTTTAGAGGCTTTAGACGGCGGTAAAGGCGTCTCCCTATCACTTACATTTAACATGCAAACCTGTTTGTGCGTGGTGGGTATCTAGTGACCTGCTGAACACACATAGAGGGGGGAAGATTATCTATGTTCTTGTTTCACATCGAGATTTTGGATGAATCGGCTACATCCCAAAAAAGTGCAGCCTGCCTTTAAGTCAGACTACAAGTTTAATTAAAGATGAAACAAATCTGTTGGTGGGAAGTTAGAAGGAAGTGAGCCGGACAGACCTCTGCGGCTCATCTGCTGCAGGCTACATTAGCCTTTGCTAGCATGAGTAACATACCTGAATGTCTCAACATTCAGCAGTGAGATGTATTGTGGGTAATGTAAGTTAAAATGAGAAGGAAAGTTTTTGCAATAAAAAGATTTTTTTTTGTTCTTTGAGAGTCTAAGTGATTACTTAGTGGATTTTTTAAAACTTTTAATAAATTGTTAAAATAATTAAAACAATAATAATAGCAAGTACAAATGTGTTTGTGTTGTCTGTGTTTAGATAACTATGTGGTGACTGGTGGATCATGCGTCCGTACCTGCAGCGCCGGAACGTACGAGGTGGAGGAGAGTGGAGTCCAGCGCTGCAAACCCTGCGACGGCCCCTGTCCTAAAGGTACAAAGACCTTCAGAGGAAAACGACTGAATACTAAACAAAAAACCTGACAGAGTCTTCCTCTTCCTCCAGCCTGTGATGGAGTCGGCGTTGGTGTTCTCATCAACACCATGGCTGTGAACGCCTCCAACATCGAGTCCTTCAGGAATTGCACAAAGATCAACGGGGACGTCTCCCTCATCGAAACCTCCTTCACGGGGTGAGACACTCTCAGCACTAAAAATGACTTCTTCAGATGTTTGGATGAACCACAGGGAACT
>JAPXVT010000015.1:3337642-3351340 GCA_029823135.1 Acanthurus reversus | reverse complement strand
CTGAAAACTGAATAATAATTGCTGCACGATTGAGGCTGAATTGTACCCTTTATTTTTATCAAAATTTAAGGTCTTTATAATTTTAATTTTAGTGACAAATATGTTTTTACCCTTCAGTCTCAAACAAACAGATCGCTGTGTTCAGCTGTTCAGCATCACTGCTCTTGATATGTGAACTGATGTTGAAAAAACGATGGAGATTCAGGTCACGTTAGGCCGAGGAGACGTTAATGTTTTTGTCTGTGACGCGTCGAAAAAGAAACTCGTTGTGTTTATTTTCATTCGGTTGAACAAGTTGGATTTTCTCTTGTTCAAAATAATTTGCTCTCAATGTGAAATAATTCAAGCAACAGATGAACATCAGTTTCCAGCTCGTCTGCCTCCGTTCTTACTCTTCTGCTCTAAAGAGTAGAAAAGCAAAGCCAGAGCATCTGGATCGCCCCCTAGTGGCTCGCTGGTAGTTAATATTGCACTTGAATTGATGTGTGGACATTTTAAACGCATTTTAAACATCAACGTCAAAATTGTGATTAATATTCGATTCATTGTGCAGCTTTTTGGCAAAGAACTCTTTTCTGAAAATATAAATCTTTATGCATTCTGCCTCCATATTTATGTCGGCATTATTAAACCTCACAGACATTTACTCGTTTTTCAGCTCACTTGAGGCGTTTTATTGTTTAAATTAATTTCACATAAACTTTAGTCACAGAATTCATCACATATTCACAGTGTTTTATGAAATGTGTGAATAAAATCTTTGGAATAGTGTGATGGTTCTGTAATGTCTCATCACTGTAACCGAAGACACTTAAATGTGACAGCTGCAGCGAGCGTCTTATGAATGAGTGAGAAGGTCCACAGAGATCCTGTGGGAGGATTTACTGACTGTTTCTGTGGAAAATAAAACACCAGGCTTGCTTTCTCAAGAACTGATGCTCTGCAGGAAAGAGGAAAGAAAAAGTTAGAGAACGAATCGCTTCATCCATCTTTAAGTTTCCCTCCTTCGGCTTGTTCTTCTTCATGTTTCTTCTCTCCTGTGCATATAAGCTCTGGCATGCTCTGTTTCTAACCTCTATCTGCTGTTTTTTTTTCCTCTCCTCTTCACGGTTCACCAAACACAAACTTTTTATTTCCCCGTTGCAGCCGTCTTCTCTCCTCAGTAGCCTGATTCTTGTGTGGTTGAAGGCAGAAGGTGTTCGGCGTCTGGCTGACAAGCGCACATCGAGACCATAAATCTCCAAACATATGAGAGGCAGCACACATAATCTGTCAGGCTGTTCGCGGCGTTGGGAGATGTGTGTGGGTGCGTGTGGATGGTTTCAGCCTTTTAAAGACTCTCAAGGCTTTATTAATGTAAAAAGAGCAAAACCCCAAGAGACGACTTGTGAGATAAGTGTCGGTGCATGTGTGTGCGTGTGTGCACAGTGTGTTTTATCCTCAGTGTTTATGTCTTTTTGTTTATGTGTCCCACATGTTTGCATACACATGCAGGGCTGAGCGTCACGCCTGCACGCTCTCAGCTTGTTGTTGCTTCCAGAAATCAAACGGCATTCATTCAGCGCCTGCGAGGACGAAGCAAAGACCACAGATGCAGAATGCAATCGGCTTCACATCGCACTGTGGGAGCTCATTACTGTATTCTTTGGGCTGGAAAATGTCTGTCAGTGAGGATTCATTAAAAGCCAACCTGCTGCAGCAGCTCCTGGTAGCGCTGTAATGAGAGGTCCTTCACTCTCAGTGGTTCAAATTGGACAGGTAAAATATCTGAGGTGATCTGCAGTGATGGAGTTCGGCTCTGTCGTCGTCATTAGCATCACAATGCTGGTGTGTTCGCTCAGTTCTTCAAGGACCCGTTGAAACCGGCTCGCTGTCGTCAGCTCGGGACCAGAGGACTGCTCAGTAGCTGCAGAAAAAACATCCATGTGTTTAATCCTCCTTCAGGCACATTTCAGTCTGCAGCTGCCTGCAGTTTTCAGCATCGTTTCCACACGTTCTGCTCTGCTCCTCTGTAAAGTTCATTGATGCATTGTTCAGTAGTTTTTGTGCATCATTGTTGATGCAGGTGCACAGTTCTGAGGCTGTCAGGTGAACATGGACTTAAATGGTGGCTGGTCTGTGTGTGTTCAGCCTGTCTGGCAGTGCAGCTCCGTCTGAGGCTCTCTAATTTTATCTTCAGCCTTCAGCCTCCTTTTTGTTGAGCCTCTGTCGGTGGAGGAAGATGTGAGGCTGTGTTTTTTCTGAGGTAAACTGTTTGTCTGTGCCTGTTTGCTTTCTCTCAGTCACTGTATTGTTTCATTGCATTGATTTCCTGAGGCCATTTTGTTTTTCTTTTGTTTGTGTGTTCTACATTTTTTCATGTCAAATCATTGATTACTGTACGAAAAGAAACGTCTCAGCCTCATCTCTTCTTTATTTCTTTATCTCTGCACTCGACATGTTTTTCTCCTCCTTGTGTTTTCGCAGACTCGCACTCCTCGTGTGACACGACTCAGTCCGACACAGCCGGCTCTCGCCGACCAGGCCAGCAGGGTTTCCTTCGCGTCAGCTGAAAACCTGGAGACCATGTCGGAGCCTGACATCCCCATCGGCTTCAACCGCATGAACCGGCTTCGCCAGAGCCTGCCGCTGGCCCGCTCGTCCAGCCAGGCCAAGCTGCGAGCGCCAGGTCTGACCTCCAACTTTAAAATTAAATCTACACTGTGACTTACGGCTTTCACTGAGATACCATACAGGTCGTCTGTTACGGTAGTATCAATCAGCCTGCTGGGGATCAGTTAAACTCGTAATGTTCTGTAGATGACAAGATACAAGAGTAAGGTAACAAAACGTTTAGTGTGAGCTTTGAAAATTTGCAGGAAAGTGACAAATATATTTATTCTCCACAAAACATTGCTGTAATGTGTTGACATGACAGAAATGATATCAACAGAAACTAGCTACAATACAACACTGAAACATCTGTGTTTCTCATGTAAAAAGATTTCTGCTTCCCTCACAGTTTTAAATTCAGGTTAATGAACTTTGCATCTCCAGCTAAATTTTTATTTATTTATGTGCTGGTGACTCCCTCTCGGTGGTGGCAGCGTTTGACACAGCTTCCAGTGTTTTACTCATCTCCTTTTTCATTGCTCATGTCTTTTGCTCTCACACTTTGATCAAGATGGTGAAGACGGCACTGTTGCTATTGATACTAGGGCAGCACAATTTTTTCTAAAATATGACATGATTTTTCTCCCTGACAATTGAGATCCAGATTCTCTTACACGATTCTCATTTTTTCAACAAAAAAAAATATTGCACACAAGTTTAAAAATAACAACAATGTTCTACGCCGGGCTTTCAACAGGCATAACTTGTAATAAAGTGCCAGACTTAGACTTAAAGCTTAGAAGTCTCTTGTCTGATGGCTGGGATTTTTGATGTGGTTCTTTGTCCTTCATTGTAACTCATTCTGGATTTTGTGATGACATTGGAGGTGGTTTTGCAGTGTTACTGTGCTGTGCTGCAGTGATGTCGAAGCGTCATGCTTCAACATCATCGGCATTGCTGACTGTTGTGCATCGTTGTCAGGTTTAAACCTGAAAAAGTTCCACACAGTGGAATGTCTACCTTTTTTGACACAAGCACATCATTACTTTTGCTGTCCCCACCGGGATTATTTTCAACACTCATTTTTTTCTGTTGAGTGTAAACTGCACCTCCAACTCCATCAACTAAACTGACTTCTGCCTCCTTCCTGCTTGTCTACACGTGACACTGCCGACGCCGTGTCTGGTTACTGTAGCAACAGTGAGTGACAGCGGAGCGCCGTCAATGAGGAAGAGAAACGAGAGAGGTGATTGAGTTGTATGGCTGAATCATCTCTGACCTGACTGCTGAATTAATCGTGTTTTGTTTCACACTATGTGAGTGTGACTGAAAGAGCATCCGGGATTGTTGTTAATTAAGTAAGTGAACGTGTGAATGCAGCGTGATCTGAATTCACAGGGAAATATGAGCAAGTCATTTAGAGATGAGATCACATGTATGTTTGAATTGAGATCGTGATTTTCTATGATTAATTGTGCAGCCCTAAGCGATACTGTTACAGATGAGTATCTAATGAGATACTAATTTTAAGTATCGATTAGTATCTAAATATCAGTTTTTTGACAACCCTCCATCCCTGTGATATAGAAGATGAGAGCCGATTAAACGCTGGTGTCATGTAAGGGATTAATCTTCTTTGATGTTTTTGACAAGCAGCAGAAAACCAGACAGTTGTGACAGTAAAGAAACGTCCTTTTCCAGGGTTTCTCTTATTTAAGTTGAGTAAAGACAAAGTGTCAGTGAACCTGCTTTAACCCTCTGAGTGTCAAGTCAAAGTCAGACTTCTGTCGACGGCCTGTAGGAACACTGAACATGAACAGAGCTGTCCAATGCTTCTAAATAATCTTGCCAGGCTACCTGTCATCTTTGATTAACGGCTTTGACAAGAAGCAAAATCATCTGCTTCATAAAAGAATTTGTCCCTAATGAGGAGGAGGACGATGCATTCACTGGAATTAAAGCACGAGGGATGAAATGGCGCCAGTGATTGATTAGAATTCTGAACGGACCATCTGTTGAGAATTTCTCATTAAAAACAATTTACAAACTACAAACAGGATGTTGAGGCTTTGCTAACAATCTCTTCATGTGCACTCCCACAGACTTAATGTAAATTTGTACAGTTTGCCACTAAATGCATCATGTAAAAGTTTATTATGGCAAAGCTTTTTAGACACCATGAAGCAGCTTTTCTAACTGTTTTATAACATCTATTATCACGTTAATTTCCTCTTTTCACACCTCATGTTACTCTACGCGCTGGTGACAATTTTCAATTTGCTCATTTTGCTATTGCAGCCTCCATGTGGATGATAATTATGTGTCATTTCAAGGGACTTTATTTCATTAGGTGATGCATATCAGGCATAGAGGAGAATAAGAGTTCCAAACTAGAATAGGGATGATGTTAGTGAAAGTCATTTCACCTGCTGATGTCTCAACATTTGCATCATATGTGAGACTTAAGCACCTCAACAAGTAACAATAGGTTCACTGTTTTGTGTCATTAAATTATAATTATTTTTCTCTTTTAATTATCAGTGTATTCTTATTCCAGTCAGTCGTGTTTTATAGTATTTGCTGTGTTCATAATTGCCTTTTTCCTCAAAATTCTGTAAAAATGTTCTGTGAAATTCTTGTTCTTGATGCATCAGGCTCTGCAATATAAAGATATTATATCATATCAAGATATGAGACAATTTATTGTCCGAGATATTCGATTTTGTTATATTGTGATATGGCTGCATTACAGTTAAGTGACGTAATTTCCTCAATTTATCAGATAGTTCTACTTATTTTACTACTTGCCTTCACCCACTTAATCGTTAGATTTACATCACTAATGATTGTTGATCAAAAATGGAATTGTGTTTATATTTTTTAAAGTGCCAATAGTCAAACTTACAGTGTTGCCACATCAGAGGGAATTTGGTAAAAAAAAAAAGTGAAATGTTCAATTCTGTCTCCCAGTTCTAGAATTAATGAAGAGCTTTTGAGGAGATTAAAAAATATAGCGATGCAGTTTTCAGCCAGTACCACCCAGCCCCGGTCTGTGCTACCAGGCAACATTACGGACTTTCACTCTCATGAATCCTTCATATCTAATCCAGAAAACAACAGTAGCAGGCAGTGAAACATAAACCATAATACACCCAGTGCCGACATTAAAACAAAGGTAACTGTGGTTCTGAACAACAGCCAGATGAATTTAGCGTTAACACGGCTGAGATGTGTCAGTGTAGACAGTCATGGAAAAGACAGAGCGAGAGCAGAGCAGAAATTTGACGGAACTGTCAGGGACTGTCAGTCGGTGTGTCTGTAGTTAAGGGAAACAGTATGTCTGGGTTTGAATCATCAGTGTAGTAATATAACTGGATAGGACGGAGCCGCTCTCTTTTGCCTCTGAACTGGTGTAGTGGCCACTCGCGGTACTACAGCGAGAAATTCCCCTTGAGGCCCAAAAAAGCTTTCCCCATAGGCTGCCACTGTAAAAGAGACGACTGTTAAAACCATTGACAGGTCACCATGAACTGCAAACAAGCTCAATTATGACTCTTTCGATTCTGAATTTTTAATCCATGGAGTTTTTTTGTACCTGAGGAACGTGATTTTAAAACCAGGGGCGGAGCGGGAACTCACAGGTGGGGCTGATGAGGAAACTCAAACCTGGAAGTCAGAGAACTTTTGAATGGGTATCCAGTCTTATTAGTACATCCATGGTTTAAATGCATTGTTCAAGAAAAACATGAGTTGATTTTTTAGTCTTTTTCACTCTCAGTGAACACAAAAACTACAACAGCTTGAAGTGAAACTTGTCCCTTGTGACTTAACCTCACCCCCCACACTCATTGCTCCTATCTGCAGGGATCTTGTTCCTCCAGCTTGGGGAGGAGACTCGCAGGGTTCACCTGACCCATGAGCTGACCAGCCTGGATACTCTGAGGGCCCTCATAGTGCACATGTTCCCCCAGAGGCTCACCATGGCCATGCTCAGGTACGCCTGCATCACGTCAAACTGACTCCACATGTAAATAACAGTCTGCAGTTGGTCGACTTCTTCCTGAAAATTTATTGTAGTGTGACTATAAAGCTCAGATCAGATGCTGTTTTATGTCTCTTTAACAAGTTTGTATCCAGGACAAAACTTTTTGCAAAAAAAATCAATTTTTAATCAATTTGATCACATTATTAGTTACAGATTATCTATAAAATATGCTCTGAATCTGCTTGGCGCCACAAACAGTTAATGTTGTTATTGTCATTGACGGGATTCTCTTAACTCCAAACTGACAGAATATTACACTTCTGATTAGTTCAGAATGAGACTGTGTCCGGGTGATTATCTTATTAAGGTGTCTCCTGCAGTTCCAAGATCTTCCAATTCTCCTCATTGTCAGTAAATGAATGTACATCACTGATTATTAGCCAGTGATAGGTGCTGAAATTGCCTTTGCTTGGAGTATTTATCAATGTTGTGATGTTTTTGTTTTGATGACTATCAACGTTCAGGTCTCCCAGCACGGCTCTGCTGATCAAAGATGAGTCTCGTAACGTCTTCTATGAGCTGGAGGACCCGCGGGATGTTCAGGACCGCTGCGTGATTAAGATTTACTGCAAAGAGCCCGTCTACGGCACCTACCCCGGACACCACAACCCACACCTGGCGAACGGAGACCTGCGAGTGAGTGTTTTTGCTTTTGTGTGCACTGACTTTTTTGAAAATCTGTTCGTCTTTATGTGGGTGCAAAATGCTGCTTCACTGACAGTGTTTACTTTTAAGAACGAAGAGAAGTCCCATCACAGCTTGCAGAGACTTGACGCAGTGTTTCTGACTTTTCATCCGGATTAGTTTAGTATTATTTTGGTGTCAAAATGTAAATTGTTACAAAGAAAATGATCCTGCTTTAGTCTCTGTCACCTCTTCCTTCATTACCAATTTATTCTGTGTGCAGCTGGTTTATGACTCACAGATTAGAGAGTGAGACAAACGCTCGTCTCTCTCTGGCAGCGGCAGATAGCAGCCGACCACATCATCCCACGAATAATACATTTTTTAATTCCCCTCGAAAATTGTTATTTATTTTCCTTCACGCTGGGATCCATCTCCATCCAACGCTGATATAATTTCTGTGTGTTTAAAAACATTAGTTTGTCTCACAGAATGTCTCCAAGCACGATTTAGTCTCATTCATTCTCTGTGAGAGAGTGAGTGGGTCACGTGACCTTACTCCAGCACTGCTGCTCTTGGATCAGTTCCAGTCCATCACATCACGGTGCTGACTCAGCTGGATGCCACCGGACTGTAAAACAGCACAAACACTGTTCAGAGCTGATAGACTGCGGTCCAGTTCATCCGAGGACCGCGTCACAGCACCGAGTACGAGCGCTGTAGTATAAGTACTGGCAAATGGAAAATGGACTGCACGTACTGAACATAGTGCTTTTAACCTGAGAAGCAAACATAACGCTCACAATTACTCACCTGCAAACACGCACACACACACACACACATGTGCACACAGTGGAAGGGCAGTTCAGGGTTCAGTTTTCCGCTCAAAGACACTTTGACACTTTGAGCTCAGAATCAAACACACAACTCTGAATGATGAGTGATTTCTCTACCAGCTGTGACTCTAATATGACCATCATTCGTAATATGGCATTTACTTACAGTGGTGTTGTTATGTAGCCTGGTAAACCGAAGCCATAATTCACTTTGGGAATAAATTCACTTCATGAAAAGGGGTCTGGCCACACTCTATTCGGGATTCTTTTCAAAATTTGAATCCTTGTAGGCGTGGTATCGGGTTAAGTGTGGTTAAGTGTAAAACTATTGGAGCAGCCTTAAACCGTTCAGCATTGACGTTGACTGTGTGACGTATGCTGTGGGCTAAACAAACAGACGAGTGGGAAGGTTAACGTCCGATCTGTTCAATAATCACATAAATGCCGTAGAATTGTGTTAAGACTATGATTCTGACTCGCCATGCATCACGGAAAGAGACCATTAGACTTTTTTTGTTTGAAGTAAAATCACATTATCACCAAGTAGATGCAGTTACAGGCTGCAGCTAACCGCTAACAGCAAGGCCCCGGCGTCTCGCTCCCCGGAGACGGTGGCTCAAACATCGGTAGCCTGCAGGCTCAGACAAGACGAATGGCAGCTAATGTTAGTTTTCCACAAGTGGTAAAATAATCACAGAGATATTGACATATTGTGTTGTGACATTGGACTGTTTTCATCAGACGGTGTTTTTTTTTGACGTGTTGTGTACCCGCGGCTGTGTGAGTCTCATGTCCGCACTGCACAGATGGGTAGAAAGACTCCTACTCAAGGCTGAAAACCGAAGACTTTTTGAAATTTGGCAAAAAAGCTGAATAACATTTTGTTACTTAATTGTTAAAGGATTTTTGTGCGATCATTTCATTTAACTTTGTCACTAGAAAGGTTAAATACATATGAGGTTCAGTAGAGGGCTGCTGTCAGTCTCATTCACATGTTGGTTCTATGTTGTGCTGATGATGCAAGATGACATCATAGAAACTGACCAATCGGTTAGTTCTCTGTCAGTCAGTTTAACATCATGCTTGTAGCTCTTATCGTTTGTAAAAAGTCAGTGCGACAAGAGTCTTTTCTAAAGAAGCAGAGAAAATTAAAGACCCACTTTGACCTTTGACCTGCTTTAAGTCAAACCTTTATCTAGGGCTGGGTGATATGGCCTGAAAATCCCAGATTTCTCAATACCACATTCGATTTTTTTTTCTGTAATCGATTTTTCTGAAACCACAAAAGACAAAGGAATTATTTCAGATACGTTGTTTTAATTTCAAACAGACATGAAAATGCCTATTGTGAATAATGCGCAAACCTGCACAAGCTGAGAGAGCACAGGTGGCTACTGTATTTTCTCTTGTTAAAGGGAAAATCGATTTTCATGATTTCATTTTTTTTAACATTGTCCGAACAAATAAATTTGAATTTTGATTTAAAATCAACTTAGTGCCCAACCCTACCTTTATCACAGGTGTATCATCACATCCTGCTGGCTGGTCCGCACCAGCATTTAAATTGTTTGAGCGCATGGATGCAGGTGTTGGCAACAGTGTGCTGAAATGTCAGAGCGGTTACGTGTTTTTCACTGTCCTCCTTTATTGTCACTGTATTCTCACCTTCTGTCACATCCTTCTTGTTCAGTATTTGAGCTCTTATTTAAAAGTCACAACAGGATTTATTCAGTTCAATTCATCCATCAGCTGCCGGCAGAACGAATGTGGCATCATCCTGATTAGCATGATTACTAATGCTATATGTATTTGGTTGCAGCTGGAGCAAAATAAAACATTGCCAATAGATTGAGAGCCTGATGTCACTCACTTTTGCAATGTTTGTGTTTTCTGCACAAGACCTCGCATTTCGCTGCCGTCTAATTACGTTGTGATTATGGAAATGAGAACACGGCAATTTAAACTGTTAGAGATGCAGCTTTTATAGAATAAAATAAAATATGAACAAGATAAATTGCATTAGAGAAAAGCAGACATATGTGGAGTGGCAGCGTGAAAAACAAATCTGCATGTTAAACAGTCGAGCCGACGCAAGTGTTGTCGACAGTTGGGCATTTTTGACACATTTGTCATTTTCGTTGCTGTCAATCAAACATCCCGGGCCTTTTGTTTGGATGCCCATGTGTGTGATTGCTTCTCTGCCTGCCAGTGTATGTGAGTCGCCGCTGCCTGCTAATGTTTTGGATGTTGACTGTGGCCTCTCTCATGGGATCACTGGCCATCTTCACATTGTGCCACTGCTCTAAAATCTTTCTCGCGTTTTACAGCCTTATCAAGCCAGCAGGCTTACCTTGAGTTTTATGCGTGCTGCTTGTGCCAGCTCCAAGGTGAATGACGAGGACGTGTGTGTGTTTGTGTGTGTGTGTGTTTGTCTGTGTGTGAGCTTATGGAACCCCAGCCAGCAGAGCACAGATTACTCCCTGATTGCACACCACAGAAGCATGACCAGGATTACTGAAGTCCATCCAAGCCGCGAGCTGGAGGACACAGTGTGGTTAGGAACGGGATTGATTGGCAGATTTTGCTCAGCGGGAGAGAAGCTGAGGTTTGAATGGTGCCATGGGACGAAGCTTTCAGGAGCAAACCTGCAACAGACGTTTGGTGACTTGGGGTGTTTTTGAAGGTGGAATGAAATGTCTGTATGTCCCTGTCGTGGCTGAGGGATGGTGTCGATATGAGGCTGTTGCTAAGATACAAGATGGAAGATGATGGCACTAGAGTCATTAGTCTCCTGCGAGGCTGTCCACAGGGTGTTGTTGTAAAGAGGCCTGAGGGTTATTATGTAGAAATATTGTTTTTTTAATTTGCATCTTCTCCAGGAGATATCTTTGTGTGTCATAAGCAATTACAGCCTTGTCTTCTTTTGTGTTTCCTGGCTGTATCTATCACTCTTGGTCGGTACCCTCAGACGTAGGGCGCTGGCTGACACTCTGCTGCTGCTGCTCTTTGTTTTCTGTGTCTGTGACTTTGAATTTGATGCCAAAAGATAATCCCTTTATGCTCAGTCCATCAATACGCTATCAGGCGCAATTTAAAACACACTTAGAGGGGCAATTTGGAGGAGTTCCTGTCAATCTGGAAACAGCATCTTTAAATTGCCGTAAAATGTTGGAGTAAACTGCAGCCGCTCTCTACTGCAGAAAGATTTTTTAATGACTGGTTTCAGGCTTTTTCACACCTTTTCTGATGACTGAAAAATATAAAATTTCAAGGGTGAAGTGAGTAAATTCATGTGCACTTTGTCATCAAGGTCTGTGTTAAGCAGACATCTCTGAATCTCTAACTGAATCAAACTGATGCAGGACTTTTTAAAAATTTGATCTGTGAAGCTTCATCCACGTTTAACTAGGAGGAGGATGACTCAGAGGATACAAGATGTCGCTCTCGGCTGAAAAACAGACAACCTGATTTTGAAGTTTTTGCTTTTTCTTCTAGATTAAATGTTTAATTATAGTTAAAGTTAAAATGCAGCAAAAAGCAACATTTTTGCGTGTAGTCTTCACGTGTAAATAGACATAATAATGCTGATTATTAGCCATCAAGGTTACCGTCTAAATGGAGAGAAGAGAAAAAAGCTTAAATCTGCTTTTCATTATTGCCAATAATGTATTTGCAATAGACTTTAAATGCTGGCAAGCTAATAAACAAAACAAAAAACAGAAGATAAATGGACTCTGCTGTATGTTTCCCTCGTCAGTCTGGCCCAATCACTTTGTTTACAGTTATTATAGTGGCACCACGTCTTGCTTGTAATATATTAATAATGCACAGTGCTAATCCTCTGAGGAGCTGTGGACACTTGACTCATCAATTACTGTCCAATTTCCAGTTAAACTTCACTCCCTGCTTACTGATGTGCTCTCACAGGTTGTTGATAAATTAATTGGTTAATTAATCTAATATGTATGTTGATAAATAGAAGCTGTAGGAATGAACAAGGTTTGATTTATTGCTGCTGAATTTCTCAGCTGTATTGGACTCAAAGCATCATTGTTGCAGGCTCCATTTTCTGTTAAAAGATCTTTTCTCAGAAAATGTGAAAATAAAGAGAGGAATGCTTTTCTATTGTAAGAGAAATAAGTTTACTTTTAGGCCTGGAAAATAAGTAACTTTTTGAGCGGGTTGGCAGGGCCCTGTGGAAACATGAGACTGATTTCCTTCCCTTAAATCCTCAATGATTCCGGCTGTTATGTGTTTGTTGTTCTGTGTTTGCAGAGGGAGATGGTGTATGCACCTCAGGATTCTCCACCCAACCGCCGCCTCTGCAACCCGCCCATGTCTTCCCAGCATTCATCTTCCTCTGCCTCTCCTCAAGGCTCGCCGTCTCGTGCCCGCCTCCTCTACAGCGGCGGCAGGCCTTCTTCCTATGCGGGGCCGGCCCACCACACCCACTCCCTGCCGCACCAGCACTCCCAGTCCCACCACTCCTCTCCCCACCAACAACCACAGCTCCACCAGCCCCATCACACCCAGCAGCCCTTCTGTGCCTCCTCCAGTGCCATCCTGGAGCGCAGGGACGTGAAGCCCGATGATGAAGTGGGGGGATCCAGGAGCATGGTGCTGCTGCGGGGAGATGAACGTGGGGGAATCTACGCAGACCCCTACTCTCTGGGTCCGGACACAAGTCGACTGAGTCTGGCTGGGGGTCCCCACTCCCCTCTACCAGCCAGAGCAGACCCCTATGGCTCCTTATACCGCCGTGGAGGAGGAGGAGGTGGAGGAGGAGGTGGTGCTGGATCAATGCGCTCACTTACTTCCTATTCAGCTGCAGCTTTACAAGGAGAGCTGATGGAAAGTGGTGCTCTTTACAGACCCGGAGGGCCGCTTTACAATGACGCCTACGCTGCATCGATGTTGGCCATGGGGCTGCGGGTGCCTCCTCCTTCTTCCCCGCAGAAGATTCCAGACATGAGGGATTCCTACGCGGGCAACATGCCTGGTCGGGGCTCGCCTGGGAGGCAGAGTTTGAGAAGGGACTCTGTGACCTCCTCTGTGTTTGGGGACAGTCCCAAAGCCCGGGGCCAGGGCCCAGGCTTAGGTCTCACCTCAGAGCAGCTCTGCTTGATGGCCGTTCCTGGAGGAGAGGGGGGGGGCGGTGGAGGCTTTAGCTCACCTCTGGTGGGAAATGAGACAGAGACCAGGTAAGACACCCTAAATCGTTAAGTATGTCTGCATGCATGCTGTTATTTACAAGAGTACCTCTGTGAACCATAACCTTAAATTCTGTGTAAAGGACAACAGTACGTTTGTTAACACTGGACTCGCTAAATAGATTTTATGTTGTCTAAATGAGTCAGTGTAGACTATGAGTTTCAGCCTGTTATCTCAGTCAGCATTCTCCTTCCCTTTCGCTATCGACATTTTACTATTCTACAAGGGCAGTGTTGCTGCATCATAGTCTTAGCTCCGCCCCCCAAAACATTTGATTGGTTAAAGAAATACAAACAAGCCAGAGTGTTTTTTCTCTATAGCAGAATGGTAATGGGTGCAGTCAAAGGTTCTCCAGCGCCAACACACAGGGGATTGTGAAAAAAGAGACTA
>JAPXVT010000015.1:3274111-3284423 GCA_029823135.1 Acanthurus reversus | reverse complement strand
CAGTGCAGTCCTGAGAGCTGGAGCTCGTTGCTGATGTCACCACTAGCTTAAAACAATGGAGGGGCACGTGCACTCGGACAGTCCGTAAAGAGATAAAGTAATCGCTCGTTTTAAAAGACGTGAAACTCGCCAAATGTTACGTGGTGTCCTCTCGTACTGACACTAAAACACATAGTTAAACATAGATATATAACCTGGAAACGGCTGTTTGTTTCCTGAAGCAGCTGAAAGAGCCGTTTCCAGGTTATATGCTGTTGTTTAACTTTGTGTTTTTAGTGTTGGTACATGAGGACACCACTAAACATTTGGAGAATTTCACGTCTTTTAAAATGAGCGCTTATTTTTGTCTGTTTTCAGTCTAGCAGTGATGTCAACGAGCTCCAGCTCTCAGAACGGCACCATTCATCATATGATCGTAAATATTCTTATTGTAAGGCTTAATGTGTAAAAAAAAACCCAAACTTCTTTAAATTCTAATTTCTGTCTCTTCTTAGTTCTCAGTGCTGGCGGGACGTCCTGTCAGGCTGCAGCCGCCTTGAATCAGACTTTTGCATTCTCTTTGAAGTCCAACACATGCATTTTGCATGTTTCCTTTTGCTTTGATTTATTTCAGTCAAATCCGTCGTGTTGAGTTTAAAGGAAAAGTATTCTTACTCTACTTTTGTAAAGGTCAACGAACCCCAAAACCAGCATTCCGTGACTGTCAGTCCGCAGGTTCTTGCTAAAGATGTTAATCTTTTTAAAAAACCTACAGAAGAAGAAACTCAACATGACGCTACTGCTGCACCTCAGCTCCTCTGTTCACTTGCTCACCCAGCGCCGCCTTGTCCAGGAAGTGCAGCTCTGTGTAGAAGGACTGGACCTCGGGGTATTTCTCCTGGATGATGCTGACGATAAAGTCCAGCAGCGTCTGCTTTCGGTCAGTAGATTTGGTGTCCAACAGCTGGAGAGGCAGAAGACAAAAACATCAGCTAAAATGAGACTGAAGATTCTTTGATCACTTTAAGTTATTCTCAAACCTAACTGACAGCTGTGTGCTGCAGTTAATGAGCTGTTTGATGTTTTATGAAGAAAAGAGTTTCCTCACCAAATCTAAACTCTGCAGGCGGAAGCCATATGCTGCCCCTCGTTTGCTGCTGTTCATGTAGTTTCCAAAGGCTAGGACGATCTTTACATCAGAAACAGAGACTTCATAAGTTTTGTACAAGATGCAACAAAATAACCAGGAACAGGAAGTAGAATTGTAAAAGTATGAGATGACACAGACAGTTTAAGTGGAGTTTTAAAGATGGCAGGCATCCTCAACTGTCACATGTTCTTATCACACTCATTAAGTTTTTTCTTTATTGATGGTTCCTAAAGTTTTTAAAAAGTTGGATGTTTAAATTAGAGACCCTGCACTTGTCTCCTCATAAAATGAGTCCGTGAAACATTTGTCATAATGAAACATTATATTAAATGAAGGTTTTGTCTCTTTTGTGTCTCAAACTACAAATCAGATCTGGCCAAAGGTTCCTCTTAAAACAAATCTGCTAATTATTAAAGGGACAAGCGGTTGAACTTCTGAGATGTCTATGAACTGTTGTTTTTGAGATACACTGTTGATAACTCTTTGACATGCATTTATGGTCCTATACTATATTATCACTTTAGCGCCCCCTAATGTTTACTGTTTATGTGCCAGACAGATGCCTCTCTTGGCTAGTATATAATTGAGATGATTAGTTGTTTGTTGGACCCTAATAAAGACTTAGAGTCGATACGTGTTGGTTGGTTTTGTTGCCTATGCTCGAAGAATAAATACAGAATTCTTTTTTTTCCCTCAGAACAGAGTGCCGCAGTTCTCTTCTTCATGGTTGTCTGCATTTATTAAAGTCTACATACAGCAACACTTTCTGAACTTTGTTTTTGTAAGTTCACCTGCCCACTGAAGAGCACCTGTCAGAGTTTTCAAGCCTCTCTGATACATGAGACGCTTCCTCATCCTCCTTTAAATCAGTTTTACATAAATCAAACCCCCACAACTAAATCTACATAAATTACTTTTAATGAAACTGTATATTCATCATTTTGAGAAATGAGAGTTTAATCAAATATGACCTGAATAATCTTACATTTTTATACTCACCACTGACT
This sequence comes from Acanthurus reversus, assembly GCA_029823135.1. Classification (NCBI taxonomy): domain Eukaryota; kingdom Metazoa; phylum Chordata; class Actinopteri; order Acanthuriformes; family Acanthuridae; genus Acanthurus; species Acanthurus reversus. The sequence goes on along the minus strand of JAPXVT010000015.1, from coordinate 3,282,287 downwards.
TTAGATGAAAGCAAAATAATGAAATTATTGCTTCAGTGAACCTTAACTGTCACATAAAGTTAATTTTTCTGCATTCAGATTCCTGTTTTGTTTTTTTTTTTTAAACTTCGAGCCTTTGCCATTAACATCCTGCTGTGCACCTCTGTATCACACACACACGATGCTGAGTCAGAGTCATTTCTACATGTGAATTGTTCCCTACACATCAACTGAAGATGTAAATGAAACTGGACTCACCTCGAGGATTTTCTTCAGTTTGCTGGAAGATTTGATCGACATCGAGGCAGCGATGAGAGCATTCAGTTGCTGCAAGGACAGTTTGCCAGGATTAGGCATCAAAACTGTCGAAATGTAAAATCTGAGGCAGTTCTGTTGTTTTAAGACCATAAGGTGAAATCTTACTGTGTTCATCACCTTTCAGATTTTAGCTCTTGTAGTGTTTTGTCATGTAGTTTACCAAATTAATTCTTTCCCTCACACAACAATCTTTCACCACAGGGACTATTTCCTGGCGTAGGGATACATTCTGCTTTAATGCCTCCTGCCTCACTTCATTCTTTCCTCTGAAACACTGTTGAAGTCTTTGACCCCCTCTGCTGAACTCACCGGCTGCATCAGCTGGACGCTCTCGGGGAAATTGCCCATGAACGTGAGCGCGCTGATGCGCTGCGAAAGCTGCGGGATCTTGCTGAAGCGCACCATGAAGCGGTCCTCCTCACTGAGCTCGTCCAGGGGCCTGCCCTCACACTCATAGTTGTGGATAAGCTTCATTTCATACTCAGTGGGGATGAAACGCTCCAGGAGCTCGAGGAAGTCCAGACTCAGAGCTCTCAGGTTGTATCTGCGGGGATGAAGGAAAGTAACTCGACTGTAAAATAATACAAACATTTCAGAGGGAAGAATCACCCGCCGCAGCAGATTCAGATGTTTTATAGTCATGTTATTCAGATGGTACTTACGTCTCTATTGCACAGCAGATGTCAGATGCAGCCATTCCTTCCTTGCGGAGGGTGATCGCCAGGTTTTTGGCCCTGTTGGGCTCCATCAGAGAGACTTTAGTGGGGGTCTTATGGGCCAGCTTCATCCTGAGGGTCCCCAGATCAACTGGGGCTGACTGGGCCTTCGTCTTGAACTGCTCCTCAAAAGCTGCCATGTTCAGCTCCTGAGGAAGGTCCGATGAGGTGATGGAGAGAAAAATGCAGAGATGGAATTAATCCTGATGGATGTGGTTTGTTTGTCTGTGACATTCTGACTCGTCACAGCCAAAAAAACCCCCAAAAAACCCCCAAAAAAGATAATTAATCTTGGTGTAAGTGATGCAGCATGTGGTGAAAACATGAATCAGTCGAACCTCTAAGATGTTCTCGTCATCCAGCTCGTTGAAGATGGTTCCTGTCACCTGGTTTGATTTGAGCGCCTGCCAGTTCAGCAGCGGCATGCGGTATTTGGTTTGAATGGGTTTTTTCTTTTTACAACCTGGGAGAAAGAAAAAGACACTCTGTTTCCAAAATTATGCTTAAAAATGTTTTTCAGACTTTGAATCCTCTAATCTTTGTTTTCCTGTAATTTGTTGTTAAGTTTTACTTTTGGCATTTAAAAAATGTTTGAATAAAATTTTGCAATAAAAGGCTTTTAAATGAAGTCTGGGATTAATTGATAAAGAAAGGTGAAGATAGTTTGCAGTAAAACTCAGGTTTATATGCACTCAACATCCAAATAGTTATTACACTGAACTGGACGAGCCTGCAGCCGGTGATACTGAGTCACATAAAGTCAGCAAAGAGCCACTCACATTAAAACACTTTCCCTGCCACCTTTGCAAAGAAGTGTTGCTGCTCCTCTCTGTTCTCACTGTGGACTCACCTGAGCTCCCGACAGTCTCACCTGCTGGCTGCAATGTAGCACCTCCAGGAGGAAGCAGAGGTGGAGGAGGAGGAGGAGTTCCCGTTAAGCCTGGAGGAGGCGGAGGTGGTGGCGGTGGAGGAGGGGGAGGAGCCTGCACCAGCTCAGACTGCAGAGGACGCTCAGGCTGAGGGTCTGAGGAGGTGGGTACGGCCTTGTGCACTTCACCTGAATCTGCTTCTTTTTCAGCTGTCAGAGGAACGACGATGCTGTTATTTAGTAAAGCTGTGAAACAGACAGACAAATCCTCACTGGTGATGTTTTATTTATTTACTGTTGTATTATTTCTGTTCAAGTTTCCAACATTCTACAGCCAAAGAAACAATTCTGTTTTTGCTGCCACAAACTCCTTGAACTTGAAAAACCTGAAACAAATTATGAATTTGTTTCATTTTGATTTATCAAATTTGTAACCTGTCAGACAGGAGAGCACAGATCACTCATAAATGACCCCTGAGACTGTGTGCAACATGCACTAAATGTTGTACCAATGATGATAATAATTCTGTAAATATTTTCAAGTCATTACCAATTTTGATATGTTCAGTCTTTTAATTTTGAAGCAGTTTCTAAATCTTTCCAGTTGGTCTGTAACATCAGAATACTTGGCTTCTTATTCCTCTGGTACACTTTGCAACATTAAAGCTTCAAGACACAAGAAATACTCATTATTTTTAATGTGACTGCTTCCTGTCTCATCGAAGGCAGCCTGACTCGGCAGCTGCATGAGGAGGACGAGGTCTGGCTTCACTTTAATTAGATCTGAGTTTTCATTAAAACTCTTCCTCTGACCAGCAGCTCTCAGGTTTGAAGCCTCTTCCTCATTATTCTTATTCAGCCTGAAGGTTTGAACAGTCTGAAGCTCTGACCTTTCTGTGTCTGGTGCTGGATGACAGGGACCACCTGGATGTCCAGGTGTCCTGAGGCTGAGCGCTCCATCCGCACCAGCCCCTGTTCCACCAGAGCCTGGACTTTAGACTCGAGCTCCCTCAGGGCCTCGGTGGATCGGTCCTTGTCTCTCTCTTTCTCTCTCTCCTGCTCTCGTTCGAGCTCTCTCTCTCGTTCTCGCTGTTGCAGAAGAGTCACCTGAGAGGAAGATTCACGAAGACTCTCCTACAGAACACACGTCAGGAAACATTAGCAGGTGTGTGTGTGTGTGTGTGTGTGAACAAACACTGAAAAAGACAACTTATCATTACAGACATATGTGACAGTAATTAATCTGACTACAAACATCATATCTCCTCATTATGTTTCATGCATCTTGTATTTTATGATCAGTGCAGCTTGCAGGGGAAAAGCTCTGGCCATCAGTTACATCTTCTCTAATGAAGGATTCTTTTCCTGTGAGTCAGTAAAATGTAAAGAGGAAAACAGTGAACTCAACCTTTAGGAGCTCCACTTCTTTTGTGCTCTGAATGAGCTTCTTCTCCATATCTGACACTTTCTCCATCGCCTCCCGCTCACTCTCAAGCAGCCTGCTGCTCAGCTGGAACACAGAAGCACAACTGTCATTTGTTTCTGTATCTGTGAGCATGGCTGCACTCTGTGTGTGTGTGTGTGTGTGTGTGTATCTACCTGTGCGTTGTGCTCTTGCAGCTCCTCCATGTGTTCCAGCAGAGCGTTCTTGGTCTCTGCGTCCTCCAGCAGAGCTCCCACATCAAACACATTGTCCAGATACGCCTGAATCTGCACCAGCAGCCTGTCGCTCTCTGTGAACTTCAACTTCTGCACAGAGAAAAACAATCCTCTGATAATTCTCCTACGTATACTGAGTCTAATCTGCAGGGCAAATGAAACATCCACAGATCGACAGCACTCACGGCTGCACTTTGTTCTCTGTCAGGTAAAAGAAAGAATCTCAACTTTTAAAAACCTGAGTTCCTCCAACAGTAAGTGACTGTATGACGACAGGGTCAAAGGTCAAACTTGCCTCCAGGTACTCATCCAGCCCGTGCTGAGTGAACTCGTACTGCAGGTGGACCCTGAAGTTCATGTTTTCCACAGAGTGGACCACAATGTTGATGAACTGCATGCAGGCCACCTGGTGGACAGATGGAGAAATACTTCAGTGACTGCTGCTTGAAGACGAGAAAACTTGTCTGTGTCTGCAGCTTCAACGGGACTCAGCCATGAGAGGCCAGTCTGTTTCTCCTTTAACAGAGGAAAATAAACACTGAAAACTGAAAATCACAATCTCTGGCTGTTTATTTTCCTTCCATGGGGAGCTGGAACGATGAGCCGATTGACCGAAATTTAATAAACTATTTACCTACTATTAATTACTCCATTCTTTTGCTTTAAAAAAGTTGCTACAGAATTAATAATGTATTTCAACAACAGAATAATAAGGTCCAGATAAGCTTAAATTAAATGAGTAAATGCAAAACTGTTCAGAACTGTTAATTGTTTTCAAAGAGTGACAAACTTGACATCACATTTATATCCAACATTTTGGAAACGAAGGATCAAAATTATTGCAGCAGAACACATTCCTCTCCTTACCAAGACATGATGTCTACATTACCCACAATGCACCTTAACCCTCGCAAGTTCAGCTGGGTGCGTTATGCACATAGCAGTTAGTTCAGTTTCAAACTTGTATGAGGCTGACTCAAATGACATCATCACCCGGGCAGATTTATCACACAGCGCCCTCTAGAGACACTAAAGACTCTAAATATTCTGTACTCTCCAACACCTGGAAACACACTTTACTGTGTAAAATTGTTGGAATTTCCCTTAAATTTGAGTAAAATTTTATTTAAAACTCCTGCATCAACTCTTTGCATCGTAGTACTTCACATTAAAACCACATGCAATATTAATGAATTGTTAATATTTATATCTAGTGCTTCATATATGAGGACAAACAGTCACAGGTTTACCATGAAGTCAATGTTGCTGTCCTCCTTGCAGAAATACTCCATGAGCTTCTCAAACCGACTTTTCTCTCCACACACCTGAAAAACATCGAAGGAGTGAGAATGAAAGTCAGATCACAGCAGGCGGCAGGCGGATGATCCACAGATCTTCATTTCTTTGTTTTGTGATTAAATGTTGATGTGTTAAATCTGGGTGAAGTCCTGTGAGACGCGCCTCTGATGATGGACTAGAAACAAACTCTTGCATGATGCCATCTTCTGAAGTTCACACATGGGGGCAGTGTGCTCACACAGAAATGCTTCTATTCAATCAGACTTTGCGTGTTTCTGCACATTAATCAAGTTTATCCAGCAAGTGTGATTGAATTTAAAGTTCTGTACAGACAAAAGAGGAGAGACTGGCTGTTTGTTGGGACTCTGCAGTCATGAATATTACTTGACATTGGTATTTTGGAATAACATGAGTAAAGGCCGAAATAACACCAGTACTGCACTTTGCATTGTGCAGGATAAGTCCTACACAGTTTAGTGAACTCTCTTTGCAGACAAACATCACATCAACAAGGCTTCTGTGTTTTCCTGAAGAGTGCACAAACTTTATGTCTGCGGCTAATCTTTAATCATCATCATGATCTTTGTGTTCTCTGAACTAACTGCTCAGCAGAATCTCCGCCATCAGCAGTCGTCTGCGTCTTCTGGTCTTTGAATTGACCTCCTTTTTGCACACTCATGTCTGTTAAATAATGCAACACGCCGATCTGACAGCCTGCACAGCCCAGAACGTGCCCGTCGTCTGCTGCTGAGGGACATAAGCCGACTCCTGGCTCAGCTTTACAGCCACCATCTATCTCTCCTCCATCTTTCTCCATCTCTTCCTCTGGCTCAGACACACGTTGGCGTTGCTGTGGGATCAAAATGAGTTCCTCTCAGTGTGAAACTCGAGTCACTGTTGTAGTAACTGATGCCACACTGATCAGCCAGGTGAGGTGAGGCCTGATGCTGCCAGGAATGAAACATTTTTCATTTTTGTCACCAGTTTTTGGAAATAATGGGATTTTTGTATTCTGTGTCTGCAGCTTCTTTAAGTGAAGGATTTGGATTGTCAGTATTTTTAGAATGGTGTCAGTGACGCAGTGTTTATCTGTAGCAGTTTTTCCACAGCAGAAGCCAAGTTTAAATCATTAAAACCTGTTTCTGTCTTGTTTCCTCCCTCTGAATGAATCCACATATGAGCGAGGTCGGACTAAAACTTAACACATTTAATTTAAACGACACCACTGAATGGAAACTGCAGTAGAAACAGCTAAAGCAGCCGTTCACTTTAATGAAACTGTTGTTTTAAGTGTTTCTGAAATTGGGCTTAAATTAAAATAGCAGTGGATGTTTTGGGTATAACAAGGAAGTGACAGAATTGGTCTGGATGTGAGTTCAAAGGCAGCTGGTGCCTGCAGAGGAGCTTGTTGCAGGGCAGCTTTCTAACATCCTTGAAATTTGCTAATAATAGACGCTCCTGGTTCAGGTTTATCCTCCTCTCTGTCTGTGTTGTTGCAGCAGCAGGAGGCGATCTGTTGGCGACAGTTGCTGCTTCCTCAGGCAAAGATGAGAGAAGGCCAAGGCGAGGTCAGAGGCAGCTCAACAAGTGTGTCACATATTTACACCTCTTCAGTGAGTTTGGTGAGGCGAGGGAACAGCTGGGCAGAGCAGCTGACGGGGGGCAGGTTGGTCTGGGGTTCCACTGAACCTGCTTTTCAGAGCATAAAGGGGCTGCTGCAACACAAATACTACTCCTACGTTCAGCAAAAGACCAGTTTAAAATCATGTCTGAATGAGGGTTGAATCATCGCTGCTGATGTGGGTCATCTCAGAAACAGAATCAGAAATAATGAACTTTGCATGTGTGTGAATTCTTTCAACAAGGACTTGAGGAACTGAATTTAGTTCTGGGTTGATCGATTTACCCCATCAAAGTCCCTGCTCGGGGGGGCAGGAACGTTCGGGGCAGGGGCTGCAGTGCTGAAGAATTCTGATTGGACGAGTACTCATAGTAATTCACCCACCATGTTTAAAAGTCTGCAGTAAAGTGTAAAAACCTCTTTGAAGTTGTCAAAGGCCGAGAGGATGATGTCATGGCCGCCTCTCACCAAACACACGGCCGCCAGCAGCTCCAGCACCAGAGCTTTGGTCCTGAGAAGTAGAATGATGAACACATTTATGCTTTGTATTTTCTAGATGGTCTTTAGTGTGAATCTTCCTAAATTCTAAGATAATGTTACATCATGTTCAGTCATGATATTGTCTGAATGCAGCCGTTAGTGCGTGTCTCACCTCTGGTTTCTGTTGTTCAGGCTCAGTGTGATCTCATTCACACAGCAGGGATGCTTCATCACCAGGTTGAAGCCAGACTGACAAAACAAACACACACGAACACACACGGTTCATAATTTATCAAAATATCAGATTAAGCGGTCTGGATCTGCGTCATCTGTCAAATATCTGATTAGTAGATTTCATCAGCGTTGCAACCAAATTCAGATATTTTATCGCAGCAGAAGTCAATGACTGCCAGGAAAAGAAAAAAGATTGATAAAAGAAAATTATGGGAAAAATGTCTCAAAATTACGAGGTAGTGAGAATAGAGTAGAAGAGAATAGAATAGATCTTTATTGTCATTGTAACGTGTACAACGAAATTAAAAAGCTAAAATGATTAGATGTCAAGTCAAAGTAATGAGGTAGTTTAAGTTACGCAGAGCAAGAAAATAAATCAAATGTTTTGATTTTACAATTGTGATAAAATCAAATTTCCCAATTTGTGTCTCACAATTTTCACTTACATTTGAGTTTGTTTTCACCTTGAAAGTTTGTTTTTTGTTTTGGGTTTTTTGGTGTCACAATATTCTGATTGGGGAAAGTCTAACTTAGTATCTCACAATGTTGACTTGAAAATTTTTGTATTTAACTTATTTTAACTAATTACTACGGCTGAATTCAGACATTATTTCAGTTCAGTGTATTTCTTTTTTCTCTTTTCCTGGCAGACATGGCCTTCCATACACACTGTATCAGTAAAACATGACATATATTCAGAGCCATGAAGAAACATAAAACTTAAGAGCCACACTTTGAGTCATTGTTGTTACACACCTGATAGTTCATGATGGCTCGTAAACACATGATGCAGAGGTGGACGTCGTCTGTCTGGCTCACAACACGAGAGCTCCTCAGGGCTTTTCTGTGGTCAGAGAGGGATCGTCTGACAATTCATACATCAATCATCATTTCTAGATTACAAAATCACAAAGTTCACAGCAAAGTTGTGAATTGTAGATAAAATGAGCAGCAGACAAACAGGAAAGTCCCACGTTACCAATGAAATATTAATGTTTGTTT
>JAPXVT010000015.1:3068733-3081089 GCA_029823135.1 Acanthurus reversus | reverse complement strand
GAAGTAAGCACAGGTTTTGGAGAAGTTTTTAAAAAATATATTATTTCTTTTAGTTTAAACTGGGTTGTTATCAGAGGCAGCCTGACTCTGGATTTATAAAGGTTCTCTGTCATATATGAACTTATGGATCTTTAGTATCATTCAGCGCAGGTGATATACAAAGAGAAGAACTTCTCTCCAGTCAAGTTAAACATCTCTACCAGCTTGTTGTAACTGTTAAAGCTTCAGTATCAAAAGAAAGCATGTATGATGTGTCATCTACTGAAAAAAGCTTTCATGGCTGTTTCACACAGTCACACCTCCTGAATGCATCATATGACTCAGTCTTACTAATGAAAGAAATGCCACCATAAGACAGATGGAAGTAACGGCCCTCCAGAAGATAAAAATTCACCAGAATTATGACTCAGCTGCACATTTTTTATTCTGCACTAGGCTGACGCCTTTCGGCGAAAGCCTCCATCAGAGCATAGTGGATATCACAGCCGCAATGCTCTGATGAAACCTTTTGCAAGTTTGCTAGCAAATTTTAGCATCTCGGTCAAAGTGCATGCTGTCACAAAGAAAGACTAACAGCCACTAACAATGCTCTAGAGTCCTCATTAATGCTGTGGGCACAGCTAATCAAATTCATTACAATTTATCTCCTTTTGTTTCCTATTGTTCAGTTTGCTTTTCTACCTTTTTTTATTTTTATGTACTGTTTTTACTTTTAGCGATGCGTCTTTCTATTTTTGCAATCCACTTTGCTGCTGTAACACTGTAAATTTCTCTATTGTGGGACCAAAAAACATGATTATTGTATTTTAACCTCCACTGTACTGTGATGGAGGCAGGACTCTCAGGCTGGGTTTCCTTCACCAGTTTTAGAAAAAAAAAAAAGAGGTGGAGAAGTTGGTGTATTGATAAAAGGTAAATGTGAATAATTGCAGCGGAAACAGCTTCAGTGAATCAGCAGCACATGGACACATAACTGTAGTATTAGTTGTTCAAAACTCTCCACGTGTCCAGTGTTTCTGCGTCACCACGTTACATTAAGTTTTCTGTGGTTTTTTCCACTTTTTTAGTTTTTCTTATGACTGCTGACTGGCACTCTTTCATTACATCATCTCGTTGCACCATCTTCCTCTGTGGACGTGCTCGAACTGGCGCCACCTACTGTTTTTCTTGATGAATAATTTTGCACTTTCTCCTTACCAAATGTTTCAACGCCAAAACACAAGGTTAAACAGCGGACAACAAGCTGAATACGGCAGTTTGTTTTTTCCTGAGGCAGTTGAAACAGCCGTTTCTGGTGTCATGGAAATTTTCCCAATTCCCACACTGGGTTAAAAGTTGTTCTTTAACTTAGTATTTTAGTGTCGGTACATGAGAGTACACCACTAAACATTTAGCAACTGTCTCATCTTTTAAAACAAGTCGAAGCACTTGAAATAATAAGCCTCTGTTGTTTTCAGCTGGCAGTGATGTCACCAAGGAGCTCCAGCTCTCAGGATTGCACTGTTCATCATAATAATGCTATTTAACATTGTATATGATCGTAAATATCCTTATCATAAGGTCTAATGTGCAACAAACCAACTTCTCCTTTAAGACAAACTATCTACATGACTGGATACAACTGGACATGGCTCCAAAAGAAAGTTTTGTTTTTTTTAAATTAGGTGAACCACAGTGTGGATGCACTGATTTCGAAGTTGGCCAAGTCCAAAGCATACTTATTATTAGGAAACTCATTACTGAGTTCTATATTGTAAAAAAAATGCAGACGGCATGTAAACATGCCTGTGTATGACTGAGATGTGCTGACGATGCCAACACGTGTGTTCAGCAGCCCATGCTAGGACGTCACGGTGCAGGTTCACCTCTGGCAGATCTCTCAGCAGGTCAGTGACCCAGACCCTGAGGCCAAAGGCGATAATGTTCTCCAGTGCACACACAGCCCTCACCTCTTTCCACTCAGCATGAAGCTGCATGTCGGCCTCTGGCCTCCTCATTGGCTGTGACCTTTAATTGACAGCCAGCCATGTCGGCACAATCGACGTGCTTTAAAAGCATCAGTGTGTCCTCCTGCCACAGTCTGTCAGTCTTCACTTTGTCCACAGGCGGCGATGGGAAGCTGACACAGAACTGAACACATTCTTCAATGAGCTGTGTGGACCCTATTTACAATCACTTGACCCATAAAAAAAGCTCATGAGGTGTTTTTTCAGCACCCCGCCTTTCTGCTCGGGACCTCTCCCCAGGGAAGGAATGAGGTCATCAGGAACCGACTCATCTATCGGGACAATGGACCACTCGCAATCTCCCAGGGTGCCGTGCTGAGTTGCACCAATCGCCTGCCTGGGAATCAGTGCCCACAGTTTCTTTTTATTTCCTATGGAGTTAGAAGGGCAGAACAAACCATCTGATACCATGAAACTGCTTCCTTCCTTGGCGAGTGCTACAGGGAAACTAACAAAGCAATGTTAACACCCAAAAGCGAGCAGTTCCTCCCATGTGTAACACAACCACAAGCAACTAATTACACAGTGATTACATTTGACACTGATGCTGGAAAAACTCACTTCCAATAAAGGACTCTCGTGACAGCGGCACTAATTCCTGATTGGTGGCTATTTTTAGAAGCTGGAGTTTTAAAAAAACAAAATACTAAAATTATTTAAAATTATTATAACTTATTAAAACTAGAGTTATCACCTCTGCAAACCTGTCAAGTTACAGTTTACATCCATGTGTGTCAGGACTCATAATCTACGCAGCAACAACTGTGAAGGACTTTAATAAAACGAATTGAGTGCATTTTATTTGTTAGCACAACGCTGACACATGGTGCAACAACAATCACCTGAACCAATGAGCTCATAGTGACTTCAGTGCTTGTGCACAGTCTGTGCTTCCAGGCGTGACTCACAACACCGGTCCCTTAGCTTGTGGACAACAGAAGGACAGAACATATTTCATCCTCCAGATTGTGTTGGGCCACTAAAATACACTGTTGGCTGTTGGTGAGGTAACAGACAAAAGTCTTGTGTCAGATCTGGACGTTCATCAAAGGAGCTTTTTCTCCCTCCAAACGTCCGCTGCTGTGACTGAGAAGATTGATAACGCCTGAGCTGGATTAGGAGGGATGACACATCACTCAGGTCTGCAAAAAGTTCCTTTAAATAGACGTGTTGAGTGTGTCACCTCTCGCTGACCTGACACAATTTGCTCTCTAAACGCACTCAGAACGGACATAGTTCATGTCCACATGTCGAGTGAGAGGAACCTGACATGTGTATTCCACGGTCATCCAGTGATGCTGATCTGCTCATGCAGATTTGGATCCGGATGCAGATTAAAAATGTCTTCATTTGTTAACCTTTTTATTAAGGTTTGTGAGTTATGATTGTTGCATTGTGCTCTTAAAAGCTGCAACTGATTTCAACTGTGCAAACCACAGATTTCAGTCTTGTCTTCAGCATTGTTCAGTACGATATTCATGAAACTTATTGAATATATTGCAGCCTCAAAAACAAACAAACAAAAACAAACAAACAAACAAACAAACAAACAAATTCTAAAACCTCATCTGTAGAATATTAAAAAAGCAAACCAACAACACAGGGCACAATTCTCTAAATGTGTTACTTTTATAACTTTAAAATGGTAAAAAAATTTTAATGTGCATCAAAATACACAGTTCATCTCACTTGATGTTTTTTTAGTCAAATAAGTGCAAAAAGTTCACGTTAACAGCAAAAATCTTTATTCTCCTTTCTTCTACTGCATGTTTTAAAGTTCCACAAAAAGCTAGTATAAACATTTCTTAACCTTTTAATACTTTTTGACATAATCAAAAGTCAAATGATTATGTGATTGTGCAAGAAAACCAAAGTCGACTTGCACTGCTAATGTAACAAAACCCAAACTGAGTCGAGCTGTTTATCTTTCAGCTCATTTTTTCATATTTCAGAGTCAGAAACTTCACTGTGTCGGTTCAGTCTCTGCTCTCATCAGTTCCTCTGTTGCTAAACTAACTGTACACAAACTGTAGAGCTTCAATGATTAATCAAATTAATTGTTTCACAAAAAAATAATAGGCAACTATTTTATTTTGATAATCAATCGAGCACGAACGATATTTGCTTTTATTTATCATTTATATGATATTAAAATGATTATCCATCCACAGTTTTTGACTGTGACCAAGGAAACAACCTTTTCCACACACACACACACACACACACACGCATCACTGTCGGCATTTCTGACATTTTTACAGACATAACAACAACTTGATACAATAATTGTAAATAAATCAATGATGAAACTACCATGATCTCAACTACCTGCCCGGCATTGAACTGCAAATAAACAAAGTTTATGACCACTGTAGCTGGTGTCGAAAGTACAGCATGATGCAGCTGGTGGTGGAGACCAAAGCAGAGCTTAAAGCAGAGTGAATGTGGAACCTAAATTAACCAGGTGACGAATCTTGACTCCGTAACAGTGACTATATATTAGTAACTATCGATGTACCTATACTGTAGCCTGACGTGCTCCTCAGCAGAAATCTAACTACAGGTTGCAGCGACACACCTCACAACAGCTGTGATTGATCCGCTTGGTCCACACAGTGTCGAAAATCTGCATAAAATATAGGGCTGTCATTTTTAACACAGTTATTTTTATTTTTTTTACATGTGATTAACACGCACACATTCTGGCCCTCAGCCTGCCTCGAAGTTTGGGAAATCAGGAAGCAATGCAGCCACCATTATAGACGTACAAGATACACAACTTATGACAAGAAAGCTAGTGGAGGAGTAAGTTTAAAGTCTTGACAGTTTTTGTTGTAGTCTGTATTATAATGGGAAACTATTATAATGTTACCAGTAAGTCTTGGTGGTGACAACGGCCTGAACTGTTCCATCTTTGCGCTGGTCAGTTGCAGTCAGCTGTTAGCTTCCAGGCTAGTTCCGTTAGCACACTGAACCTCGCTCGAATAACTCCGTAACTCCGTTTTCTGGCACTGGTGTCGTTGCTCATAGCCACAACAACAACAAACATGAGCAATTGAGCCCTGATCGCAACAGACTAAACACAGCAGGGCACAGAGTGTTAGATAAAAATATGACACTGTATTTTTGTTTTGGATTGCTGCAATAATAATGAACATACATTTGCATAAAGCACCCACTCTCATGTTGTTATGAGTATTAAAAACTTGAAAAATATCCCTTGAAGGTACAAGGAGAACTAAATAAAAAGATGATATGAACTATAGAAATCATGCTTTTAATCATGATTAAATATTTTAATCAACTGTCAACACTCAAAATAGAATATAAAATAGCTTCCCACTGAGCAACTGAAGGGCAAGGAAGGAACTCTGGCTTCAATGCTTCTATAAAACATTACAGATCTCTGAAATTACGAAGGACACTGTGCTTGATGCTACCTTGTAGCTAGCTGCTACAGCCTGTTGGCTTCCACCTGAAGCTACAATTTGGAGTGCGATTGCCAGTCTCTGATTAACGTCTACAGGCATGAAACACAGACGCACCGGCAACAGGATTGGGTTGCACACATGATTCAAAAACTCCACACACACCTCCATGCACAGCAGCAGCCAACTGTGGACTGCACCATGACATTCCAGATGGGACTAATTTGGCTGTTTTTCCCCTTTCTGTAAATTTTATTATTATTTTTAATCATAACTGTTACCTTTTGTGGTCATGTTATTATCTGGAAATACATTCCCCCAGCCTCAGAGCAAACACGAGTGTTTGCACGGTGTGTGATTAAGGGCGCCTGGCGAGCCTGAAGTCCCGCCTTCGCCCGGGTAGGCAGACAGCAGCAGTGGCAAGACTTTCCAGGAATATCTCAAATAAATCAGGTGTGATAGCTGAACGGAAAAACGGCCCACTTTCCATGTCCACTTTCCAAATATTCCTTCTACCAGGAAATTCAGGGTCTAACACCTTTTGTCATATTACTCCCGCTGCTATTTTGAACAAAAGACAAGAGAAAAAGGGTTTGTCTGAGAGTGAACATAATTTTCCACGAGTTTGTTTGTTGTATTTTCCCAGGCAACAATAAAATCATGTGTTTACACACTTCCGTCATGCTATCAGCCATCTCCCCCTCCTCCCACTCTCATCCTCCCCGAGCTTTTCCAACAAATTCTCAACAACACTCTTTGAGTAATTGTAGTGGTTAACGCGGCAGGCCAGATATCCAAACAGGAAACAGGAAAAAGTGCTGAAATTATTCCGATCAAGCGAGATTGGATGTTGGAAAACAAGGGAAGAGGAGACATGAAAGGAGGGTCAGAAAGTGCACACTTGAATTTGGTTTCACACCGCTGCTTGTTTTGATTGCCATGATTAAAAATGGACAGCTGAAGACTCAAAGTCACACTCATCTTGATTCTATCACAGCCCAGATTTAATCCTGCGGAATTATTTTTAGCTCAGTGCACCGGTGTTATCAGAGGTCTCCCGGTGACTGGATTCAGCTGTGAGGGATTATGCTGAGGTGAGAGACGGAGGTCTTTGCATGCAGACGGGCCCAGAGTGCGGTCATGCAGAGGTCTCCACATCCACACTGGGGCTGCTGCCATTAGAGGCTGGCCATATTGTTGGCCTGTCACACGGTGGTGATGTCTGGACGGAGAAAGTATTAGCGGAGTGTAATTTTTGGATGACAAATCTCTCCTCTCTCTCTTTTTTTGTAATCTTCTGCCAGAGGTATCAGTGCTGCAAATTAGTAAATATTGACTTGAGAGGTATTACGGAGGGAAGTGGATTAGATCATTCTCCTTTCATAGCGCTCCTGCATGTCTCAATACACTTGACCGTTCATTGCTTTGGTGAGAGGCAAATGAGTTATATAATTTCTGGAAGTCTGGTTGTCATGTTGCCTTAGGAAACAATAATGATGGAGGTGAAACGGAGTACCTCAAGCCGAGAGCTGTCTGCTGGTCGCAGCTCACTGTTTGAAGATAAGCCTGTCTACTTCCATCCACTGCCATTTAACTGACAGCGTGTTCATATTAGCTGTTTCCTTGTTAGGATGGGAGGAAGGATGTATTTTGTTTTGGCCTCACCAGTCTGTACTGAGTGATGTCTCTTTTCACCGTGGATGTTTCAGTAGCAAATAACTAATAGCTCTCATTAGCCACAGAAATATTCTGTTTAAGTATCTTATTAGCATTCAGCTATTTCTGTTTGACTCACAACAGCTTGTATGGGTGCCCAGACCTGCTTTATGCTGTTTGAATGGAGCAGCCAGCTGTGTGGGATGATGATGTATCTGTTCTCAATCCCATTTGCAAAGCTCTAATTGGTGAAGTGTTTCTCAAGTGGCTGAAATATTTGTCAGTGGGCACAGCAACAGACCAAACTGGAGGTGTGTTCATTTCAAGCGCCTCTGTTTATCAACATCCTTTTTGGCCATGTTTAAAACCAGCAAGATAATATTTTTTAATATAATAAATAACTAATTTAGGTAGCCACACTGTAAAATATCTCTAGAGTATGTAAGCTGATACATGAAAACATCTCTACAAATTAACTTATGGAGTAAGCATGGTAAATTTAAGAAGAGTGGAGGGGCAAACTGGTTAATAGAACAACTATTGGACTGTGGGTTAAAAACATAGAAGACAGAAAACAACAAACCCTGTACCACTTTTGTTTTTTTTAGGACTTGTAGAGATTTTGAAAATGGTTTAAAAAGAAAAGCGACTGGTAACCCAAAAAATCCAACAATGATCTCCTGTTTTAAGTGTTATGTTTCATTGTTTACTACATAACCTCAGAGAAAAATACAATTAAGACTGATTTTTGCTCCTCAATTGTTTCTCACTTGAATGCTTTGCCCATTTGACACACTTGGCACTAACTGGACAGAATACAGGAAGTAGTCGGGTTGCAGTTGCTGGTTTGTGCCAGTCCAGGAACCAGATGCAGTGATAATAATGCAGAGTTGGCACATGCTGACCATGGGCGAATTGTGGATAAGTTGACGCAAAAACACGTGTCAACTGTGTGCAAGTTCATATACAAAACAATAACCACAAATGTTTTGAGGCACGTCTTACTGTTGGCAACTTAACTGCTGTTTAAATGTCAAAAACATTAAAAAGGAAATTCCCGTTCCTAATGCTAATGTTGATCCTAGTGACCAGTATTTGTTTGTAGTCCAGTCTCGAAGCTTGTGGTCTGCTCTGTTCATACTGTAAACTCCATTCAGATGTTTTCTGGTAGGAAAGTAATATCTGGAACACTTTTGGGGCCCAGGGGCGTCGTTACAGTCTGAAATTCTAGCCTATCTCAGTTCAGGATGATTTAGGATTTTTGGTGTTGGAGAAACATGTTTCCCAGCTGCATCAAGCAAAAAATCCAAATCTATCCTAGCTTTGGACAATAACTTAACTTTGTAGTTTTCTCAGTTTTCTATACACAGACTTAGATTCAAAATGACTCACAAAAATGGCACCACCACTGTTTTAAAGCCTGTATAACAATGAAAATAAAGAGGAGAAACAACATAAACTCAAAAAAATTATGAATGAGAGTTCACGTAACTGATGTTAGCCTTTTGTAGAAGTTGCAATCCACATTAGCCTGTTGGAGAGGCTAAAATTGATTTTGCTTGTTAAAGAAACTAATCCATGTTAGCATGTTGGAGAAGCTAACACTGATGTTAACCTTTTGGTGAAGCTAACATCCCTGTTAGCCTCTTAGAAAAAGTTACAATGACATTAGCCTTTTGAAAAAGTTAACATCAGTGTTACCCTGTTGGAGAAGCTAACACTGATGTTGGCTTTTATTGTGAAGCTAACATCCATGTTAGCCTGTTGGAGAAGCTAACACCAATATTAGCCTGTGAAAGAGGCCAATATTGATGTTAGCTCATTGGCAAAGCTAGCAATGATGTTAACCTTGCTTCTGTAATGGGGAGACAAGAATTTTCATATATTTCTAAGTCAGATGGGACATTTTATGTAAGACCCATGAACCAAATTCAGATGTAAGTTTTTGCTTTTGAACTGCAGGTTAAGAACCCACAGTGTAAAAATCTTGGTTAAAAGTCATTCTGCAGATTCACTCACTGCCACATTTCACTCTAAATACATAACAGTCAAAACCATAGATATTTGAAGGCCAAACGCTCCTGACTCATGCAGCACTGTGGACTTAATCAGATGGACATAATTGAAGCCACATTCCTATGAGTGAGGCTCGAATTCAAGAGCTTTTCCTGCATACAGTACACACTTGATACCACACACCCGCTCACACATGCACAGACACACACCTTGGAGAACAGGTGATGGCAGGCGTTGAGCTGGAATCAGAGCCTGTGACTGTCACAGCGTTGAATTTCTTATCTCTCCGTGGCAATATCAAAGAGGACATTTCCAAATTTTTTCAGGATGTGCTTGAGAGCTTTTTACAGTTGAATGTGTGGTTGTGATTCACTTTGTTTACAGAGAGACTTTCCGCACAGAGTTGTTTTGGCCACCCAGCCATAACAGTGCAGGAAAATGCAGGGTCACGACATCAAAGACCTTTTCAAGATTATTCCAGTCAGGAGCATGAAATAACACTGTGACAAATACCACTCCCATGGCAGGATACAATGTCCCTCATCCGTTCGCGTTCTGTTCTCAATCAGTTTGCTTATAAAGGTCCAAAATTAAACCAGGCCGCTCCCTGGAATGTGGCTTCATGGTTGTACTGGAGCTTAACACAAACAGGTCAACACTTAGCACCATGACCAGACTTTCTTGGTAAGTCAGGTGCTTTTTATATCTCATTCACTCTGTTCTTTGGACTGTGCAGTGTGTGAAAGATAAAAAACTGACTACAAGTTCAGGAAGCAAAGCAGGTAAAAATTACACATGCTAACACAGTGTCTAAAACCCCTTCCTGCCACACTGTTCTGATACCAAAGTTTGAATAATGATGTGGAAATAGCAGGTTAATTCTTCATGCTTAAGTCTGTTTGTGTGTCTGCAAACAAGTGCAACACCATGAATGTTGCTGAGGTGAGACAAATGGAATCTGTGTATGCCATTTGTAGAAATAATAGCATTTGCTGCTGTCAGCATAGTCGAACAGACAGATCGACCTCCAACAGCAAAGTTAAGAGTGTCTACAAATGTGATGAATGTGCTGTTTAAGCTTGTCTTACAGATGATATATGCTTAAGATTACAGATTTAGGCCCACTGATTTCTGCAATCACAGAATTGCAGACGGAATCAAGGGATTGACCAATAAAAATGGAATCTATTGTTAAACCCAGAATATCACGGCATTGACTGTAATTTGACTGAAATTCTGTTTTCTTGAGAGAGAGGAACATTTATTTGGAGAAAACATTCCTGGGGAGTTGCTAATATGTGGGACCACCCTTACGTCACTTAAAAAACAAAAAAATAAAACGATATTTGGAAAAAAATTAACCAGGTTTCATAGGGCCCCACAAATTCCATTGCACAGGCCACTGCGTCCTGGTCAGCCATTGTCAGACAGCCCCCGCTAATAATGACTGCACCTAGAGTTGGGGGCAAACCATCTGGAAGAATAAAAACTTAAGAGTCCCTCCCATTCTGCAAAGATCTGGAGTTGAAACTGGCAAGAGGAGACTTTAGTTTTTATATAAAATTTTGGATTAAAAAAGAGGTTTTATGTTCACTTCAAATGTTAAATAATCCAGTGGTCAAACTTCTGGAAGTAACCAAAGTCTAAAAGGGGCTTTTAAGTAGTTGTGGATTGATGACATCATTAAATACGATGACGGGCATTCAAAGCTTCATTTGAAAACCTCCACAGAAGCATTGAATGTCAAAAAATGACAATGGGTTCAATGGTATATACGTTTCACCTCGACTTTTCACAAATTAGATTTTAATAAAACCCCAGCCTGCGATGTCTTTATGGACTTCCTGAAGCTGTAACAACAAATATCAGATTAACTGTCTGTGATGAGATGTTAATAATCACTCATTTTCTTTGCGGTTGTGTTTTATTTGGATAAAGAGGCTCAGAAAAGGATGTCATATGATTCCATGATGTCATCAAAGCTGAGTGTGCATCCTAGGTTGCAAATTTTACAAGTCTGTCTGAATTCTCACATAACAAACGTACATTAAGAGGGTATTGGTTGCTGTAATCGCTCCTTCTGTCCCTGAACTGACACGACTGCAGAGTAAAACACAGGGGCCAAACTCGCTCACAGCCCTTGTTCTGTGCAAAAATACCCTAAAAACTTCAGCCAAAGCTAACAAGAGGATTCAGCCGTCTGTCTTAGCCAAATCAAATAGGTATCTTCATCTTGGTAGTCAGTGGGGTTTTATTGCCTGTGTTTTTGTCCAAGTAACAAATCTATTTTTGACTATCAGGAAGCATCGCTCTGCTGTGGCTCAGCAAGGAAACACAAAAAGAGGTCATTTCATATTAAACTCACACTGCAGAAGACTCTAGTTTCACTGAAAATACTTGTTTGTACAGTGACGTTATCTTGTGATGGTTTATCGATACTTTATTCTATCAATATTAAATGGAAAAGCTTTGTTGTTTCAACCCTTGCAGCTGCCGGCAGAGGTTTGTAATCTGCTGTACTTTCCTTCATCCCTGGAGTTCCACTCTCTGCTGTGTATACTGGGAAACTTTAGCAGGAAGTTTAGAGTGTGTGTCTGTGTGTGTGTGTGTGTGTGTGTGTTGTCTGCGCGTAGGGTTGCAAGTGCACGCAGCCACAAACAGCTGTGAAAACACTGACCGCTGCAGACTGACCCCGGAGAGCCTGCACATGTGGTCCAACCTGGCGAAGATGTGCACAGGTGAGCAAAGCTTCACAGAAATGATATGATGATATTCTGCTTTTATTGTTCAAATGAGGGTTTTGGGTGCTTGTTGTGTAATAACTGATACATGACTGCTGCAGGACAAACAGCACATTTGGGAGCCAGGGAAGTAAATTCTGACTTGTTGCCTCCCTTACATTCCTTGGTTTCACTTGTGTTTTTCAATTTATTCCACAAATTCCATTCATTTGAAGAAACCTGAGCAAGTTTGCAGCTAACTCTCTTTCATGAGAATTTCTCTGCACTAAAAAAAGCCTGCTCATGATAAAAGGGAAAACAATCTTGTTGCCAATCAAAATGCCGCTCCAGCTGCCGAAATAGATCTCAGTCAGGACTCAAGCATCCTGCCACCAGCGGCGAGGTCAGCCTTTACATTTTCTAAACCTTCTCTCGTAACCACATGAAGAGTCAACAAGACACAAGCTTCTAAGACAGAGTTTGGCTCCGTGAGAGTCTCTTTATTTCAGAGCCTACAGAGTCTGTATGTG
>JAPXVT010000015.1:2943441-2953485 GCA_029823135.1 Acanthurus reversus | reverse complement strand
CAGTTGGACACCAGAATGGAGTTGGATTTGAGAGACCACATCTACCAGCGGATCTTTTCACAAGTAGCCAGTTTACACGCCGTTAACAGTTAACGGTCCGCTGTTAATTACACGCACTACAAAAGACTACAACCAGGGCTTTTCCGGTACCGAGATCGCCCAACTTGCCTACAGACTCTACATTCAGTGAATGTAGAGTCTGTTTATAGAGACTACGGCCACCTTAACGCTGATGGTGAAATCTGTGAACTGCAAAAAACATACAGTGTCAACGTTTTTCTGTGATGATTGAGCAAGTTTGGAAACAAGTAAAAAAATGGAGTAAGATGCAGCCTGGTTTGCTTCATGGTTAAATTTAGGGGTCTGTGTTATAGTTACATGAGGGGAAAAGGGTTTTTTGTTTTGTTGTTGTGGTCTCAAATTTTCTGGCGAGTAAGACAGGATCTTTAGCTCTTCTTTGACCCAGGTATAGATTTTATTTAATTACTTTCTTGCAGAATTTACTGTAAAAATATTGAAATATTCTCTAAAACAAATAAGATTGTTATCTGCTCTTCCCTGGTTACAGTAAAACAGGTTGCATCATAGTCTTTTTGTGTAAGAAATGACATCAGGCATGCAGCGCTGCTTTTTGAATGAGCTGCAGTAGTTTAAGGAGGTCTTCTTCTATTTCCTCTTTGCTTTTTTCTTGCTTCACTTCCTGCAAAAATAAAATGCTAAGGAGTGTAGACGTGCAGGAAGCTACTGTGCAGGATTCCAACCTTCAATATTCTGGATTTTTTTTTTTAAATTAGGGAATTTCCTTGTTTCCCGAAAGGGACTGATGTTACAACACAAGAACAGGACACAAACTTAGTCACAGTCAGCAGCCAGACGAGTGACAGGATCTGATAGAAACGAAATCCCAGAGCGATGCTGTGAATAAAAATTATGAATGAATGAATGAGTGAGTGAATGGGAAATGTGAGTGTGGTGTGTCAGCAGGAGATGAGTTGTGTGTGAATGAGCAGAGGCAAAGGAGGAAGCAGCCCTCACACACCTCACCCTCCTCCCGTCCCGTCCTTACACAAGCCCGACTCTGACTGATTCATCTCTCTCCCACCTTCTGCAGAGAGGAGCAGGAACAACAGCACAAACACTTCTGGGATGGGGGCGGAGGGGCCGCTACAGGATGTTGTTTTAGTTTCAGATCCTGTTTTCTTCCTTTTTCCCAAGAGGCCGCTCTAATGCAGGTGCACAAGCTGCGCCCCCCCATCTCCACCACCTCCACACCCGCCTGCCCGCTGCCAAGCCCCACCCTCACTCCGTCTCCCCTTTTGCCCAAATTTGTACAGCTCTTCCCCCTTTTTTTCGGGGCAACTCCTCTCCGCACAAAGCCTTTTATTGTTGAACGAACTTCTTGGCTTTGCTGATCTCTTAGCAGCTTGAGGAGATTAAAGAGGACAGACGGGTCAGAGCTTTTCGTGCTGACTTCTTGTTTTTCTGCTCACAGGATGAAAATATCCACTTGTCAGTCATGTCATACAGTTGCAAAGCCAGAGGCCTGAGTGCTCTCTCTGCTTTAGTTTTTCTTCTGTTGTACTCTGAGAGGAGAAAGAAGGGGTCACGTCAGGCTTTGTTGGATGATGTTTACAGTTAGTAGCTGTGGGGCCCCAGAGGTTAAATATGCATTAAGGCCTCACATGTCTGCAGGCGCTCTTTTCTTTTTCCAAGTCAACCTGAAACAAACTCTGCTGCTGGACACGACAGGATTTAAAAGCTGCTTCTGGTTAGTTAGATGCCTAAATTTAAAAAGTGTAAAGAACACATCGCCCGCTGAAAAAAAAAAAAAAATCAGGGCTGCATTTCATTATAAATCATTCTCCAGTTTTTAAGTGTGCAGCTTAGCAGAGTTTCCATGAGATCATCAGCTGTCGGTTTGAGAGGCCAGTTGCTTTTATTCTGATATTTAAACCCGGGCACGCAGCAGCAGCAGCAGCAGCGGCTCAGCGTGGTGGACGTGTAGGGAGGAATCTGCAGCTCGAACCTGCGACATGAAAACTGGGCGAGTGTTTGAATGCAAGCAGCAAAAGAGGCGCCATGAGAAAAAGTGAAGTGTGTGTCGGGGTCAAGAGGCTTTTCACCTTGAGGGGAAAAAAGCTGCTAAAGGAAGTCACAGCAGCAGGAAAGCAGCAAATGGCACCGAACATGTTTATTATATTAACAGGTGTGGCTGCTGTTTGTTCATGAGGCAAAATCTGTGATCCCGACATCAAACGTTGAGTTTAAACTCAGACAATTTACAGAGGAATAAAAATTAAACTTTTCGCTTTTTAATTAAAAGTCATCACGCAGACTTATCAAAATAATCTGCATCTGAACTGAATGTCTTTATAATTGATATAACAAATAAAAAGAAGCAGGTTAAAGTTTAGCGTGGTAAAACAACTCAACTTCAAAGATTAAGATACTTTAAAATTTTCAAATGATTAGAATGATCAAAAATGTGCTTAAAAATATAAGAAATCATGTATTTTGTTTTCCTCTAACAGTGGTTCACAGTTTTTAACAAGTTGTCATTTATATTTACATGGTTTTAAAACTTAGAAATGATTTTTTTATATTTTAATCTTCACACAAATTAAACAAATTTTTTAACTGTACTATTTCCTAAGAATCTACTTTGATTTTATTTGCATTTCGGTTGACTGTAACGTAATCTGATTTTCAAGAATAATCAAAAACTTCTATGTTGCACCAAATTTCCACTAGAAAACTTTTCAGCGTTGTTACTGTAATTAGTGTAGTAGCATCTTAAATTTTGTTTAAGTTTTGTGCAAACCTGGAACTTAAAAAGACATTCATGGTGCATTAACTATTCATGCATGTTTATCATTCTACACAGCTCTCTGCATTCTCTTAAAATGTGCAATAATTTGCATGTTTAATGAGATATCCAAGAGCAACATAATTATTTAAAGACAATCTATGTGTTTAAATTTGTTTAAATCTGAAACTTAAATTTCAAAATAAAATTTCCTTTAATTTCACTGCCATTCCTTGTAGAACACTGCTTTATGAAAACTGACCTTTTTGAGATAATAAGTAGTGTCAACAATTGTATTTATATTTTATTAACTGAACTTGCAAACTTAACTTTTATTTTGAAAAATGTTAAGGGTTGCACATAGATTAGTTTAGAATGAGGCCACATTAAAGACTTTAATTTACAAGTTTAAAACTATGATTCATTTTAGATTAATGCTGATTGCAATCACACATAATTTTATTGTGATATTTAGAAATTTTACTTAAGTGTTCAATTGCATTTTCATACATTATCTTTGGTAGATGTTTGTTTAATTTGTTGACGAACCAGAAAGACCTACATTTTCCATCTGTGGGAGAACATGATATCTCTGAATTTGACCTTTAAAACCCAAATCAAAGTGTTGTGGAACAGCAACATGATAAACAAAGCACTCAGTGATGTCAGTGTGCTGCATCTCTGTTTAGCGCACTCTGAAGTGAAAGAGGAAACTCAGATGACGCTGGAGGATCAAGAAAACACACATTGTTGGAAGATAAAAAGCCTCCAGTTGCAGCGTTGTTAAAAATAAAGAGAGCAGCATTCCAACGACACCGGATTGCACTGTGTGTTTAAATGAAGTGTCCCGCACCCTGAACGCAGCCTTGAGAGGTCAGAGGGTGTGAAATGACTGATGGATCATCTCCACGTACTCGGAAATAATGAACATAAATTGAGGGTTTTATTAAACTTTCTAAGAATGCAGGACGGGAGTTGTCAAACTGTAGGGTCAACTTTGCCCCTGGAGGCCTGAGCAACGGTCATGAAGGGAAGGAAGACGTTGGTGGTGCAGCATACAGCTAAAAATATCCACCTCAAGACTTAAAAGTGTGAGTCTAAGAATTGACTTCAGGGAGGAGGGATGTGCGTCAAAACGGAGGAGCAGGTGGTGTGTGAGAAACAAAAATTAACAGGTAGTTTGCTTTGCCATGCAGCTCCTCACACACTCGTCCAATCACCTCTCAGCACTCTGTTGAGGTTTTCTTGTGATTGTTTTGCTTCTTTTTCCCCCTCACGCTCTCATCTTGCTTTTGTTTGCCTGGGCGAACAGGAGATTCTGTGTTTTTATTTTCTGTTTTTTTTGCACGCTATATCCTCATACTGTACGTACACGGAAGTTCAGCGGGTGCAGTTCCCAGCCCCGCAGCTCAGCACTGTAAAAGCTGCTGTACTGCGTGACATTAGTGTGGCCTCCAGAGGAGAGTTCACCAACTAAACACACCAGGCCAGCAGGGAAATAAAAGGCAAACACAAAGGAAAAGAACACAAAGACACAGGCTGATGTACATGCTAAAAATTATACCTGCCAAACATGAGTGTGTTAGCATCCTGAGGTTAGCATTCAGCTCAAA
The DNA here is from genome assembly GCA_029823135.1 of Acanthurus reversus. Lineage (NCBI taxonomy): Eukaryota > Metazoa > Chordata > Actinopteri > Acanthuriformes > Acanthuridae > Acanthurus > Acanthurus reversus. The sequence goes on along the minus strand of JAPXVT010000015.1, from coordinate 2,949,066 downwards.
ACCACAGCTATGTCTGAATTCAGCCTCACAGAGCCACTGTGGACAATTAAACCCCGAATATGCAACATTTCCACATTAAAATGTCTTTAAAAAGACTCTTCATTATATATTTTGTTGCATTACATTGTCATGTTCAAACTCAGAGAAATCTATCACTTTAATCAAGGTAAAGTTTCACTTTGTCTGTTGCTAACTTCTGGAGTAACAGCAGTCAGAGTGAAGGTGGAAGTCTGCAAACAGGACTAAATGTGATGGGAATCAAACTTTTATTACCTTGTCTGTAAACATTTCTGCCTGAGTCACACAGATTTTCATCTGACGTGGAGGATGTTTAACAGTGAAAGAAACAAATCCCATGATTCCATGCTGCTTTACAAACTGGTCAAATTACATCTTTTGTTTTCAGTGTTTTGATAGAGAGACCTCCAGTGGCAGAAATTACCCATTGTGTGTTTAATTAGATTTTACAGCGCTTAAATCCCTTCAACCACATGCTGGTGTGTCTGCGGCTGTCAGTAATTTGTTATAGTAACTTTCTGAAACAAAAGACAAAGAAATGAATCACCTCACTTTGTGCAGCAGTTGCACCAAATGTGCAGCAGTGAGAAAATAGATTATGAAACTATTCTGTCACTTTTTACTCTACAAAATGTGCAACTTAATCCACATTTGAACATTTCATGGAACATCTCATAAACACTGCAGAGATGAGCAAATTCTCATCTCAAGATTTCAGAGAGATCTGGAGCCTTGTCAGGGCTGTCAGAGAGAGTCAGTGTGGTGTGAACAGCAGAGTCTGACCGGCTCCGTGCTTGTCAGATCTTATGGCCGATTCAACATGAAGAGTTGACAGTGACTTGTTGGTGAAAGAAATCTCTCTGATCAGGTGAGCAGACCCTGACACGAAGAGAGATGCTGAAACAGAGAGGGAGAGCCCCCTGAGCAAGCCGCTTTAGATTCCATGGTTACACACAATTAGCGCGGCTCAGCTTTGCCTCTTCACTAGTGCCACTTCTAACTTTTAATCAGACATATTAGCAGTTAGAAGCAGCTATATTAGTGAGAGTGGGTTACAAAAAATACTGCTTCATTATAACAACAGTCTTGTGAACAGAGCTACTTTTTGGCCCAACAGTGGCAGACCAAACATGATGCAGCAGCCGATCTCTTTGTCTCATGTTCTTTATTGTCAGTTTGGTGTGTAGGAGCCTTAAAGTTTACTGAACCCCTCAGTCTTTTTACCTTTTGCCCCTCTGGAATAATAGATAACCCACAACAGAGCAGACACGGAGCTTATTGTGTAAAAATACCTCTTTTTTTATTGAATTTCCATCATTACAATTGCACATAATCAGTCTGAGCAATCTAAAATATTTATAGAAATTCATTGAGCTCTAAATGAACAGTCATCAGTCTTTAGCAGAGGCTTTAGAGATGTGTAAATATACTGAGAACTTCACTTCCCATGGGGCAAGGAGCTGTAGTCATGGTAACCCACCCCCGAAAAAAACCCACCCGACAGCAACGAAAGACCCTCTTCCACGTACAGTAGCATCTCTGGATACGTGTTATTCTGAAACACAGACCCCCCCGAACCCCGAATAAAAGAACACAACACCGCAACATCAGAAGTCACATACAGCTGTGTGCACCAGCAGTTTACCACCTGCAACACGGAAACACAAAGCTCCACAGTTCACAAGTCTGGTCGCAGCGCTCGACAAGTGTTGTGCAACAGATGAGAAAAAACTAAGCGCTCAAGAAACCTCAGCACGGCTCACACACGAACAACAGATTTACACGCTTTAATCGGGCAGAAAACTGGCTGAGCGCAGTTTGTAAAGGGCTGGAAGTGTTAAACGGCTTTTTGATGTTTTTAATTCATCCGCTGACACATTCTGAGGATGAGGAAGAAGGTGAGCAAAGTTTCCTCTGATTCTCTCCTGAGCCTCAAATCTGCATCAGACCTTCGAAAAAGAAGAGTCTTGTTCCAGTAAAATCCCGCTTGCCTCCTGAATGTGACAGCGTGTCATCCCGCATACGTGCCTCCAGCGGGGCGCTCACACAAACTCCGAGGTTAAGAGGGGAATCATGATGGGATGTGACAGTAACGGCCATGAGGGACAGTTTCCACTCGGACGTCCTGCTCCCGCCGACCCCCAGAGAGAGCGCTTTACTCAGCAGGTGAACACGAGCCACAAATAGACTCCAGACGGGGATTCCCGCATGCAAGCAGACGTGTGTGTGAACACTCACACAGAAAACACAAAGACTCACATACAAGAAAAGAAAAAAATAACCTTTTCTTGATGTAGTTTGTTTTAGGATGGTGATGATTGTTTAATCTGTGAGTGACTCGCTTCATTATCTGCACAGACAGGAACTGCAGGGTAAAGATAGCACACACATACTCAAACACACACACACACACACACACACACACTCGCAGGAAAATGCCATGTGAGTGATTGGGCTCGACTGTTTTCTGAGTATGAGTCAACTTTGACCAGAAGTTTCTGTTTGCTGAAGGAAAGAAATAAGCAGCCCGTGAGGAGTTACGAGGTTCTGAGTACAGCTAAATATCTGAGATATTATCCCACAAAACAGTTAAATCACTTCAGTAAATAAACGACTTTACACAAACATAAATTAATTCAATATCTGTAAATACTCAAATAATATACAGATTGTGCCCTGTTGCTTGTTACTGAATAAATCTAAGAAAAATCAACCTATACTTGTGATCCCTTTGCAAGAAATGTTAACGACCGTTGGGGCATTTTGTCTTTGTGGCAACAAAATCAAGCATTTACAGCAAAGTGTAATGTTTTTCTAACCCTAACAGAGTGGGGTTTTTGTGTCTAAACGAGCTGGAAATGAACCACAGTGTTGTTAAAAAACAAAAGTGCAACTTTAACCTCAAAGCTGGACATTTTCCAACATATTTGTGGCGACAAAACTTTTTATTTCAAGCCAAAACGGGATGATTTCATACCTTAACCAAGAGTTTTTGTGCTTAAACGTAACCAGATTTTAACCACAGAGTTTTTGCAACTTTAGTTTTAAAATACGGAAGGTAAAGAAAAGCAAAGTGTCAATCTAAAGATTTCTAAAGTTTTCAAACATCAGTGCTTTGTAGAGATATAAGATGATCACCTTTATTCCAGGTTTATGCCAACTATGAAATTTGCTAATATGCAAATGAATATTATAATGCAGAATTAAACGTAATATTAATGTTGTAAAATCTGCATTGCAGTCAGTATGTTTGCTGGAAGTCAAGGATGCACAATGTGTTTCAGTGACAAAAGCCTCAAACTTTAAACTGCTGTCAGAGAAACTTAGCTCCTCCCCTTCACAATAAAAGCCTTCTAAAAAATCCTACAGAGGGTTTAAATGTTGAGCAGCATTAACAAAACAGTATGCTTAAATATACTTAAAAATAACTTTAAAAAACTCTCAAAAAGCATCCTTATGTAAACAGCAGCTATTTGAGAATTTACAGTCTTGTGATACGATTTAAAAAGTCAGAACCTCATAATTCCACACAAACATCTCGCTGCGGCTGACACAATGTCCGTATCAACTGCAACAGTTCGTGGTCAAAGTGTGAGCTGGCTTACAGTAACACACCTGCTATGTGACTTTGTGATACGGCTCCTAAGTACAGTGCAAAACTTCACAGCAACATGCAGAGTCAGTGAGTCCCGGAGAGGACGTGAAGGACAGAAACAGTGATTAAGCTTCGTCCACAGACGGAGACAGGTTTCAATGTGAATGTTCACTACAGAAATGCATCATCAGGCACTTCAAAGACCTACACACACCACACACACCTGAATCACTGCGAGGAGAGCATGCATGAATGACAGGTGAGCTTCACACTTTTTCAACAGGTTGAATATGAGAATGACTTTCAGTTCTCCTGAAAGCTCATCAAGCAGCAGGAGGGCTGCACACACTCCTCTGCAAGGACTCAGCCTTTGCTTTTCATCTGCAGCTCTAATTTGCTAAATGAGTGACAATGATGCTGATTGGCTGATGAACAAATCTCTCATCAGATCCTCAGGACGAGCCCATGAAGCTGCACTGCATCAAATCCTTTCAAAGTGTGACCTGATTTTGGTTAATTTCATCATGCAACAAAACACTAAGTGCAATTAGAGTTTCTAAAGAGGATTTTTGCATCCTTGGCACAAACTGTACTAAAGAGAAAGCCCTTAATGTCGTCATTGTGGTGGCAGGAAGTACGTTTTGTCTTACAGATTCTGCCACCTGCCTACTGACTAACCTTCACTCTGCAGCAGGAGTTGCAGAGAGTGACAAAACGAGGAGCACGTAGGTACAAATGCAATCCCATCCGCCGTGTGTCACATCCTCTCTGCAGGTTGTTTGTGGTGAAATGTTTAGTAACCGTGATGAGAGGAACTCATGGAGGAGGGTGACAGTTTAAGGAGGAAGCTTCATAAGCCAGACCTCTGTCTTCCAGTAACAAATAGAGGAACTTTCAGTTACTTGAAGGTTTTTGGCTGAAGGCCATGGGAGCTGAGCCCAGCAGGGAGCCGATCATGGAGGGAAGGGTGCAGGAAAGTTAAGAGTCTGTGACTAAACAGGAAACTCCTCTCGTGAACAGATTCAAATGACAGAGTGGACTGTTTGTTTTGAAACGGGACAAAAACGGCCGTGACAGAAGCTTCATTTTTCAAGACAAGATCAACCTGACGTAGTTTGTTTAAGACACGACCTGTAAGAGTGGCACAAATGTCTTTACTGTTTGTTTGAGGACTTTAAAGCCACAACCTGTTGCGTTTTAATTTGCCTGTAGTGCCTTTTACATTATTCTAATGGAAAAATATTTTGTTTGTAGAAAAATCTAAGAAGGTGCCTGTTTTTAGAGGACCAAAGGGGGCACCAAAGATAGAATCTTTACATTTCAACAGAAGTTCATAATTTAAATTCAAGGCCCATTTTCCTGTTTTTAGAAATTTACTTACGAAAACAATCAGCATCAAAAAACAAGAACTTAAAGCTGCATTAATCAATATTTTCATAAAGGATCAAATGACCATGTGCAGCATTAAGACGGTCCCCCGCAGTGGTAAATCCACAGAGAATCATCATTAGTGTCTTTCAGCTCTTTGTTTTGTTTTTTTGGTTGATTTTCTTCCAGCGGATGTTTTAAGCAAAAAAGAAAAGCGCAAAATTTTACAGTGACTGTCCACTGCCTGCCTTGCACCAGCTGGTGAACATAATGCAGTATTCAGCAACTTCAGAAACAGATAGCTGTAGCCAAACAGAGGGTAAAGAGATTTAAATTCATCATGTAGTGACAAAGACAACCTACAGTCAATGATAATGTCGCTCTGTTTGTGCAGAACAAGTTCATATGAGGTGATTATTTGTCACTGATGTGTTTACAGCTTGTTCTGCTGCCCCCAAGTGGCCAAAAATACATATATATTAAAGCAACACTATGTAACTTTGACGGCGAAAGGGCAGCTTCGAAAAACAAAACCTAATGTTGCACATTAATACGTCGCACTTAACAGCAATTTTAGTAAAATTGGGTCACATTTTACAGAGAAAATGTCCTCTGGTTTTCCTTCTGATGTCCTATGACTGCTC
>JAPXVT010000015.1:2883458-2894535 GCA_029823135.1 Acanthurus reversus | reverse complement strand
CACAAAACATGCTGGAGTTTCACAGGAAAAAGATGTTGCTGTCATCTCCCAAACAATTGAAGTGAATGGTGACAAGGATTCAAATATAATATACAAGAAACTACATAATAAAACCATGAAAGGCCTCCAAACTACTCATCCAAAGTAATCCAAGTCTCTTGAAGCCTCAACATGCCAAAATGTTTTGAAAAACGTCACTGACGCCATGTTTTTTGCCTCACTGTTCACTGCAGCCTGTAGCTCCTGACATGGCACACACACATCTGTGTCGTGTTTCATGCTAACCAGATGTCCGTTGCCAGCGGCAGACACCAGACTTGCTCTCCAGTTGATCCTGAAGATCAGCAAGCTCTGCCTAGTTCCTCCTAAAGCTGCTGCGTGAGAAGTGTGTCTCCTCTCTCAGTTGCCCCGTACTGTGCCGAAGCACGATTGTCACTCACATTGCTGCAGTCTAACCGGGTCTTAGCCATTTCAGCTACCTGGTCTATGGAGTGCAACCCGTATTTTCAAATATTTACACTCATTTTTTTCATCTTGTAATGACATTGTTCAATTATTCTCTGGTACCAGCAATCAACAAGACAGTCGCAGACTTTTTCACTGCTCTTTATCTGGACTTTGTTTGAATTCAAGGTGAATCCTCCACAAACAGTCAAGCGATGTCAGCACTCAGTGTCCGTGCCCGTGCCCGTGCTCGTGCCCGTACTTGTGCATGTGCGTCCGTACCGTGCCAAAGCCCACCTCTTCCAACCATGCCAGGGCCGACAAAATGTTTGAATTTTAGTCACCATTCACCTCAGAGATTACTGCAACACCTTTTTTCTGTAAAACTCCAGCTGGACTAAATAAGATCACTGGACCTTCCCTCAGTATGGGGGTGAGTAGATAATAACTAAATTTTAATATTTTGTTGAACTATCACTTTTACTACTGTAATGTCAGCTTTTCATTACTCTCCTCTGCACACTGATGGCTTGCATGAATGGTTCAAACAAAGTGGATCTGAGGTGTTAGATGTCAATTAGCTGAGGATGAAGCATTAACATGAGTTGATTTAAGAAAAGAAAAATTAAAAAAGAAAATTATTTTAATCCTGTTTGACTTTTTAAATGCTTTTCAATCAGGTTTAATAAAGTCTTTTAAAGTAAAGTGACGAGTCACTAGTGACTCAAGTCGAGTCTGATGACATTAAATTTGTGAGTTAGGTTTGACGTGTCCGAGTCATGTGACTCGATTGTGTGTGTGTGTGTGTGTGTGTACTTGTCCTGATCACACTGTCAGTTCACACAGATTCGGGGGATGCATTTTTTATTTGGGGATCAATTTGGGATTAGGATCAGTGGAAGTAAACTAATTAGTCATGAAGCAGATGACAGCAAACACCAGCAATGTTTCCCATTTTCATACTAAATAATAAATGTTCTGCGTGTATGTACTATGTGTAAATACATGTGATATAAACTGTTGTAGAAACAGAATTTTCTGATAAGATTTACATAAAAATACTGAATGAAACATGGAAGAAAAGACACAAGCTGCTGTAAATCAAACTTGATGAGAGAAACCTTTTCCAAAACTTTAACTTTTTTTTTTTTCTCTGAGATGTGGCTGCAGCAGCTTCACCATGAAGGAAACTGTACGTGTTACTGGATCTTCGAGCAAGTTTTGCATTGCATTGTGGGGCGACAAGTCCATCAAAGTTCTTATCAATTAAAGCTGAAATTTGTCCTGAGCTGTCAGACACATGTGTTGCGTACAGTGGGAGCACTTTGCTGCTGTTTCCAAAATCAACACTCAACTCTCAAACTTGTTTTTTTTCCAAAGATTTAAAGCTGCTTTTTTTTCAGAACCTCTTTGTAGCTGTACGTCTCCCCACACATTCAGTGTAATTTTTTGCAGCTGTGAGCAGCTCCTCTTTGCTTTCGGTGGATTGCACTGTGGGACAAATGTCAGCAGGAGACTCAAAAATCAAGCATGCATTTTTCAGTCTGCATGGCGACTGTTTACAGAACTTTGAGCTGTGCTGGCAGTCAGTCTGTCTGTCACCACTGTCTGTGAGAAATGACAGCTATATTTGTTTTATCCCTCATTCACCTCTTTCTCAGTCCCTCCCCTTCTCTCTCTCTCCTCCCCATATTTTTACCCCCTCTTCCTCAGTGCTCCTCTCTTCCTCCACTCACTCGCTGCAGTGATGCACCAGCTGCCTGGACTCCACTCACCCTCCTCCTCCTCTCAGTCCTCCTGCTCGCCTCCTCAGCGGCCGTCCAGCGTTGATGTCGTGAACCCTGCAGGAGCCTCTGTGGGGGTGACAGAGCAGAAAACGGGCTGTAACACAGGTGGAGAGTCGCTGTGAAACTGGATGTGAAGGTAAGACAGTCAGACTGACCATACATGGTGAACAAAGCCAAAGAAAACTCTGCATTCACTGTTTGTGCACAGAGTGTCTCTGTTGTAAAAGGATGAAATGTTTATGTTTGTTCAGCAATCAGCAACGTTACACACCATCGACTTCACATGTTGGATGTTCTCATTGGTCTTGATGGTCTCATTGCAAAAGTTATTTAAGGAGGCTGCGAGTAAGACAGGACTGTCTCACTTCAGTTGGTTTATAACTGACATCATCTCGAACTTTTCAGAATTTACTTCAAGTGTTTTCTTGTTATTTAACCCCCTGCATCTTCTAAGAAAGAGACATTTATCATCATTCTGTTGCCAAATGATCTCCTGGATTGTGTCTTTCTAACGACGCTGACCGCAGGTCATGAGTTTGACCTCATGGATGAACTTGAGCAGCAACTCGCGGAGAACATGATGAGGAAACGTATGTGAAGCAGATTCCAGTGTTTCCTGTCAGCCATCGATTTTCAATCCAAGCAACATGAGCTGCATTAAGATTTATCAAGAACTTGTTCTCCAGCCTTAAAGATAAAAGTAGCTCTGGTTTCCTTGATGAAGTGCCTCCTCCTCTCTGTGCTGATCTGCTGGCGGCCCCCTGTATCTCTCAGATCTGTTGTTTCAGGTGCACAGTCCTCTGATGAATAATTAAAAGGACTCAGTGGAGCAGAGATAAAATTCAGTGCGGCTTCCTGGGCACTGAAGACCCTGCAGAGCCACGTCCTCTAACATCCAGCTGCAACTCAACCAGGGAAGACGATCCACAGCAAATTCTTCATCAGAAACAAGCGCGGTGAAGGGAGTCGATTCATTCGTTCTGTCTGACAGCAGCAGTGTGACACATCGATGTTCCTCATTTCCCTTGTGTAAGACAAGGGACAGCCTGAGAGATTCAATGAAACACCTCTGAAGTGAGAACAGCTCCATTTCCACCTACAATCTGCAGTACTCAAGGGAATGAAGGTGACGATTAGTCTGCACAGAGAGTGTGATGAAGAGCAAGCAGAGGAGACAGAGAACCTTGAAGGTTTAATTTGCTGCTTGCAGGATTAAAGACGACCTCGCTGGTGAAAGAAGTGGCTGCAGGGATATCGACTGGTCAGCTTAATTACGGCTCCCTTGTGCTGTGTTTCACCGGTTTCCTCACAAGCTTCTCATTCATAAAGATCATCTTCACTAAGAGGAGGCTCATGAGGAAAGAAAGTGATGTAAGACAGATCAGAGCATGCAGAAAAATATAAATGGAACCAGAATTTACAGATTTGTTTTATATGAGTTTTCATCTTGTAAATTTATGACTTTAATCTGAGAAATTTTGAGCCTTTTCTTGGAAAAATATTCTCTCCTCTGCTCTCGCTCTATTTTTTGTTTGACCTACAACGGCCTGAAGGTGCCACTTTAGTTTTGTCTCTATTATTGATCTGCAGAAGACTTTTTAAGCTGTTTTTAGGTTAGACATACGCTGTGGTCGTGTTTCAAAGCACTTATCCTCAGACTTTGCTTTTATATTATTTTCCCATTTTAGCCTTGTGGCCCAACTTATTTAGTCACTGCAGACGTGCCAGCAGCAACCAATAATGTAACAACTGCTAGAAAATAAAACTAAAAAGGAACTATTTTGACAATTTGTAAAAATCAATAATTGTTGGAAGTCAAACATCAAAAAAATTCTGATTAATATCCACAAATGTGAATATTTTGGTGGTTGCTTCCTTATTTTAACTATTCACTATTCATAGACAAAACAATAAGTTAATTAAAAACACTTTGACTTCTTTTGATATTTTTTAAGTTGCCTATGGAAAAAAAACATTTTGATAGTTGATTAGATTATGAAGCTGTGACATATTTCATATTATTTTAACAGTGAAGGCTCTCACATAAACACACAGTGCAGAGAGAGAAGTGTGTTCACCTCTGAGGTTAAACCCTGCAGGGGTGAATGTATGTCTGCACCTCCTACACAAGCTGAACGTCTATTAATACTGAATGGAGCGTCCAATCCAAGCCGGAGGATGTTGTTACATAACAAAGAGTGAAATATGAGATGGTGTTATTGATAAACGAAGAAGCAAACTGCATTTGAGTAGAAGACAAAGTGTAACCAGAATGTACTGCAAAACTCTGAGCTCATGTTTCCACCAAAGTCCGACGAAGGTCATTTTAATTTTTGGATTTATGTGTTTGGAGCATTTTGTTTTTTCACGACATGCAGCTGAGACAAACACATCAGCTCTGCACATTTATTAGGGACAGTTTTAAAGGGCTCAAACGCTGTCCTGACTTTAAGTTACACGGATGTCGGCATCAGAATTACTATTTTTCGGGTTACTTTTTTTTTTACTTAAGTTAATCTCACTGAAAGATTGATTCAGTGGCAGTGGATCATTTAAACCTTGTCAGCACCCTGATCTGAGCATGTCTGAGCGTGTCATGAACTTCTCGTCCACACTGGTTCTCACTTTGACTGGACTTTTCTTGGGTGTCTGTGTGTATTACTTTTCATCGTCAACAATAATTTTTTAATGTCTGTGTCAAAATCCTTCTTCACCCTAATTTTCCAGCTAGGAAGGAAGGAACTTTTTCTACAGGCAGAATAACTTGGTTTCAAAAGCTCCTTTCTTTCTCTCTCTCTCTCTCTCTCAGCGATTTTTGACCAAATAAATGCAGACGTTCTGTTTAGAAGGGTGATTTACCTATAGCTAGCAACTTTCATGTGTCTTATAGTGTTTCTATCCCCTGTTTCAACATGAATGGCAGCAAATGGGCTTTAAAAATGCAGCCTGACATCTACTAAAGTAACACATGGTCACATTTGAACAACAACTTTTGGAGAAGATGGAGGTGATCTCTGATAATGCTGAGAAGTCAAAAATAAATTGATGGTCCATTAACATCCTCTTTAACGAAAACCAGTTTCTGTGATGCTTCTGCCTTTTTTTTACAAGACTACATACTTAATTACACTGCTGATCTTGACATTTGTGTGTCGATTGGTGTTTTTCTGCTAGTTAAGAATGCTGAGGTGAACATTAGCAGCCAGGCTTAGATACTTGTTTTATGATCACATCCCCGCTACAGGCCATAAAAAGTGCAAGTCGGTTGAAGGTTTTGGAACTGAAACAGCCTTTACAGCTGAATATGAGCCACTGATAGATGTAGCATTTGGGTGATTGTGACTCTGTGATGATGTTTATGTTGGTTGAGCATCCAGCAAATGGTTTGTCACTGAGAGGTGCAGAGATAAGACATCCAAATATGGCTTCATGGTTGAGTGAAGTGAATTAGGAGAGCAGACAGAAGAGAGACAGACGATGAAAAACAGGATGAGTGGCTCCCAGGTGAAAGGGTGAACCAGTGAGACGGGATGATAATGACTCGGGGGAGGGTGGAGGGTGACGGGGTCATCGCTGTCAGCCCATCTGTTGTTGTCGACCTGCAGTTTAATCGACTGAGGCCAAACTCAGAGCAGCAAACAGCTCAGATGTTTCCTCACACACATTAGAATCCCACAATCTTGCAAAACATCAGTTTTCCTTTTGTGTCTTGCTCTCCCAATCAAACACTGACGCAGAGTTTAAACTTTACTCCATCTCAACCTTCCTCTCCAGGTAAAGCGTCGAGGCCATGATCGACTGGCCCAATGTGACGGCGTCTGGCCACCAGGAGCCGGACCTGAAGCCTGAGGGGCTGCAGAAGTCCCAGTGTGTCCTGGGCTTCATCCCTGTCATCTACTACAGCGTGCTGCTCTGTGTGGGAGTACCAGGTACTCTGGCATCATGGAGGGGAAACTGTGCAGGGTGTGCTCACCCAAACTGCAGAGTCACAGCTTTTATCGCTCCAAGAGTGGGCGTCCTCGCCTGGTAAACCAGACCCGTTATTCACTTCGCATGAAAACACTCCATTGGGGATTCTTTGCAGAATTTGAATCCTAGTAGGCGTGGTATCGGGTTAAGTGTAAAACTATAGGAGCGGCCTTAAACCAGTCAGCACTGACACTGACTGTGTGACGTATGCTGTTGGCCCGGCTATTCGGTGAAACAGACAGACAAGTGGAAAGGTCCGATCTGTTCAATAATCACAGAAATGCTATTGTGTTGTGACTGAGATTCTGACCCGCCTTGCATCACAGAAAGAGACAATTAGATGTTTTTTGTTTGAAATAAAATCACATTATCACCAAGTAGATGCAGTTACAGGCTGCAGCTAACCGCTAACAGCGAAGGGACCACCGTCTCCCCGGAGAAGGTGGCTCAAACGTCTGTAGCCTGCAGGCTCAGACAAGACGAGTGGCAGCTAACGTTAGTTTTCCACAAAATAATCACAGAGATATCGATATATTGTGTTGTGATACTGGCTATTTTCATCAGTTTTCGTGCTTTTATATGGTGTTTTTTAAGGTTTTGTGTTGTACTTGAGGCTGCATGTATTTCATGTTTGCCCCGCACGGATCAGTAGAAAGACTCTAAAGGCTCCTATTCTTCTCTACCTGTATTAATCACAAAAAATGCAGTACATTTTGTGTCCCCAAAGTTGTTATCTGTCTGTTCGGAACATTCCTTGTATTGAAAATTCAGTAGTTCTCAATAACGAGAGGTTTTTGGTAGCCTGGTAAGCCAAAGCCGTAGGCCTCCGCCGTGACTGAACTACTGCGAACAAGCATTGGACTTCTAATTTATCAAACTTAACCACTCTTGCTAGTCGCTGATTTTCCAGCTAAAAAATTTGTCTCTTCAGTTTTAAAGACGGGCCTCGTTACCAGACTGAGTGAAAGGAGGGCCTAGCCAGGCTCAGGGCTTCCCCCTTTTACTTTAGTTTTGTTTTAGAATGTTGAGGTTTTGAGATTTTTTGCCTCCATCGCTGTACAAAGCAATAAGCTGAAACATTCATTATTAACTGACACTGTAGGTGATCAAGCACCTCAAGGTCAGAATATAAAATGATGCTCTTCCTGATTGCATTAGTTGCTTTGCATCCAATCAGAAAGGAAACAAACGCTGCTTTGAAATCCAATTAAACTGGAAGTGGGATGTTCACAAGATAGAAGACACGAACACACTTGTAATACTTTAATAATGATCCATTTTCCACAGTTGGTTTGTTGGATGTTATGTGTATTTATCAATCCATTGATCAATCCTGCCCGCTGTCACTTTAAAGCTCTCACTTTGGTTTTCTTCTCGTTATTGGGCTTCATTTACAATTCAGTAGCTTTCATTTGTATTGATCCTGCCTGGATTTACACAGACAGGAGTTCAAAACAAGCGGATGTGTCACATAATTGTTCCCAGAGGGAAATAAATAAAAAAGCCAGCGGACCAAAGTCAACATCTGTGTGTGATGGAGTCTGAGGCTGAATATTCAAATAGCTACTGTCAGAATATCAGATTTCAAATGCAGCACAATATAGATATTGTATTAAAATTCTGTTAACTAAAGTCAAAACAACCAGAATCTTATTTTTTTAAGATTTACACAATAAAAATCTGTTTTTTTCATTACAGCAGCTCAAAATATGCACTTACTTCTATACAAATCTACAAGCGCACAAAAAAAAACGCTGCAGCTGAGCTTTGTCTTTCTAACCTCTGAGCTACATACCACATGCAACAAAACAGAGATACAAACATGTTCAAATGGACAAGAAAACTGACATTTTTTGTTTCTTTACATTCTGAGGACTGCAAACATTTCACAGTTAATGACATACAGTGAAGGTGTTAAAGCCATAAAACTCTTTTTTTACTGTTCTGTGCCTTTTTCATTCTTACTCCAGCCATGTTTTCATGAATTTACACATCAAATGTAGATTTAATGATCTAATTTTTTTTTCCTTTTTCTATTCTGTCAATTTTTGTGTCGGTCAGTGAACATCCTCACCGCAGTGGCTTTGTCCAGACTGGCGTATCGCACCAAGAAAACTCTGTACCACTACCTGTTGGCGGTGACCGCCTCAGACATTCTCTCCCAGCTCTTCATCATCTTCATCGGCTTCCTGCTTGAGACGGCAGTTTTTCACCGCCAAGTCCCTGAACTCCTGCTGCACTCCATCAGCGCTGCAGAATTTGCTGCCAACCACGCCTCCATCTGGACCACCGTCCCCCTCACCGTTGACCGTTATGTGGCGCTGTGCCACCCCCTCCTCCACCGTCAAATCAGCTACCCAGCGCGAGCCAGGAAGATCATTGCGGTGGTGCTGGTGTTATCGCTCGTATCGGGCGTGCCCTTCTTCTGGTGGTCGGACATGTGGAGGAACAGTCACCCACCCACGGTGCTGGACACCGTCCTCATATGGACTCATGTGATCATCATCTACTTCCTGCCCTGCAGCATCTTCTTGGTGCTGAACTCTTTGATTATCCACACGCTGAGGGTGAGGCAGAGGCAGCAACGTTGTGAGGAGGAGCGTGGGCCAAAGTCGGCGCCTCCTCGGCGACTTGGGAAGACCACGGCCATGCTGCTCGCCATCACCTCAGTGTTCTCTGTGCTGTGGGCTCCCAGGACGGTCGTGGTCATCTACCACCTGTACGTGTCCTCAGTCTATAGAGACTGGCGCATCCACCTGGCCTACGACCTATCCAACATGCTGGCCATGCTCAACACAGCCGTGAACTTCTTCCTCTACTGCTTTGTCAGTAAACCTTTCTGCAACACCGTGCGGGACATCCTGCTGCTCAGAAGCGACCTGCTGTATCCTCGCCGAGCTCTGCCTCATCAGCAGGCCCACAACAATGCCTCCATCTCCTCTCTGTACAGTGGGAACAACAAGCACTCACAGCGGGACTCCACCACCAGGGCCGGAAAGCCCTCGTGAACCCCCTCTTAATCCAAAACACCCATCATCCCACGGTCCCTGAGCACCTCTGACCCCAGGGACGTGCTCTACGTTCCAGCTACAACTGTGGACAGCTGCCAGTCAGGCCTGAGGCTGCCTCAGAGGGCCCGAGACCAACTCACAAGAAGTATGTTTTTTTATATTATGTCACCAGTGTTGTTTTTCCATGTAAATCAAATAAGATGATGGTGAATTTATTTTTCTTTAAAAGGATTTGACCAAGTAAAAGCAGATTTTTGGTATTTCTTGTTTCCCAAACATGGAAGAATTGTGGTAAAACGTTTTTCATATTGTTACAAGAAACGATGAGAAGAATTAGTTTGTTTCCTTTGTGATTACTTCAATGGCCTGCTTACATATCAGGCCTGCAGTCCTTCACTCATATCATGTCAAGTGGCACTCAGTTTGCTTCAGTATGATATTCACTGTGGAGGCAGCAAAGATGAAGACATAAGGGTTTAAATTGAACTGGCTGCAGATGCTGACTGTCCAGCAGACACTCCGCCCCGCTGAGCAAAGCCAGTCGAGCAAAGAAATGGTTCTCCAGCTCTCCAGCTCTTCGCCTCTGTGGCTGCTGAGGCGAATGTTTATTTTGCATGAAATTCAACTCAATGGAGCCTTAAATGAAAGCCTGCTGGTCAAGCGGCAGGAGCAAGGACGCTGCTCTTCAAACAGCCCCTCCGCTACGACACCAGCATGGCCTCGGCTCTGGCTAAACAAACCACAACATTAGCATGATTATCTGCGCGCGCACACACACACACGCACACACACACATACCCTCAGCTTGTACATTTCCATTTGCTACAAGATTAATTCATGTAACATCTTTGCAACTTAATGAGACATGAACTGTTTCACTTGTTGTGTCAGTGTTGTAAAAAATAAGAAATATGCACTTCAACTCCTTGCAGCTAATTTGCATGTATGAATTTTAATTTTAAATGAGCCGTCTGTTGCTGACATGCACATTACTTTAATCAGTGCCCTTCAAGAGAAGTCAGTTTTGCCGTCACTTTAATTTCTTATGCTGCACAGTTCCTTTCTTTTTAACAGCTCGTCAGCTTGTTTCAAATGGAGATGAGGAACATTTGTTTTTTTTTCTGTAGTCTGATAAACTTCTTGACATTAAAACACAGAGCAGACATTTTAAAGGCTCATTTAGACAAGAAACTTTTAATGTCTTACAAGCAGATATGTGTAAATTTTTACACTGAGTTAACAGCCACGTAAGAACAATCACTGTAAATAACATAACTGAGTTTGTCAGTGTTTTAGAGCCAGTTTAGATGGTGCAAGTTTTCACATCAAACAGTAGTGTTAACTTTAGTGGCAGCCTTCTTTTTTCCTTTTCTTCTAACAACGTGCTGCCGCCCCTGAAACCACAAACGTTTGAATCTGGGTTCCAGAGTGTAATCTTTTGAAACCACAACCTTCTGTCTGGCTGTGTAACCTGGCAAACCGCAAAGCCTGTGAAAGTGGTGACTAGGCTAATGCTAATGCTAGTGTAAGTCAATGCATTCTGCAGTGGCCACTACCAAACTCTGATTAAACACTCCACAGTGCACCCAAAGCAAGCTGAATATAACGCCAGTCTACTGACGTGAAGTTGAGTGTTCGTAAAATAATTTTAGAAGTCAAACTACGGCTGAATTCCTTTCATTTGTGGCTGCTTAGGGCTCAACAGCAACAGGAAGTAAACAACTTTAAGCAGCTCCTGTGGTATGTCATTACAAAGTCACGCCAACTGCCTGCCTGGCAAGCATACTGCAGCGCTTTCGGTTCTTCATGTAAAGGCGGATTTTTGTAAAGATGCAAATGAGAGACTTTTCTGTTTTTAGTCAGGCT